>JAOXXN010000001.1:59481658-59492039 GCA_026770055.1 Myrmophylax atrothorax
AAGTTTGTTTCATTTTTTCAGGTCAATCCTATTTTAGTCCATTGACTTGCATTTTAACTGCTTATAAAATATATATATATTTAATATATGGCAAAAACTCTTTTCAGAAGCATGACAATGATAGCTGCCTGATTTGATACTGGAGCAGAAGAGAGACCCAGAAGTCTAGATGCAAATGGTCTTAAATAAGAACTGTTGTTATTGAAGATGAACTTGGAACAAAAACCATTTTTTATTCCATTCCCTCATAAAAACCAGTTTTTAATCAACAGCCATTTCTTGCAGGTTAATGACACATTTAGCTAGTCCTTTCTGGGGTTGAGTAAGTCCCAAATGGAGTGAAGAGAAAGGGAATACAATCTGGCACAGACCTTGCTGTGTAACAGCTCATCAGTGAAAGGCTGAGAAAATTTGCAATAAAGACAGTTGATAATATGGCAAACAACATATGTAGACACTGACCTTGGCATCGTTAAGAGAGTTATTCTTTTAAGGCTTCCAGTTTATCCAGTCTACTAAGTGCATTATTTCTTTTCTCTTGTAACAGGGATACATACTCTTGTTAAATATACTTTTAAAAAGTTAAGAGAATGTAAAGATTTGCATGTCATGGCAAAAATAATCAAACTGATGATATAAACAACGGTGGTATTTTTCTTAGTTGTTCCTGGCTGTGTTGCATCCTATCACTGCAGTTTGCAGTCCATATCAGTGTTTGAGCTGGCATTTTGGAGTAGATAGGTCATTGATCTGTTTTAATGTGACAGTGTAACACAGCAACTTGTTATCCAACTGCATGTCTAGACTATATTCCCTACACATTTTCACATTTTGTGTTTATTAAAAAAAACACAAAAAGAAAATATAAATCTGGATCTCTTTCCAGCCTATTCTAATTTTACTTCTTACTAGATATGTTTTTGTCTCCTCTAATGCTACATGTGTTTTCATCAGAGCATGGATGATTTATTGATTTTTTTAAGCTGTATGATGCAAATGATCTTGCTGATTATATTTTAAAATGCAATGCTTTTATAGGTAGCTGACTATCGTTGATCTACTAGTTTTAAAGCTTAAAACTTTCTCTGTGTTATTGGAAATTTAAAATTTATTTTTCCTAAAATCTTTTCAAGCTAGTTACCTTATTTTCTCATAAGACTCCTGTTAATTTTTTATATGCTCTCTTCAGCCTTTGTGATAAAACTAAACTGTGGTGAAACTCATTTCTCACTGGACTGAAGAAAGATTTTTCCCATCAGTTAGCCAGCTTGAGAAGAGCTTTAATATATTTTCCAATGATGGTTTTAAGTGTGTTGTTAGAATAAATGCTTACACATTTTTATAAGACTGACAAAGTAATCTTTCTGAAGGATTAAAAGGCAAAAGTCTGTAGAGAGAGAAAAGGTAAAGTCTCATAGATGAAACCTCTGACTTGCAAAGAGTGAGTGAAATCTATCTTTTAATATTACTTTAATAACTCCCTTCTGACTTTTTCAAATCACTATATGTTTTTAAAGAAAAAGTTCATACAGGTGTGGTTGAATAAGCTTAACAGTCTAAACTAGCAGGAACAGTATAGATGGAAATACATAGAAATTACACTGAAAGGAATTCTAAGCAGCTCAAAGCAAAGTTGAGAACTTCGTTATGAGTAGTTTATATCTCAACCCCTTGCTTAATGGAAGTTGATTTCTTTTAGAAAGACATGTGAATAACTGTAGTGTACACCCTTCCCAAGCTTAAGTCCATCGTAATGGAGATGAGTTTCTAGACAATAGGAAGGGCATCATCAATAAAATTGTGTTTTATCTGTGGTTCCTTATTAAAAGCTTAGTTCAGGTTTTCAAATTAATGGATAGTTTCAGCAATGTGACCTATTACATTACATTATTGGCCCATTGTGTTGATTTTACTTCTCAATCATCTTGGATATGCTAAAAAAACACAAATAAGTCACTTAAAAGTCATATGATGAGTATTTTCTTGTTGGGCCTTTTTTTTAATTTTTTTTTTCTTCCTTACAGTCTTATTAACAAGTTGATCAGGTCTGAATGCTGATAGGAATGCATTTCTAAGCATCAGATCTGAGTGCTAATAATAACATTGTTCTAAGAAACACTTAGCAATATTTACTCCTTCGTACTTTAAACATACTTTCTTTAGACATATTCTAAGAAGGTAAATAGTAGATATTGTTAAAAGATTTAGAAGGATCAGATTTTCATGCACTGATTTAACTATTTACTTATTTTAAATATTTATGGGAAAAAATGGTGTAAAATTGATGCTCATGTTCCAATAGTAATTTAAAAAAATGGTCCTGGACAGCATTAGTTCACCAAATTGGAATCAATGTTACAGTGATTTATACCTGGGGTGAGACCCTGTAAAATATTTATATCACACTATAAAAAATCCCTACAGTTAAATATGTTCCTATTAGATTTCTGTAATATCCATAAAGACAATTTCGTGAGTCCAGACACTGAAAATCCTTGTGAGAATCAGAAACAGGTCTTTGAGTCAGGCAGTTGAATGGTATTGAGTAAACACCAAGTTTGACCCCAGCCAGCAACTAAGAACCCACCAGGTGCTTGCTTACTTTCCCAGAAGTGGAGTGGGGGAGAGAATTGGAAGGGCAAAATCAAGAAAAGCTGAAGGATCATGATAAATTTAGTTTAGGAAGTGAAGGGAAAAAAACATCCACAACAGGTGGTGCAAAGACTCACCATCCCTCACCAGAAGACCTATGGTCAGGTAGTGTCAAAGCAATGGCTACCTTGGAAAGGATCCCTCTTAGTTTTACTGCCGAGAGTGACGTTGTATGCTGTAGAGTATCTCCTTTATCACTTTGGGTCAGCTTTCCCAGCTGTGTTCCTTCTCAACATCCTGCCTGTTGCCAAAAGGGGAGCACAATGACAAACAGAAAACCTGGACTGTGCAAGTGTTGTTCAGAAGCAGTTAAAACTTTGGTGTGTTACCAACACTGTTTTGGCCACCAAACATAGCACCATACATGCTGTCATGGATAAAATAAACTCTATCCCAGCAACATACAGTACAACAGGTTAAAAACAAAACAAAACAAATCAAACAAAAAAACCCCACCTCTTTACGTTGGTGTGATAAACCCAAAATGCTTAGGCTTTGCAAAACCTAAGAAGTTAAAGTAGATTTTACATTACAATTAACTGAGTGCACACTTTAAAAATTGAAAGATAAGTCAAAGATAAAACATGCTGTCCAGGATCCAGCAGATTCAAATACATTGTTTTTTGTTTCTTCCTGCCTCCCCCATAGACTTAGTAGGTCTCCACACAAACACAAAGTATGCAGATTTATAGAGATCATCTCAGTTACTGGAACATCTTCTTTTAATACTGATGAAAACTACAATGTGGGAGAGAGTAGACAGTCTTTGGCATTCACATTTTATACTAGGAAACTGAGATCCTGGGAGTCTGCAGCACAGACACACAGATGCTGCTTCACGAGTAAAAATTTAAGCAGCTAACCAGTCTGGACAGAAATGACTGCAAAAGATCCCAGGGGAAGCCTGTGACATAGCCAGGGACAACATTCCTTGTTCTTGAGCTATGGACTGAGCTGCAAATCATACCCATCCTGTTTTCATACCATTACAGGGAGAAGATAAGTTGTTTTCAGTGTCTTTTTCTGGAACCATCTCTTTTTCTGATCAAGATGAATAACCCAGTGGTCTCTTCTGTACAGGTGAAACACCCTTGAGCTATAATGCCTCAATTTTTTTCTTGGGATTTTTTTTGCCTGAACTTTACAAGGCAAGATGATACCTTCTAATGTGTTAAATGAGCTGTTCACAGTGAAAGATGGAAGGTTTTGCTCACCCAAGAGGAACTAAGAATTGCATGGTAACCCTGTGGGATTTAGATCAGACAGTTGCCTGAGCATTATTTCAGATTTAAAATACTTTTCAGTGGTATTGCTAAATCCACTAGCTATGTCAGGAGGTATGGGGCAGGTCAACAGGCCAGACACAGAACATCTTCAGGTAAAGATGAGGAATTTATTAAAAAACAGTGAAGAGAAGACCATGTTTCATTTCATTAAACACAAAGAGAGGACCTTTGCAAGAGGGGAGGAATAGGTTAACTCCCAAGAGCAGTTTTGTAGTCATATTTGTAAGTATTGTAAGAAACAGTTTTGATTTTGAGTGAAAATAAGCTTTTCTTATACTTCAGAAAAGTTTTGGGATTTTCTTGTTTTCTCAATTTTTCATTATTTCACCAGTATGTAGCTTTGACAGTATTCTATGCCTCGTGAGATACTAGTGTTTTTTCATATCTTGTAAGGAACACCTTCTGCTCAGGAAGTATGGAGGTCAGGCACACTGCAGCAGCTCCCACCTTCTCTCTACTGCTTCCCATCCTGCTGAGTTGATGAGACACAAGCTCAAATGGTCATGTTGGTTTACTCTGCCGATTAGGTCTAATGGATATTCACAGTCTTACTTCAGAGTGCTGCAGTTTTGAAACCTTAGGGGGTTTGTAGCTTCATGTTGGGGTTTTTTTTCCAATTTCTTAAAATTGGAGTCTTTAAGGTTTGATCCCTCTGGTTTCCAATTTTCCTCCCTTTCTACAAATCCACAAGTTAACAAAGCTTCAAAGCCATCCAAGAATATGGTTACCAACCAGGGATTCTGGTAAATAATCCAGTACCACTTCTAAACAAATTCATGTCCTCCAGCTAGCTCCCATTTTGTAAGTCCATGTATTGAAAAATTACATTTCTAAGTTTGAGGATTTGAAGTAAAACACTTTTGACTTGGAAATCTAAAAGAATATTTTTTGAAAAAAAATCTTTTATGGCTTACCATGTAAACATTCATAATTTCCTTCAATGACAATCATTGGGCTCAGTGGCATTTATTGCATATTCAAACCAACAAAATGTCATCACACTTTGTACACTAGAAGTAGAGGTTAGGTGTTGTAGGATTGACACACTAATTCTATTACTAAACAACATACAAGTTCCTGCCATGTTGAAAGAAGAATGCAAAATTCAAATGTTTGTGTCATCTGAGGTGAGGAAACCAAAGCCTTTGCCTACATGCTTGGTGGTGTGATACTGCAATACTGTCTGTCACGTAGGACCTGACTCCTGCTGACAGTCTTCACCCAGCTGTATTGAAACACATGCAGAGCCCAACCTATGAAGCATCTCTTGCCACTAGAGGGTAAAGCGATCTAACACAACTGTACAAAAGTTAATATTGGTCATTTTACTTTTGATTTGGCTTAATTATATAGCATTTTCTTAAATTTGGGCTAGTGTGTGACTTTTTGTGAGAGTCAGTAATAATACATGTAGGGAAGAGTAATAAAAGGTAGGGGTTTTCATAAAAAAAATATAAAGCCCTTGAGGCTTTTTTTGTCCTGGTAGCAGATCCCAAAGGATCTTAAGCAACAGTTTAAGATCATGAATGGAAATTTAATCACTTTCAAGAAAGTGGAGGGAAGTAAGAAAAAAGGAAAAAAAATACAGAATTTTGAAAGGAAATTGAAAACATTTAATCTTAGAGTTATGAGGAGATGTTATAAACTATGTTGCTAGGAATAAGCACCAGATTTCAGCAGAAAAAAAGGTTGTAATTTTCCAGCAGCCAATCCATCATAAGAAAATAAAAAATTATTGCATATTAAATTCATATTTGTAGCCGAAGTCTAATCTTGTAAAAATGACCATATGCAGTTACTGACATTCAAAATCCAGGTTTAGTATTATGTGGCTCAGACAAAAAAATCATGCAGCTTGTTAATTTTATAAAGAACATAATGTCTACTCAATTTTGACTAGAAAACATTGTGAGTTTTCCACATGCAATCACAACTCAAAGAGAACTAAAAATCAATACTGCTCTGATTTTAAATAGAATGTCATACTTGCTAGCAAGACAAAAAAAAAAGGAAAAAACACAAAACACACTATTTCAATTCAGCATGAATATTGCATACAATAATGTAGTGTGGATTACAAAGTATTTGAAAGATTTTAGATTTCAAATGGTGCACAAACCTATACAGGATATCTTTCATTCCACAGTAAGCTAAGGCATAATATATGTATGCTGACATGTAGCATTGATTTTTCTCTTATGTACGACTGTATTAATTTTTAAAGTTGATGTAGAAAAATGTGTACCTTTCAGAAATATTAGTAAGGAAGTGAATAAGATCCTCAACAAAAACATCCATTATGGAACTTTTGTTAATGAGTATGGGCATTAAAAAAATTTTTTTTTCCAGTTTTTTTAAATAGTTTTTTCAAAGGATCACACCTTCTCTTATACTTTCATATTTACAGATTTTACATGCACAATCTTCATTTAAAATTTAGCACTTGTTCAGGTTCATTTCTACAAGTGTTATTTTATAAATTCAATAGCTGGAAACAATCAGCTTTGATGCCATTTTTTTTCAATGAAACAATAAATAAAATAAATAAACAAATTCAACCCCATAGCAAGCTCATTAAATGCAAGTTTAAAACTTGTATCTACTGTGTATTTTCAATAACACCAAAAGCAACAGAATATATATTATGCAAATTATTTAGAACTTTTCATCAGAACGTAGGAAATACAGTAAGGGAATATACTCATATCTAAACTTACAATGCATAGCAGTCTCGATCTATCTGTCTGACTCATCCAGCCTGACACCAGACTTTCATCAAGTTCTACAAAACAGCTCAAGCTTTTACATCTTGGAAATTTTATTGTCACTGCATATATTGTTGCAGAAATACATGATGGAAATCTCATTTTTGCAATGTGATTCCTAATTGGCATTCCCTTCAAAACAGCTACACAAAACATAGGCAACTACAGACTTTCCTCCCAAATTATATCCTCTCTCTTTGGATACATTTATTTATTCTATTAAAGGGATATTTCCTCCAGGCCCTTGGGTTGTTCTTTTGAGTTGTTGTTTTTTGAGACTAATAATCCTATTAAAGAACTTTAGGCAGAGATTAATGACAGTTTGAAAGCATCCACCTCATTAAGGTTTCATCAGTTGGTTTGGAATTAGAAAATGAAATAATGGAAATGCAAGCTGTGATTCCACTGACTCTCTTATTAAGGGGAAACTACTTCATTTACTAACCAATACAAATAAATCTACTGGTAATTAGACCAGTGTCCTATTAAGATACAAAAATAAGGCCAAATATTGACAATCTAAGTGAAAGGATTTGGTGTTACATATTACCTGTGTTGTGTCTGAACAGCAGTTGATTAAGTTAATGACTTGTAAACTTTGAACCACTTCACGTGTTTCATGGAGCATTGATTAGCTGGAAATGTTTGGATTTCACAAAATGTCCTGTAGACTTTCTCACATACAACTGAATTGTCAAACTTAACATGAAATTGGAGTAATGGTTACAAAGCTGTTTATTTCAGCTACTGTGAGGCTGAGTGTATAATGGAGGTGTGACAGCTGTATCTCCTCAGCCAGACTGTGTGAGCTTGAGAACTGAAATTCGGTTTTGAAAAAGTGATTCACTCTTACTCATAACAAAAGGTTAAGTTTAGTGACAGCATTTGACAGACAGTGGGATTAGGTGAAGATGGTAAAGAAGGAATTTTCCATGTAAACGTACACTGTACAAAATAAGCTGCAAAACAGAACAAAATTGTCACTCTTTTAAGAAAATGGCTTAAAGATGGTAGCCACAGAACATCTTTTCTACAATTACACTTTGTGCTGATGGAAGTATTTGACTAGATGAGTAGCTGATCTTCTTCCCCCAGAGACTGTATGTGATTGCTGATCTTGTGAATGAAACTAGGATGAGTACATTTTTACAGCTAGAGATGTCATAAGGCAAAGCATGAAGCTGTTAAGTTGTCAATGAGTCAGTGGCAGATATACACTACCTACAAGCTATTTCACAATTGCAAAACCAAACCAGTTTTGCAGTTAAATTGTAGTGGTAATAATGATGGTGGTGGTGATAATGATGATGATAATGATAAGAATAATAAAACAGGAATTATAACAGTCATAATGATCAAGTTATCAACATCTACAGCATGAAAAACAGAGTGAAAATCAGCTTTTTGTCCAAAAATTATGCTGATAGATGTGTTAAAACTATAAATGGAGAGAAAAAATAAGTCACATCAGAGAGGATTTATTTCCTTGTTTTTTGCAGCCATGTTTTGTCTTGCATTATTTAGTTGTCGTAATGTTAACCAACTAATTCTATCAAGGAAAACTTTCAGATGCAGTTTTTAGGCTGTAATAACAAGACAATTACATAATCACTCAGCTTACCAGATAGAAGTGGAAATATGGATTGATCAGCCTTCAACACTTACTGATGTCCTGGTGATAATGTGAAACTCCAAAGCAGAGAAAACTCACCTGCTAAGCTTGCCTAATGTATTAACCTTTGTCAGTGTAAAACCTGACTCAGTTGAAAAAACATGAAGTGCCCATACTTTAAAAACATCTTATGTATAAAATACTCCTTATAAAGAAGCAATTTAATTTAAAGGTAGATTTCAATTCTGGACCTGTGTTGGACACACCATATAATCATGGAATAATTTAGTTTGAAAAGACCTTAAGATCATCAAGTCTAACCGTTAACCTAACACTGACAAGTTGACCACTAAACCATGTCCCTAAGCACCACAGTTACAGATCTTTTAAATACCTCCAGGGCTGGTGACACGAGCACTTCCCTCGGCAGCCTGTTGTTAAGGAACACGTGGTTCAGGTAGCTCAGCTTGCAAGCTGCAGATTGAGATGCAGATTGAAATGTAGGTTGAGCTCTGGGTGGGACCTCAAGACAAGAGGCCATGAGCTGCCAACCTTTGGGATTACAAAGGATACAAAGATGGGTGACCCAGCGAGGTGAACAGACAATGAGAGTCATAGCAGGAGTGAGGAATTGCCAACCTTTTGGGTAACAAAGGAGAGGAAGACCAAGACTTGTGTGCAGGTAGACTGTGAAGGTATAAAAGCCCAGGGCTGGGAGTCCTCCTCGGAGGCACCAGCTCAGACTCTTTCTGTGTTAGTGCACCATGAACAAATGACTTTGTGGAATGAGACTGAGACTCTGCTGTGGGAAACCTGGGGTCGATGCGATAAGGAAACCTGGTCTGAGTGTGTGGGATGGAGTGTGTGGGGAGACACAGGTGGCATCATCAGCTCACTGGAGCTGCCTACTGTGAAGGGGCTTTGGACACAGCAGTGAGTCTCTGGCATTGAGAGTGTGGCTGTCAGAGAGTCTTGTGAATGGTTAGCCTGGGTAGTTTTGTTAACACTTGCAATGCTTCACAACCCTTTTGGTGAAGAAAAGACTGGCCTTTGCCTAGAAAGACATTGCCTCTCAAAAGCACATTTTTTAGGCTTATTTTTCTTACTTTCTGGTTGTTGGCTTTGTGCCAGTGGATAGAGTGGCTCCGTCACCATCTCAACTCATCTATTCTCAGCATCACATGTGGGACATGACTGACATCACCTTCTCACCCACACCATCCACTGACAACCTCCTCCAGGGATGCAGCAGAGCAGATATCATCTATCTCAGTCTCTGCAGCTAGGCACATGGATTCTTTAGGATGAGGTGTCGCCAGGACATTGTTTATTTTTATGCCTCATTACTCCTTTTCTATGAGAATGTCAACCATTCCTTACCTCTGGCAGAACACCTGTGTCATTGAAGTAAAATATCCTAAAGCTTTTCTTTCTATAACTTTTAGCTAACCATGCTTTAGATAAAGGTCCACATATGCATTCTTGAGAGACTGTCAACACTGATATATTGGCCAGAATGTTCATTGCCGAGTTAACAAGACATGCTTTTTATCCCAGAAGCTGTGTATGGGTTCCTCAGGTCCTCCCAACCCAGAAAACAAGAGATCAGAAGAGGGCAGATCACATTCCCTTTAACAGACTGGTCATACGGGAAAATGAATATATGGATATTGTGATTATTATTGTTATAATCACCTATTACAATTTTGAACTACACACTGAGGATTATTATTTTTTTTTATTTCTAAATTTCATTCTTAGAGAACTAGTCTAAATGATTTTCCTCAATAACTTCACATCATCATTGTCATTGATTTGAGGTCATCTCCCCATGCAAAGAAACCCTAAAGAGTACTAATTTGAATGGCATCCCAGATAGGTGGTAAGATATTATATGATAGAGTGTTTTGGTTTGTTAAGGTATTGTTTTCCATGAGTAGTCTTTTACATCTTTTCATTGTGTACTATACTACTCGGTTTTGATTAGGTGAAAGCTGGTTCAGTAGAGAAAAGGCCACTGAGGTAGTTTTAGTGCAAGACTTTTTTTTCTCTTTTTTGTCCCTGCC
>JAOXXN010000001.1:59508875-59522322 GCA_026770055.1 Myrmophylax atrothorax
GGAGGGGGTTGGCACATGTTATGCATTCAATTAAGTAATAGCACTCCAGATGTGGTAAGTGGTCTGCTCTAGTTTTACAATGCAACACAATGTACCATGTATTAGCAAACAAGACAACGATCTGATTTACAATGTGTATTACTCTAAAAGTAAAAACACTGCTCATAAATTGTAATTTTTTTAATCTATCAGTCTTCTACTGCTATTACCTGACTTTAAAAACTGCAGCAATTACACAGTGAAAACAACTTGAAAGTTCACAGCATCATGAGGCCTTGTAGTGCACATCCTCAATTCTCTGCAGGATTCAGCAGACTGCAAATCTGTAAGGGCAGTCTGCAGGGAGACTGTACTTTTCAGCCATCTTTGCTGCATATAATCCACATTATACAATGCAATATGATATAAAATTATCAGAAGAGTCTAGAGTTGTTCTCTCTGTTTAAAATTATATATGCAAAGACAAGAAGACTAAAATAGAATTTGTATGTTTTTGGAGCTGAAATCATACTGACACCATGATGCATCATAAATTTTAAATCATCAGCTGCCATGCCTGATCTTATGCAGCTGCTGAACAGTGAGTATTTGTGCTAAAATAACACCAGATTATATATCACTTCTGGTAAATGTTGGTCCATGCTTTTATCAAGTCATAGTAAACAGAAATAAATAAGTTTACAGCATTTTGAACACTCATGAGTAAATGTAACTTTAAATAAATACTTGAAAGTAAAACCTTAATAATACTGACTTCAGTAAATCAATAAAGAACTTTACAGATCCTGCACAGTTGTTATTGCCCCACAATATTTCTTCAGAAAGTACACCACCAGAGCAACATCTCCAGATTTTGGCAAATGTGCATTGTGACAGAATCATCAGTACAGCTGTAATTCAGATTTCCCTCCTTTCCCAACTTCTGTCCACAATCCCTCTCTTAAGAGTGTTTTAGGAAGGATCATCTCTCACCCTCCTTGGAAACTGCTCAACAGAACCATAATAGTTACCCTTTGGTACTGACTTAACCTCTGATTTGCCTATGGTGATGTGGGGATGATGGAAGACTTCCTGAGGTGCAGGTTGGTAGAGAACTTCTGTCTTCTTCAAGCTGACTTCCAGCCCAAAAAAGCTCAGCAGCCTCTGCAAAGCAGGATGTTAAGCGCTGCAGAGCTGCTTCTGTGTGAACAACGAGGGCGGCATCGTCAGCAAAAAGCAGCTCGCAGACATGGTGATTTAGGGTCTTGGTGTCGGCCTTCAGATGCCTTAGGCTGAATAGGCTTCCATCAATACGATATCGTTTTCTTCAAGGTCTGCCGTGGCCCTTTGGATCATCATGCTGAAGAAGATTGTGAATAGAGTTGGTGCAAGAATGCAATTTTCCAAAATACATTTTTAGCTCTTGTACAAATCTGTTTCTCTTTTAGGAAATTGCCCCAGCAAGTAGTGCTGGAGAAAACTCAGTTTTTGTACTGGGAAAGAGAGCTACAAACTGAATAAAAAGATTAATTTTGCAACTTCATGGACTAAAGCATTAAGAGGGAAAAAATATTAGGATGCCAAATACACTACATGCTTTCATGTTTGACTTTAAGAAGAAGGAAAAGTATTCTTAACAGAGATGCCAATTCAAAGCCTTGGCAATCCATTAAATTACTTAAATCCTCAGCAGAATGTTTATGCACAATCTCACTGATTACAAACCACTTATTTTCTTAAATAAACTGGGAAGTTAATTGTTTTTCAGATATGGAATTGTTCTAAGAGAAATTAAAGGTTTTGTTGGGGGGGGGGCAGTGCTGATGGGAGGGGAATTTGGTAATTTTCCCAGTGTTATTAATTTTCAGGAAAGGTTAACCATTTCTACTTTAATTAATTGTAAACCCTTTCTGCTATAATTAATAAAAATTTATCAGAGATAATAATTTAGAAGTTTTATTGTTCTCACTCTCTACATATAAATTCACCTTTGTTGGTGTAAAATATGATCATAATCCCTAACATTTTCGACACTTAATAATTGTATTATAATTTATTATATTGCTTCTCTACACAGATGGAGAATGTAAATTTACAAGTGCAATAACACATTTTGTTACTGGAGAAGCATCAATTTTTCTCATACTAGTGATGTGTTTCTGCAGTTACAGTTAGATTTGTCAAAGTTTTCATCATAAACCATGCTTTTCAGGGATTTATAACTCGTATACCAAATTTTTGGAGTCTTAAATTTCACACAAGGTACATAGTCTTAGTGAAGGAGAGACATTCATTTTATCTGATATTATTTTAGATATTATAGATACATTTGACAGTAACATAATGCAGGTATCTAGCACACATAGTTTAAAAAATTTCTATGAGCGATGAGAATTGCCACTCTGACATCATCTGTAATGAAATGAGCTTTTTGAGACACACAGAGAATTTACTGTCCAGCTCAGTGGAGATCTGGCTGTCTGGAGTGATAAGAATAAAAGGGCGAAAAAACTGAGGTCACAAATACTCAGCAGGGATAGGAAGGTCCTGGAATTTTGAAGCTGAAATTGCCTGCTGACAGCTAACCCATGGGTGCTGTCCAAAAGGACAGCAAAAATACACTCTCGAGTTAGTGACTCAGCCAAAACATTTGAGAGTCACTTAGGAAGCCAAGCTCATGGTCACTGCAGGTTATTACCATAGCCCTTAAACATCAATAGCAGTTGTGGCCACAAGATTGAGGCAGAATAAGCTATTCTGTCTTCTAAAACACATTGGGATGGGGAAAACTGTTTCAATTTTTGTGGCCTGCAGAGTCATTGGAAGTTCTGTGCAATATATTAAAGAATTTTGGAGGGATTTTCTTGCCATTTTTCCTAGTCTTTTCATCTATTTTTTTTACAAGCATAACCCTGTCCTATTACAGTGTTTTAATAGTCCTACTATGTAGGATCCACTAATATCTACTAGTATTCCATCATATTTTATGGTCAATCTCTCTTCTTTTAAATTCATAAATTGCTAGTTTCACACAGGTTGTACTTGAAATGGGGGAGGGGGAATGCAGCTTAACTGACAAAAAAATTTCAGGTCTCAAAAATCCTTTAACTTCTACCAAAATCAAACAAATTTCTTTTTCCAGCAACACTCCTTGTTCTCTATAAGAAATTGCAAATTTAACTCAACATAGTGTAGGTCATTGGACTCTAACAAAGTCTACTTTCTTCCTTCTGTTTTTTGTGTGGTTTTGCTTTGGGTTTTAGTTTTGTTGGTTGGTTTTTTTAATATTTATTTTATTTTTGTTGGATGTTAATTTCTCTTGTTTTTAGCAGTTCTTTTGGGTCATGTAATGTTTATGTTTTGTTCTCTTCTTCACTTTATATTTAGTGATTCTTTTTCAGGTTTCAGTATTGCCCATGTCATCACCACAGTTTGCATTCAAATGCACATACGTGTCATGGACACAGTTCATGGTTTTAAGGATCAACAAAACTTTCAGCCTCAGAGACGATAAAACTTCTATTTTATTTAAATATCCAAATAGAAATTTTTCTTCCAGATTTTTTCTTCAATGATAAGAATGGCTCCTCCACATGTCTTTTGCAATCATTGTAAAAATTTCCATATGCAGTAAACCAAATATATTCTGAATGCCTCAGATTTACTGTGTATAAATCAAACTAGTCTGCAGGCATAATTGGTGAATGGTATCTGCCTGAGATGTTTCAAAGTGAACTCTAGTCTGGTTTCATTCTCTAACTTCACTAGCAGGAATTTTTCAGTGACATCTCATGTCCACATGCAATAAGTCAGATCTCAGTCAGGCACTTTGCAGAGGTGAGATCACTGACTATGTGCTTACAGAGAGAAACTGAGAGGAAGTTGAATTGGAGAAAAAAAAATCAGTTGGCACAGACTTTATGGTTTAACTAAAGCAACAGACTATTACTATTGAGAGAAACCTTAATTACATATTAAATAGTTCAAATGTTCAAACAAGACTGATGGAGCTGCTGACATCCTAGTGCTTCCCAGCTAAATACCATGAACATTAATGTTGAATTGGCATTTTCAGACTAATTGTGATACTGTAAATGAAAAGAACGTTGTACCTTTTAAAGCATAGCCACTTCTGTACAAAGTACTGTTATCTGACTAAATTGAAAATCAAACTAATTCCTAGCAACTACAGTAGGTAGTACAGAAGTAAGAAAGTACAGAGATTTAAGTATTTTCTATAATTATCCACCAGTTGGTAAAATTCTACTGTTTCATTTTTGTTAATTTGAAAATAGTTTGGGTGCGATGAAAGTCTCAAGTTTGTCATCACTTTTTCATAGCTTTATGTATACTTGAATATGCACTTGAATTCATTTAAACTATTTAATAAGTTCCCTGACAAACTTTACATTTGGGTTTTTTTCTGTCTCATTCCCTATCCAGTCATGTCTAAGGCAATATTTCAGTTGCCTGAATCTGGCATCTTAACTTTTAAGATCTATTCATTGAAATTATTAGAAATAAACAAATTATATGGTTGACATAAATTATCATTCAATTAAATTATTATGATTCTGAGGAAATATTTTTAATGTTTCATTCTTTTTCACAGCTGCTTATCTATGAAGTCATGATTTTGGGGAAGGGAAGCATCTGTTTTTCTGTATAAAATTTGGCTCACTAAAGTAGAGGCAATCTTGTATCCACATTCTGGCTTGCTAATGCTATACTTAATTTTTTATTTTTTTCTATTTTGCTGTTCAAAATAGGGCAGTTGAGGTTTTTAAATTCTACATGTCTTTTTTAGGTTGACAGTATCTGTAATACAAGTGAACTTTAAAATATTGTTCAAAACATCTGTATCAATTTTTCATTTAAAAATAAAAAAATCTCAAAACTGAGGTACTTAATTCTTAAGCAACTAAAAAATCATACCTTAAAATTCTGCTTTATTTTTCTCTTTCCCAAACACACATGCTTGCTTTCTACTTTAAAATAAACAAACTATGGGAAGCTTAATTAATGCATTGTGTGAGCTACTACAAATATGTGGCAGTAATTTCAACAATAAATATTTATATTCACTGTTTTGTTATTTAATTCTTTCAGTAATTCAACTTAGATACAAATAAAAAGCAATGAATTATTTATTTTTAAAAATACTCCATGCAAGGGAAAACATATCTTTTGCTTTATTGTTTTGAAAATGCCCCCAAATTAAAAATACAGGAGCTCTTCTTTTCTGTAAGGTTTCATTCAGTTCAGCTCTTGGCTTCATGCTATGGAATACTTGTATAAATCACCAAAAAGAAATCATAAAATCATTACTGATGAATTTTGTAGGTGGTTTGAAAATTGAGAGAGCAGTAAATAATAAAGAGGATGTATTGCTGTACAAAGTAATTTGAATCATTTGACAAGCTGAACATAATGAAACAATACCTGGTTCAATACCAGACTGATAGGGAAGTCACCAGCAGAAAGGGAAGTAATGTATTTAGATGCAAATAAATTACATTGTATTTACACTGAAACATTCCAGCTTGGAAAACAGTGACACATAGGAAGAGCTAGGTGAAGATCTAGTACACTTAAGATGGAGATGAGTCCTAAAAATATAAATACATGATCGAATCACAACACCTACTTTTCAATTGTACCTAAAATTCAGATATAGAAACTGTCAATCTTGTTTCTGCACCACCTTTATACGTAGAGAGGCAGAACTGTTTTTACATAATAGCCTTCTCACTGGAATATGCACACAGAACTGCAAACTTATTTTAGGCCCTTTTTATTCTGTAGGGAATTGAAACAGTGGGCCTGACCAAGAGGCTCTGAAGTGCAACAGGTGGTAGTGAGAGTCATGAGCAAAGAACGAAACCTGAAATAATATCAGACAAGAAGACCACAGTTGCTCATAGTTGAAGAATTGGTTTTTTGGTACCAGATCCCATGATTGGCTCTGTTTTTTATGCAAGATATGAAACGCATTGAGTTTTCAGAATAAAGTTTCAAATCCAGTGCTAATACTTCTGTGATAAAGTAGGATGCTTTTCTTTCTTCTCTCTATCTGACACATGGGGTAAATGTTCAAGGACATAGGGACCATGCATTTTATCCCTTTGATCCTGCTAGTGAAGTGGAAAGGCTTGAGAAGAAATAGACAGATCCTGTGAGTCAACATCTGTTTTTTGGATTGGTGTTGATAGCAGGCATTGGCTTTTACAATCATGGATCCCTTTCAGAGTATCAAGGATTGTTTAGAGTATGTGGGATCCACTTGACAAAAGTGTAAAGGGTATTCCAAATTAACAAATACACAATAAGAGGGAGAAGTGTTAGTGATCATTGTTTTCCCTTCCCTTAGAAAAAGAAATGTGTATTGGCTTTCAAAAAGGACTGATTCTGGAAAGTGTGCTGGTCCTCCTACACAGGAAATTTCACTAGGTAACAAACTGTCTCACTCTCTCCTCAGAAGGTGCTCACTCTGTATTTTTTTTCCCCTCTGGTTCTCAAAGACAGCTTCAGAAATGTAAGCTGTTTGAATTAAACAATTTGAAAAATGAACTCATTTTGGAAAACTTTGCCTCCATGTCTGTGGGAGTTGGAGTTTATAGAGAATAGCAATCCCAGAGTGAACATTTATAGCAGAGGCACTTTAGAAGACCTCTCTTTCACAGTAAAGAAACACAAATAGCTATGAAATGTTTTAAATAGCTTAATTATATTAAATATTTTCTAGCAACTCAGGTCTGTAAGAAATTTTTTTTGAAAAGAAGTTTACTGTTTTACAAACTACATATAACAGACATTAAAGGTAATTTTTCTTAATGTCATAACTGTGAGCTGATTATTAAACTATTTGAAGGGTTGAAAGAGGAAGCTTGGAAGTTTAACATTACCTAGCCTCCAGATTAACTTTCTGGTTGAATTCCAGCAGATTAATTCCATCCTTTCGCTTTATTATAATCTTTTAAAAGGGGTAATTAAGACCTAAAATGGGATAACTCTTTTAAGAAGAAACAATTCAATACAGCTGTTGGTAAACTGAAGAGTTTCACATTTTGTCTGAAGTTAGGACAATTTAGACAGTATATTTGAAAAATATAAAGTTATGATTTCAAGTAGAAAATGATCATTCATTTTAGCAGCCAGCAATCTATGTCAATTAAGCTCAGATTAATAATACTATTCTATAGTTTTGTATTGTTTGCTTACCTATGGTTCAAATGAGATAAATAAAAAAATAATATAAGACAACAAACTTTCCTGTTATGGATCAGACACAGAAGTGAGTAAACCACTGACCATTCTTTACCAGGAAGTACATTAAATCTGCTTTTATTATCCATAACTTAGATTGACTATGTCATACATTAGTGAAAAAACATTTGCTCCAATCCTGAGCAAAAACTTATTGCTGTTCCTGCAATTAACATTTATTATGCGATACATTGTGTAGATTTATATAAAGGTGAAGATAATCTAAATACTGAGATAGATTTTGCCATTTTTAAATTTTCAATAATATTGCACTGATTTTTAGTTCTGTAAACTAGTGGAAAACCATAGTTTTTAGTAACGTTTATTGAATTTTTCTGGCTAAGACTTTGGTTTTCCTTATGTGTGGAATTCCATAAAGTTCCTTAAAAAAAGGCAAAAAAATAAGCACAGTACTGTATCTTTTATGTTCTAAACTTCATAGCTTTTTGTGAGTTTCTATTGTTTCCTTTTTCTATATAATACCATTAAAAAAGCCCCCAAAAGAGAAATAATACATCCCCCCACAATAAATTTTAAGTAGTTTATATGAATTAGGCAAGAAAATATAATCAAAATATTTATAATATTATAAAAATATAAAAATACTATAAAAAGATAAAATTATTATAAATATTTTACATGAACTTAATGTATTTTCTTGTGATTATGAATAGCTATCATGTACAAGGGAAACTGCTCACATTAAAATTACACACCATACTCCTCATAATTGTATCACACTCCTTTTGATTGGAGTATATGGGAAGATTTTTGGTTTTGTTTTTGTTTTTTTTGTTGCATAATACTCAACAAAATAAAAATTTTAAGTGTCATAACATTTCAGATTTTACCTCTGCATTTCTCACCTTCTTTTGTTATTTTTGGTGTGAATTTCCTGAATATTTTGAATGTTTGCATATGCTTAAATATATATTAGTAATATCTTGATATTTTGATGCTGAATGAACCTTAACACAGGTCCACTGAATAGATATTAATGATAAATATCCAGGTAACTAAAGACACTGGTGCATTTAAATTAGTTCTGAAACAAGGAGGTCATTTTGCAATTTATGTAAACTTGTGCGCTTTGCTTAAACACATTTTTTATACAAGGATGAAAACATGAAATGGACCAAGGAGACAGAGATCAGGCTGTTAATATACTCTTGCAAACTCCATAGAACAGGTATCAGTAGTGGTTTGATCTTTGTATTGTTATTAGGAAACTTACATTTTCTTGAGCACTCTAGATGGAATGAAGTAAGAATCAAAACTATTGCTACACTTGATTAGAATTCAATCAATAATTTCTGTCAAAATATTAGGGATATTGGTATTCAGGATTTAAAAACATATTGGTATATTTTCTTTCTAATTTCTGTAACAAAGATTGTGGAAACCCCTTTTTTTTTACCTTATAAAAATACCAGATTTTTTGTTTACCTTCAATATTTTTCATTTTCACGTTCATTTACCCATGAGCAAAACTTATCCAAAACTGAAAAAAAGGGGCAAAAAATTGAACTGACTCTTTTATATTGAGCAGGAGGGAGATGTTTAAAATACATATTTTTGCATTTCTTTCTGATTTTTTTAATGGTTCGAACCCGGATATGGACCTATTTCAGTTCTCCTGGCCACTTACTTTATTTTACAGATCTTTAATTTGTCCTGAACACGGAATTTTAAATGCTTCCATTGTTTACACCACGCTATTTTCATTGCTATAGTCATATTGCATTTAATTTCCTAAGATTTATATGAAGATTTCTTTTTTTAAGTATTCGCAAAAACTGCAGTTGTAATCATACCTGATTAGTTAGCTGAGTGCCAGCTACTTTATGTGGGAGCAACTGTATAATGTGAGAGCAATTATGTGATTAGTTTATTTCTTCTAAGCTTAAGCATTATCAAGAGACCAAAAACTGCAGGTTATGAAGCGATTTTTTTTTCAGCAACTTTATATCTTGCCACCATATGATGTTGAGTATTTTATCATGTTGTTAAGTAATTATACTGGATACTGAATTAGGAGTATAATTTTTCGTAATGGTATCATTTTTTTTCGTAATGTGTGATGGCCTTATGGCAAATCCTATGGTCTCTGCTGCAAGTGATACAGAGTTTCCCCAGTATATCAGAGAAAGAATAAACTGTAAACCTATAATCAGTATAGTCATTTTAGTAGAGCTGCAGCAAGCCAAATCCTCCTACCTTTGAGATAATTTCTTATGGTGCTGTGTAAGCTGACACTTCAATGCTGGTTCAGGATCTGAGCTAACATCTCCCTATTTGACAGCGTGTCACTTCAGATGGAGGTTTAAGCTGACTGAGAGCTGGTTTGGGGATTTCCCACACTGTGCTACATTACACAGTGTATTCATGGCCATAAATGATTTTTTATCGGTTTCATTAATATTTTATATTGGCAGTATGTGTACTGGTACTCACTGCTGTCAGTAAAAGTTTTGTTAAAGACTTCTTAGAAAACAATTACTGTTTCTGAGATACCATAAAATAGTCTTTTTTCTTTTTTTTGTTTTAGCAGTCTTTTTTTTTTCTTTTTTTTGTTTTAGCATGATCCTGTTTTGTCTTGCAGGTGTGGCCATGGCTAGATTTCCTATACCATCCACATTTCTATACCACCCACATCATTGCTGGAAGATGTGACTCCAAGGACAAAAACAAATGTGCACTGGAAGGATGCCATTTTGTTCCATTTCTTCCCCAGGGAAGTTGCAACCTGAGCTGCAGATTCCATTCCTCTCTCGCTGCTGGCCATTACTTCCCATCCCTCAGGAAGAATGCAACTCCAAGTGGTGAACACATCTGAGCCCAGCAGAATTCATGCACTGTTGGTGCCAGCACCAGAAGCAGCTGCAAGGAGAGGGCGAACCAAGTTGAAGGAGCCAAGCACAGCTGAGTGGAGCAGACCAATCTGTAGTGGGTAGCGCCATGAAGACAATCCAACTTTTTGCGGGTTTGCCCATCATTGTTTTTCATTGTCTCAGGCTTGGGGATGGGGAACACCAGCTGCAGAGTCTGCCATCTTGTCTTTGTTTCAGGAATAACTGTCTCACTGTTGAGCTTCAGGAACATACACCATCTTGTTTTTGTCTCAGCAGTGATGTGGAACTGAGTTGAGGTGGTGAACACCTTTTGTGTGTAAAGCACCTTCTCTTTTGCATAATTCTGTTATTAGTATTGTCAAAATTGTTACTGTGTGTTTCTTCTTCCATTGCTGTTTGTTTTCAGTAAATTGTTATCTCAACCCAGAGTCTCTGCCTCTGTCCCTTTCTCAGAGAGCTGGGGAAGGAAAGGGGAGCAGCTTATTTGGAGTTTAGTTCCCAGTTAAGCTACCACATACCTTTGCCACACTACTTTACTAGGTAAAACAAGGGGAAAAAATCTAAGGGATTGCACAAGTGATTCTCCACGATTCTGGGTCACTGTGTCTGAAAATTATAGCAAAAAAATAGATAAGCTTCAATTACAGTATCATGAAAAGCAGGCAAATTTTCAAAATTTCCCCATGTAAGATCCTAATGACAACTGAACTTTTTTAAAAAAATCAATTTATAGTTGTTGAAATGTGAGCTATTAAAAGCTAGCTCAAATTTCACAGTTTTCAGTTGTAGTATCGATTTCTGAAAACCTTTTGCATTCTTGCTGATTGGTTGAGGCACATCTTTGAGTTTGAAGAAAACCACCACAATTAGTTTTCTGTTCAGATGTAGTGGCAAACACCTACTTAAGTACATATTAGACTGAAAATATCTTACTGATTTAAATTAACAAGGTGTGTACTGTTTTCTCAGAATTTATAAATAGCACAATATGACATAAATCAGCATAGCAACGATGACTTCAAAGACTATTAATGAATAATTTCAGCTTTTAGTTAGTCTATGAAATTTGTAGTTATTTATTTTTGTATTGTGGGGTTTTTTCCCTTTTATTTGTATCAACTTTAGTCACAATAAATGGATTAAAATCTATAAATATTAATAAAATTTCTTGACACTTAGTTGTTCCTCTATTCCAATTCTTGAGCATAAAATTGATACCTAAGAATGAGTTATCAATCCTAGAACTGAATTATAAGTTTTGAAAGGAAATACATACAACCATTCTAAGATGGGAGTCTAAGGACACACAGTTTTCTTGACTGTAATTTTTTTCTCTATATTTTCAAGACAAAAGGGAAGGATACCTAGAATAGTTGCCTATTCAGAGTCATGTGGAGACCAGTGATGAGCTGCATTTCTCAGGAGTCTGAATTGGAACCGGCACTCTTTAACATCTTTACTGGTACACATGGACAGTGGGATTGAGCGCAGCCTCATCAAGTTTTCTGATGACACCAAGGTTTGTGGTGAAGCCAACACACTGGAGGGACTGGATGGCATTAAAAGGGATCTTGCCATGCTTGAGAGGTGGGCCTGTGCAAAGTCATGAAGTTCAACAAGGCCAAGTGTAAGATCCTTCATGTGGGATGGAGCAATCCCAAGACAAAGAGAATCTGGGCACCAAATGGGTTGAGAGTCGCCCAGAGGAGCAGGACTTGGGGATGTTGGTGGACAAGAAGCTCAACATGACCCAGCAATACACACTTGCAGATTAGAAAGCCAAACATATCCTGGGCTTCACCAAACAAAATCTGGCCAGCAAGTTGAGGGAGGTGTTTCTCCCCTTCTACTCTGCTCTGGTGAGACTCCATTTGGACTACTGCATACAGCCCTGCAGCTCCCAGCAAAAGAAGGATGTGAACCAAGCAAGTTCAGAGGAGAGCCAGGAAGATGATCAGAGGACTGGAACACATCTCTTGTGAAGGCAGACTGGGATTGTTGGTGTTGTTCAGCCTGGAGAAGGAAGACTCCGGGGACACCTTACAGCAGTTTCCAGTACCTGAAGGGGCAATGAGAGAGCTGGAGAAGACTTTTGACAAGGGCATGTAGTGATGGAACAAAGGCAAATGGCTTCAAACTTATAGAGGAGAGATTTAGTTTAGATATCTGAAAAATATTCTTTACTGTGAAGGCAGTGTGGCACTGGAACAGGTTGTCCAGAGAAGTTCTGGATGTCCCATCTTTAGAAGTGTTCAAGGCCAGGCTGGATGGAACTCTGAGCAACTTGTTCTTTTGGAAGGTGTCCCTTCCCATGGATGTTTGGAATGAAATGATCTTTAGATCCCTTCCAATACAAGTCATTCTGTGATCATGCAATTTGCTGCAGATTAGGTAGAGCCCAGACTGCATTGACAGCAAAAAAATAAACACAGATTAAAAATGTTTATAATATATTATCAGTCATAAGCAGATGAAGCAAATATTGTATGTTTCATTCCTGGTCATTCTTAGTGTTAGTTTGATTACAGCTTCATTTTCTCTTGCTTATTTCCAAATCAGGGCTTTCTACACTTAGTAACAATGCAAACAATATGAAATCATAATGAGAAACAAATGAAGAAAAGAAACCATTCAATAAGATATCAATGAAACATCATCTACCTTACTGAGTGGGGTCCTGCAATTCCAGAATTTCTTTCTATTTTGCCCACGTTTCACAGAAAGGAGAGAGTTAGAGTCTTCCTGATAGTTTCAAAATCATGAAAAAGCAGTTTATGCCTTGGATTTTTTCCACCTCTTCTTTCTTATTCCAAGGTTGGTGGTAGTGTACTCAGAAGTTGAAGCACATGCGTGAGAAAAGTTGGGTTTAGGTCTTCTTACTGAATTTTCTATCATCTCTTTTCCAGGACAGAGACAAACCAAGCACTCACCAGTCACTGGAGCTTTCCCAAGTAGATCTGAAATTCAGCATTGTTTTGTCACTTGTTTTGTCAATAGTCAACAAAAATGAATGCTGATGTTGGCATTTGATAACTGATACTGCGAGGAGAAAAAAACCACCAGTGGCTTTTAGTTTATAGTTATGTCTTCAGTTCCAGTATGGGTGAATGTAATTGTTTTATACAACTAAAAAAACAGTATGGAGGAAATAAAATCCACCCAATTGATTTAAAATCCAGAGGTTTTATCTAAAAGCTGTGGCCATGACAAATATCCACAGATACTGATAAGCTAAAAGTGACGCAAAAAAAAACTGCTAAGAGAAACTTTTGAATTCTAATAGCAGCAAGGTATTTATTGACAACGTTGGAGACAAGCCAGTTCATACTGGGCAAAAACTTGCCTAACTT
>JAOXXN010000001.1:59561199-59572583 GCA_026770055.1 Myrmophylax atrothorax
AATATATACATTAAATATACATTTTCTTATCGTACTTAAGAAGAAGCTGAAACATTTCAAGGACATGTAAAATGATGGCTGCAATAAACTCTACCACTGAGTCTGCAATACAAAGAATAAACCCTATGTATCAAGAAATTGATGTAAAAAGACCATAAATGCCACACAGGGCTATTAAATCCTCAGGGTGAAAATCATTGGCAGTATACACTATGAAAGTCCAATAGCTTTTTACAGTACACTCAGTAAAAACAAAATCCTGCAGTTCATACTGTGACAGAACTAATAATGCCCTCTAACTTTTAAAATGCATTTTGGCTGAGCATTTAGAAGTTTTTTAACATATGTCCAGATTAAGAAACACGATCATGTATGGGTAAAGACCATTATTCAAATGCTTATGAATTTGTGAATATTTTGGGTTTTGGTAGAAAAATCCAATATTACAATATAATAATGTTCTCGATTGTAAGATATAATATAAACATATTTATAATGTGTTATATTCATTAGAATTTGAAGACATATAATTAATATTGCTTTCTATAATTATAAGTAATTGTTTATGTGCATAAATATAAGTAAAAATTTTGCAGAAAACCAGTAATTTATAATGACTTGCACCACCAGATTCCATAGGAAGCTTTTCCTGTATGGTAACCTGCTTCTTTGGTTTACTTTCTCACATGGTTTACAATACTCTGTTCTTAATTTAGCGTTTCTCTAGGCCTCTAGGAGCACTTTTCTCCATTCAAAGTATAAAGCCAAAGATTAAAGCAGGACAGGACCAAATTCCTCCTTTACACCTGCTTTGTTAAATTGCAAAAAATCTACAGGAAATTTAGGAAAGACTGATGTTTCATAAAATTTCCCCAGAGTGTCAGAGAAATTTGCTTTTATGGAATTTGTAGAGACAGCTACCAAGAAAAGAGGCATCACTGCTGTGAGGAAATATCTTATTTAACAAAACGATAAAAAAAAAAAATAAATAAAACAAATTAAAAGCACTTCAATACAAGTACATTTTTAAAATTCAGTAAATCAATTTTTGCTAACTTTAAAAATGTTTTCCTTCCTTCCTTCTTAGATGTTTCTTCTTTCTCTGGTTAACAACCCACATTTCCTCCTCAACTTCATGTATTTTAGAAACATAAGCTGACCCCAAACCAAGAAGTGTTCCAGGTTCATTTTCAGAAGTGAAAACAGAGTTCTGTGGAATTATAACGGAAAAGGGCTAATTAGAAGTGACCTCCACAGTAAAGACTACAGAAGATTTAGCTGCTAATTTCATGTAAATCAAGGACAGTGGTGCATAGAGGCTCCAAATCTACTCAAAACCTAGCAAAACTTTCAACTTTAGACCTAAGCCTTTAAGTCTGGCTCTAGGCCCTGCTCCAATTGACCTGTTCAAGCATCACTTCTATGACCCAGCTCAGGTAGACAGATGTACTAAATCTAACACTGTTCTAGTATTCAATATGGTATTATCACAGTTCTGGTATGTCTTGTGTTGAATTTCCATTACCCTGAGGATCTTAAAGTCTTGTTTTGCACAACGTAGATGAATACTTATTGAGTAACATGCTTTAAATTACCTGCTATCCCTTCAGGTAAGTAATATTGGAGTTCACATAGATGTGAAAGGATATGTAAGATCTCTGGATCATCCTCAAAAATTGCCTATTCTCTGCTCAGCAGAGATAAAACAAAGCAAAAAAATTATTAATGAAGGTCTTGGAACAAGTTGAAAACTTCTTTGCTCTACATTACAAATCCTATTCTTGAATAATGTAGTTCTTTCTGATCATCCCAACTTAAATGTACTTAGCTGGATTACAAAAGTCTCAGAGAAAGTAAATCAGACTCTGTCTTCCGCAATTCATGAATGCTGTGATTTCTGTGTAGTTCTTTGTGGTAAGGTCTTTCCTCCCACTGTGACTAGCTTTATGTCAGTTCTAATTCCAATCTTCATTTAAAACATGAATGGTATCTATCCTGTTATCTCTCCTCCTATTTTTGGATACTGGTCTCTGCATGAAGAAGGGTTAAGCAGCCTGGGAGCTCTTCAGCTTGAAAAAGGTATGAGTAAGAAGAGCAATGAGAAAGGCCTACAGAATCATGATTGGCATGGTACAGATTATGAATAAGGGATATCATGCAGAGGTTGTCATAAAAAAAAGCAACAAGAGAATATCCAGTCATAGGAATATTCAAAATATTTGAAACAATGCATGATTAAGTTATGAACCCAATTGACAAAGTATTGCAATATTTAAGATTGGTAGATTCAAAAAGAAAATTGATAGAAGGCAGTTCCATCCATGTCTGTTAACTGGGGTGATCCCAATCCAATCTCCCAGACATGCTAAACAAAATTTGGTTTTAATGCTGTGTTCAGAGATGCCTAAATATTATATGTACTGTAACCTGTTTATTAACAGTTTGTTTCCCAAGGGTGTTTCAATGAAATGTAATGCTGAATAAAACGAATTTCAAAGAATAAAACCCACCCTATGCTCCAATATAAAAATGGATATACAGAACCACATACTAAATTATTTTCAGAGTTACAGTATCTCTAGGTTTAAAATTGGAAAGAGACTACATTTTGGCTTTTTTCTTAATTTATTTATTTTCATTTTTTTTCTTTCCTCTTTTTCTGATAAAACACATCGCCTTTCCTTTGTACAATTTTCCCTGTAAAGCATTTTAAATTTGCTGTCTTTATTATCAAGAGTAATGAAAATTTTTTGCATCAAAAACATACTAAGAGTGTAAGAATGTTGGGTTTTTTAATTATTTCTTTTGTTTTCAGAATCCCAGAATTATAAAATGACCTCTCAGTTCTTATCTGATACTACTGATAATTTTGGGTTATGGCTCAATCAATGAATAAATCATGTTTCTGAAAGCAGGAAAAATAATATGTGGTACTTGGCATTCACATAAGGTAGAAACAGATATAGTCATACATTTGGTATGCAAACTAAATAGAAAATATACACAAACATTAATTTAAGGACCCTGGCTAATGTTTATTCAAGCTGTAGAAATATTTGTCATTGAGAAACAATACAAAAATAAAGAGAAGGGAAAAGACTTTTAAATATTAATTACATGCTGAATGGAATGTAGAGAGATGGTTCGTGGAAACTGGTTCCTTAGTAAATGGTACATTAATTTTCCAGAAAGGCTTTATACATACCAATGAAATAGCAATAGCCATCACAAAGGTAGGTACCTTAAAGATTACTTTTTCACTCTCATCTTGCAGTAGTAATAACAACCTTTAGGCATTTCTAAGCTGCTTATCACCCTGATATGCATGTACTTGTTATCCAGCCTTGTCATAAAGCATTTAGAGATGTGTAGAAAGGAATAAAATCATCTGAACAGTTTCCTGCTAATAAGGCCTATCTGCATTTATTTCTTTCCCTGTGATCAATGAGCCTCAGGAAATACCTTATAGCTCAAATGCTATCGTTTAATCTACAAACAAACTTTCTCCATCCTGTCTTCCACCAAGATCCTGATGAGGAGCAGCTGTTGCATCAAGTGGCTATATTTAATGTTAGCAGAGACATGAGAAAGATCTTGCATTTGTCCTTGGACAATTGGTCTCAAACCATGATCCACCCTCTCTGCCAGACTGATAAACATGCCCTGACCTGTTCCTGGATCATATATTGCTTGGATATACAGGAATCTTCATCCACAGTCTCAATTATCCCACTTATTCAACATGTGTCTGTCATCCAGAAATATGTAGCAGGTCATTACATGACATAATACAGTGCATTTAGCAGGAACTTTTTCCCTGTTAGGGTTTGAACTGATATCTTTCTGTTCAATTGATGTTTTGTGTGTCAACAGAGGTGCCAAGCAGGTAGCAATACTGTACCTGTGATCAGGGAATCCATGAATATACATGTGCTTATGAACCTGGCAGTGTGGTGTGTGTGCTGCACTACTGACCTTCTGCCTCTGCCCAGGAGGAAGAGGGGACGCGTTCATGCGACCCTGTGCATGGTGTGACTCCTGCATATGGGGGCTTCTGTGGGCAGCATCCTTGTCTTTGGCTCTCTGACTGACCCTCCATTGTCTCTGTCTGCTCTGTGTGTGTGTGTGTGTGATTAGACATTCAGCCTCACTGCTGGTCGAACCCACAAGCAGGAAAGTATCAGCTGCATCCATTTGCCTTGGATGGAGATCCCGAGGTCTCAGGGCTGGACGCAGTAGCTGGGCAGGAGAAATCCCAAGATCCAGAGCTGCTGGAGGCAGCAGATGCTTCTAAACATCCATTAACACATACAAATTGAAATTACAGCATTTATATCTATCATTACCTTTTAACTGGATTGATGCATACTGTGTGTCAATGCCATTTTTTTTGCATCTGTAATGTATTTTCTGATTGTACTCAGAATTCACAGGATATGAAAGCCTCGTTAGGTATTGAAAAGTTCAGAAAACATTCTACCTATGCAATGTTAGATTACAAATTTAATAAAAATTATATGCAACCAGAGATTGCAAACCAGAAGATTTTTTTTCAGATTGCACTTAATCAAAAAATCCATTTGAACTGATCAGAGGATTTTCATTACACAATAATTTGATGTGGAAAAGCAACATTATCTCTCTTACAGAGAGTTAAAAGAGAGATTATAAATCATGGCTTTCATCTCCTTTCTAAGATACTGTTAACAATTCCGATGTTAGTATTCCCTTTCTGTTATTTTATGTTCCTCTGAAATATATTCTTACCGTTGCACAGCCTAAAACATATAGAGACCTTTTTTGTCTGATTGGTTAACTGGAATCAAATAGATTTTTATAGAGCAAATCTGTAGTCATGAGATTCATCTCCACAAGCCTTTTTATTTTTTGTATGAATCTTTACTAAGTACCAATCACCTTCTCTAACAGTCTATATTTCAACTTTTTATTGCTATAAGGCTAAAAAATTTGCAAATAGATTTGACTGTTTTAGTGGCTAATTGAGTCACAGGAGGTTCACTCTAAGGAAGCTAAAATAATTTAGCTCTTCTCGGTCTGTGTAAGCCATTGGTACAGACACTTTCATATTGATAAATATTGATACATTGCTCTTTCAAAGCCCAAATTATTTAACACATGATAAGCAATGTTCAGTATCTGAAAATGCTATTTCTAAATACACTGTGACATTTTGTATAACTTGAAAATTAAATCCTAATAATGTCCTCACCCTGACTGACCTTTGCTTGTTTCAGAAGTAAATCACATGCTGTTTGTAAGAAAAGAGCTTTCCAGCTTCTCAGGTGACAAACATTTGCCAGACATTGGTCTGCAATTCACACCATCATGGGAAGCAGAACCAAGTACTATCCCTGGTTTGTACATGAAGGACAGTGTCCTGGTGCACCTGCACTGGTTATCATTAAATGTATCTTTCCCAGAGGCGCTCTCTTGATACATACTCCTATTATTAAAATGCTGCTTTTAAAGGGCATATTTCTCTGCCAACACAGCACTTGCGTTCTTCACTTTCCTGGCTTCCTACTCAGCTTCTTACATGGGTCCAGGTACCTTTCATCTAATGTCATTGATTTTAGTACATTGACTAGTACATCCACAAATGGACTTATATGAATAACCTTAAGATAAACATAATGACTACTGAATTAATTTTTCAGTTCTGATTTGTAACTTACAAAGCTGTCTATACTTACTCTGAAAGATGTAGAGTTATATTTTGTGGTGCCTGTACGATTTATTTTACCTGAATCTAAAATATTCTTTTTTTCCCCTCTTTATTGGGTGGAATTTGTTTCATCTTTTAAGGAAGATTTAAGCAATGAATCTTAGTGAAGCATTGTAATTCCCCTTATCATCAGTGGAGGGACACCAGCACCCAGAAAGGGCAATTAATCATACCCACATACATATTTTTCTTTGAGAAATGATCCAGTTGGAATTATATCGTATTTATTATGTTGCAATCACTCTTACACAGGTTCTGCTCCAGGCACTGGTGTTTACCTCATTGCAAATGCAGCATGGCAAAAAGTGTAGAGTGATGTAGCCAGCAGTGAAATAGAAACTGGCTACCTCAAATTTCTCTGCTGTGAATGCTGTACCCCTGCTGGTAGTACCAAATCCTTTACAACATGCCAGAATGATCCATTACTTTCATGTAGTTTGTTAGACATGGAAGTGTGTAAAACAAATCAAAAGATTCAACCCTGAAAATCTGCGAAAAGGTGCAGAAAATTAAGAAAATTAGACTTTTTTTTAGAATGTTTTTTATTTTTGTTCCAACTCTGGAAATGAATAGTTGTGTTACAATTCTCTTGCATGTAGGTAAATCCAATAACTGCTGTGAGTGGTGACTGTTCATTTCAGTGCTCAAATCAGTATCTGTTTGAAAATATTTCAATGCATTGTAAAACATTTTCTCCAGTAGTGTAGATCACTAATTTCCTTTGGAAGAGAACCAGCCAGCATGCTATGCAGGACACACCTGGAGGGCAATTTGACTGACTCAAGTTTTGGGAAACAGAAATGACACAATGTTAATTTCCTTTTAAACTGTTGCCATGTCTAGGAGTTAAATAAGCAATTGGATCAGACCAAACTGAATTCATTGAGATATCAGTCATGCAGGCTGCATATTTTGCTTGATTATGATGAAAAGCCTTTTTTATGAGTAGTTAACATGTTCATATTTTCCACACTGGGCCTTTTCAGAAATCTCAGTGACAAATTCTTTGCTGATTTATATTTCACTTGCATTTGAAGAAAGTATGTCCATGGAGTTTAACTTTAAATTTTTCTGATTTTTTTTGTCTCCATATAATTACTGTTTTTATTACTTTACATTGTGACTTTGACTATATGTGGCATTGGGGGAATATGCAGTTCTATAGACAGGTGCATTTGCAAACAAATTCTGTAAGAACACTCAAGCTCAGGATCTGATTAATTTTTGTTTACAAACATTTACATTCAAATATTAATATGCAATTTATTGATCAATTAATACATGACAGCATTTGCATAAATATGTTCTCAGTCTCCATCATCAGTAATGTTAGCAACAGCTGTAATCATAATATTTAATCTACCTTTCAGTTAAGCTTACCTCACTTGATTTTCAGGTAATTGGAACAGTCTCTGGAATCTAGTCTTTTGCGATAAGAGTATTTATCTGGAAAAGTTAGTAGACTAAATTTAATCAGGATGCATCCATACCAGATTATCTTTCAAAAGCCACTATGTTAATGCTAATGTATTGTGGCTACCACCTGCAGCAGCTCCAGGCCTAGAATTCCTCCTGTATATCCTGATGCCAAGAGACCTGGGATTTCTGGTCAGACTGAGGGATGTGGCTGCTGCTATCATTTCAACCAGTGGTGTGTTTCATACAGGCAACACAGAGGACACAAATATAGACAATCCCACAGACAAGGTACTGGCACCTGCAGCTCCCACAATCAGGACTCGTACCAGGCACAGGCACACACAGCCATGTCCCCTCCTCCTCCTCTTCTTGGGCTGGCAGAAACAAGGTCACTAATGCAGCACACACACCACACTGCCTAGGTTCACAAGCACATGCACATTGGCAGATCCCCTGAGCATCAGCATGGCCCCCCTCCCTGCCCAGCACCCCTACCCAGATTTCAGGCCCCCTTACCCTCCATGGGTCCCTGACTCAGTGGCTGGTCCTGCTGTGTGCTCACTGCAGACCTGCACTCACTCACTTGTCCCACATGAAACCCACACTCTGGGTCTTCCTAAATAAGAACATAGACCCTCCACCCATCTGATAGCCCTGCCTGGACCTGGGGCTTTCTATTTCCCAGCTGATCTCAGCTTGGAGTTTGCCAGCAACTCCACACTCACACCCCATGCAGACCCAGTGTGATGGCAGGAATAGGTGCTAGTCCCCAGCAGCTGGCACCTGACATACACGTGTTGTGACTCGCAGGCCCAGTCCAGCTGCCACCACTCACTCTTCTCACTCATAACCATCCCCTCGGTAGCTGTTTTTGGGACACACACTACTCCCACCCCAGTGGGTAGAGGTTAACAACCCCACTGATTCCAGCAGCTGGCACCACAGGCCAGGGAAATCTACTGTCAGAACACTCTTACCAGGGTCCCCAGAAGCTGACACTGAGCCTTTGCTGCACTGACACATGAGATAAGGAGTGAGATTTCTCAGAGAGGTTGTTAGAAGATTTAATAAGAAGACAGGACAGGATGAAGTGCTCAGGTACAGGGTTCTGCTGGTCAAGCATGCTGACCAGCCCTATTTTACACCTGCCCTGCCCTATTTTATACCCATTTCCTCCTATTTCTTTCTCCTCAATCTTCTTCCCCTAATCTTTCTTTAATACATTTTTATAGTCCCAAAATTTCTCCCCATGACCATCCCAACTCCTCATGTTTCTCCCCTTCATACCAGTTACCAAGGTGAGGTTGGTTCTCTCCAAAGGTGTGCCTGCAGTTTCTTAATGACTTATCAATTAATGATGGGAAACTTGGGGGCTGGGGAATGTTTGCCTTCATTAGCCATCTACAGTTTTTCTGCCTCTGTGTGCTGTTTATCACTTCCCCCGTTACTTATTACCACCTTTTGAATGGAAAACGTCCTGTATCAGATAACATAAAAGAAGCCGTTGTTCACACATTCCATATAACTTTACAGTATGAATTAGGTATTTTATTCTAGGCAGGATAAATTTATCCCTAAACATAGGAAAAGGACCAAATACTGTCAAGCTTGTCTGTATTTCTGAAATATTTTGTTACAAATATCATGTGGCAACATATTTCCCATTATTCAGATCAGCAGCTGCATGCTGCTTCTGTCCGTAAAAACTTGATTTATCCAACCTGAAGGAATGCTACAGAATACATCTTAAAGTAGAAAATGATAAATCAACATACTTCACCTATTGTCTGATATAAGGTCACTTTGACTTTCTCATTATAGCAGGAAAGTGGTTAACTTAATGGCTCTGAAAATGAGTAAATTTATTATAGCAGTAGTGTAAAATCTGTGAAATTAAATTTGTAATTATACTGTGCTAAATATAAGAAACAAATTTTTTTACTATAAACATATCACTGTGCTCTATTTTTTATATCATGTTTTTACTGAGCTCCTTGATTGCACATTTTTAAGTTGAAGAAAATGTACAGCAGTAGTCTTTCTGGTTTCACATAGTGCAGCCTTTAGTAGAACAATACAAACTGCTGTGACATAATGCCATTTAACTTTTAACATAGCACTGTATTACTAAAAAGTAGTTTAAGCTAGTGTAATGTTACCAGCAATCTGCTGGCAAAAACAGTCTGTAAAAAAATTACACACACCTTCGTCCTGCCAGAAGAGAAACCACTTAAAATTATAGACTACCTCTCCTGGTTGAACCTGGTAGATGTAGATTAGTTCTGTCTACACCCTCTGGGTATTAAAAAAAAGTGCTCAAGTGGTTTATAAAATGCCACGCAACTCTATGTAGATTTGCAGTTACTCAGGCAAGACTAAGCATTTAACATCACACCAGTATGCCTGGTTTCTGAGGCAGACAGTCTAGCATGACAGTGGGTTTTACACCTGGTTAATATGGTTAACACTTCTACAGTCATTGGGTCAGTACTCTATTATTAATTTCTACTTTTATTTAGATACTTGGGCTCATTATGAAAAATATAAACTCAATAAGCTAAACTTAGAGCTTAACACTTCTAATTCTACTGCCTTCTATATTTTCACTACTGAAGATAAAACTCTATGGTTTTCCAATACAGGACTTGTAGTACTGGGAAATTTCATGGACAACAGGGAAATTATTTATTTTGTAAATATCCAATAAGTTCATGAAGGGGGGGAATATTTCATTCATATATTGTAATGTGGTATTAGATTACAGAAGTAAATTCAGATAAATTTCCCATGTGAAGGTTCCAAAACACAAATCAATGTATCATGATATTGGGAAAAATGCATTCCAATTTACTAGCTAAGTATCTGTACGGCAGTTAAATAAGACAAACGACCAGCTGTATAAAATATATGCATATCATAAACACATGTTAATTTGAGATAATAATAAATAATTACTTTGGTACACAGCTACATTCAGTAGCAGGGCAAAAAATAGAGAGCTATAGCTCATTATTAGGTGAAACTACAACGAAGACCAGTGCTGATGTTATATCTCCCTGGAACAAGACATACATTTGTAAGCATCTTTGGTTTGAATAAACACAAGGTAGATGAATGTAAGAAAACAAAGCTGTTTCCATTAAGTGACCTAGAAAGTTATCTAGAAAACACCAATCTGGAAACAAACATACCCCAGGAAAAAAAAAGACATAACATATCATATGTTATTACTTGTGAGTCAAACATCTTACTGTATGTGTATCTGCATATATGTCACAGAAACACAAATTATTTATCATTTTACATCTGTATACATGTATTTATAGATAGATGGATAGATAGACAGACAGATAGGTGGTTAGATAGCTTGCTAGAGATAAAGAAAGAGATATTTAGGGCTATATGGCTCAGTAATTGAGATATACTCAACTGGAGATCCAGAGGCATGAATTGCAACATTGTTCAGGTCTTAAAACGAAGGCTATATCACTTCCAGCATGCATCATTGTAAACAGAGAGGAAATGATGTTTAGAGGACATGCTTACCATACTACTCATTTTTGAATCTGTGGTTACTCAGAATCCTACTTATCCTGCTCAGAAACTATAATCTTAAACAATAGGAGACTTAGGTTTGCAACAGAAATCGAAATTGAAGAATACATGTATGGCTAGAAGGAGAGTGAGACCACTGTTTGAGGAAATATGAAAAGCAATAAGTAGAATAGGCACAATTCCTGAGCAAGTACTACATAGAGTACAGGTATATTATTAGAAGAGTAAGCCCAAATTCTGCATTATAAAGGGAACATTTTCCTGACAGCTTGTATCTGAACTGGCACTTCTCTTGAGGATTAGTGGCACATCATTTTCTCTTTCTATTTGGTCTAGCTGTCTTATATACTGAACATAAACAGAGGCAAAAGAATTTTATTATTCTCTCTACATCCAGTCAGCCTGCTGTGAGCAGAAACAGTAACATTCTGCAAAGAAATGTACTTCTTAAATGACCATGCTTATATTATCTGCAGTTTACTCTTAACTGCTTCTTATTTCTTCTAAAAATCTTAATTTCTAATCAGACTTGACAATGTCATTTTATAAAGAGCCTTTGCCTGCTGGTGAAAACAAGACAAATTCCTGCTGAGTGTTATGCAAACCTACACACCTATCATGCTTTAAAGACAACTATTGGGATGGGAACTCCAATAAATGAGCT
>JAOXXN010000001.1:59572683-59586196 GCA_026770055.1 Myrmophylax atrothorax
AAAAATGCAAAAAATTACAAATGAAAAAAATAACAATTTACAGACAAGAAATTGAGCAACAAGAACAATACAAACAAAACAATTCAACCCAACAACAGACACAGAGATCACCTCACGTTTTCCCCCACCCTTTTCTATACAGACATATATATGTATACTGGTGACCAGCACATGCTTCTCTTGTCTCATCCCCTCAGGAGAAAAACAAAGGAATAGTGTGGCAAACAAAGTTCACATAGTTCAATGACCCCTCCTCAAGCTACGCTAAAATAAACAAACAACAAAACCAAGGGGGAAAAGGCGCTAAGCAAGAACCCGAAAAACTAGTTTGTCAGGAATTAGTTATGCTGCCAAAAACGCTGACTCTGGCGGTGGCCGCAGTGGCAAAGTGGTAACTGGTCTGGGAGCAGCCCCTGGAGCAGCTCCCAGCGGCAGAAATGGTGACTCTGGGTTTACAGGGGCTGGGGCTGTCATGGGGGATTACTGACATGCTCTCCAGGAGCGGCTCCCAGAGCAGGCACCGACAACAAGATGTGAGAGATGGTTCCAGGTGGTTGTGGCTTTGCTCCTAAGCAGGTGGACAATTGCAGGGACAGCGAGACCCCTGTAGTGGCCACAGAGGTTTAGTTTTCCTTTCACTTTCTCTCTGGCTACGGTGGAGAGGGGCAGCCCCATGCTCCTCTGATCCCGGTACGGTTCAGGTCTGCTTCAGGCCGGTTCTGCTCGTCTCCTGCGGAAACAGCGCGCCCTCACCCTGGTGTCAGCAGAAATGTGGTCAAAGATGGAGTCCTTTCCTCTCCTGCCGTGCGGCATCTTTCTCTTTGCTCCCCCACTCCCCAGCTCAGGTGGAGGTGGGCATTCATTCTTAAAAGAAGCAGTTCCTCCAAAACAGTGTTGGAAAAAGGGAATAAAATACAAATACCCATGACAACCTCCTTTCAGGTTAAAGAAGTACACATGTATAAGCCATATTGACTTCTGTTTAGACTTCCCATAGCAGGAAGGCAATTGAAAAGTTATTGCAACCAGAAGATAACAGAGCTGAAAAAGATTTTATTACTCTTCCTTCAAAAATAGATGCAGTAACAACAAAGTAGATTTCCTGTTTTCTGACAGTTTTGAAGGTTTGGTAAAGAGTTGGGTAGGTGACTCCGACCTGTTACCTCTATTACTTATCCAATTCAAATGTATAATCAGATGGGCAGTTTTATTTTGTTTATTTTCCAATGTGAAGGTGTAAGACCCCAGTCTTGAAACCACAAGCCTAACTGGAAATATTACTTTAACAATGTACAAGATTCCAAAAGTTTTGCCCAACAAAGTTTTGTGGGAGCCTTTGTTTCTTAATACCTTGAGATAGCCTGAAGAGAAGAACCTACACACTCTTCCCCAGGAGACACTTATAATTTTAGGAGGAAATAAGGATTTGGACAAAAGTTTAAAAGGGGTAACATACAATGAAGTAGAGCACTACCCAAAGCACTGACCTAGCACATGCCAATCCACACAATTTAGCAGAGTATTACCCATCGGTTTTAAGTTACCCAAGGAAGAAAAGAGTAAAGAAAGAAAGAAAGGGATTAAGAGAAGAAAAAGAAGTAAAGAGAGAGAGAGAGAAAGGAGTAAAGAAAGAAAGAGAAAAGAGATTAAGAAAAGATTCTAACAGAAAAATAGCTACCATCAGAGTCTGGCTCCACATGGCAATGGCAGGCTCCAGAGAAGAAAGATTAAATGGAGACTCTGTGCTTCTGTATTTATGTGCTTTGGCCAGCTGTGACCACTTCTCCCAGGCAGCAATGAGGGTGTTATAGCCAATCAGAAGCTGAGTTAGGAGTTCCAGGGGTTGTGGTGTGGGTGGGCTACCAGGCTGCCCTTTTGATTGGCAGCTACTCAATGTGGACTCTATGCTGCAGCCCTGCCATGTGAATTCTGTGCAGCCTTCCTCATGCACACACATGCATTGGTTCTGACCCAATAATAAAATAATACTTTCACTGATCCAGTATCTCACAGAAGGTTAAAGAAAAATAAAAATCACTTTAACATCTCTTTTACACTTACCTTCATGGTAAACTGGACTACTGTTCACACTCGATCCCAAACACTCTTGTTTTTAATGTGTTGCATGTTTTCTTCCTTTCCTCTTTTACAGTTAAGAAGAAAAAAGGGTGAGGAAGAAAGGAGAGAAAATTTGGATGTGAACTTTCTCCTTAAATGTATTGCAAGCTGGACTGGCTCTGATAACTGGTCCTTTGTACTTCAGAGAGAACATGCAGGTATTAGAGACACTGTAGTAGTAGCCTGTGATGTGTCTGCAAAATGCTTGGCACTATGGGTTCTGGGCTTGGTTTCTGTGAGAACTATGGCCTGGGTCTGACTACCTCATGCTGGGTGTCAAGATATATTTAAGCAGCCCTGCAGTGCCTGACTTTTCTCCTGTGGGGTACTCTGTCATATCAACTAGCTGTGGGTTGTCTCAGGACGTAAAGGTTCCTCAGATTAAACCAGCTACTTTTTTATAATGAAGTAATTTGGACTTTGTCTTTTTGTTTCCTTATCTATATGACACTTTTCCTTTTTCCATACCTTACCTGTTTACATATATATGTGTGTGTGTGTGTGTATTCCCATTAGAGTTGTATCCAACCTCATCATCTATGTCCTCCAATTCATATAATCACTTTTATTTTCTTATGGCGGCCGAATTTACTAATATGACGGTAACTCAGAGGAAAAAAGTCTCAATACTCCTCCTGCTTCAATTCTTTTCTAAAATGAAATGAAAATCTCTGTGAAAATTGATGTTTCGAGGTGCCCAGAGAGACAAGAGGTTGGCCAAGGCTCAGGTCAGGTCAGCTCTCTGTTCTGATCATATCAGACTTCTTAAAGAGGCCTGTAACTTGCTAGAGATGGGCAGCTGAGAACATTGACTACTGTCAGAAGAAAAGAGAGGCAAATCATCAAAAAAATAAATAACACCAAGGGATAGAAACTAGATCTAAGATTAATAAAGAACAAAACATTACTGACAGTTTTTACTGACTCAACACAAATAACTGTGGAAAAATTGTAGAAAAAATACACAAAATGAATGAACTAAAGTTCTACATCCCCAAAAATAGGCAACAATATAGTTAGCATGGTATAGGGAAAATGAAAATATATCACTGAAAAAAAACAGATTATCCTTTAAATGAGAAAGATGAAAAATTTATGGCAGTTTCCTGAATCAATGCTTTATTTATTGTCACTGAACAGGAAATGGCTCATTTAGTTTGCTTTTTAAAAAAAACAGCAGATATTTTATTTTAAATAACTGTAAAGAACTGAAGTCTCAAAAGCTAGACATTCACTTTCATAGAATCATAATGTTGCCTAAAATGTGTGAAAAGAACTTTCAAGACAATATTAATATAGATAAAATAGAGAGCTGGTCTTTAATGAAAAAACTTTCAGATGTCACAACACATAAGTGCACACTCCAGCATAAAATTCTCACAATTTTATAGCTTTAACCAATTACCATATCTAGTGAGTTTATCTAACCCCAAAACGATTTGCCCCTGGTACCACCTTCAGAACTGCCCCGTTGGGAGTCCATTCAAATGCTCTGGGCCCTCTATTTTATTTTAACTACACTGTGTCTTATTATTCCAGTCTAGGTGCATGTGTCCCACACAAAATGTCCTTGCTAAAATCTCTTTCCTTGAAAAGACTGTTAAACAGAATTTCAAGAATGTGGCACAAAGCATGAGAAAGGGTTTTAGAAACTGTCGGCTGCTAACTTTGAGTGTGAGAAACTATGCAGCTATATGAAAATCTACAAATATATACAAATTTTAAGGCATCAATAGTGGTTTGGTTCTGAAGAGATCTTAAAGATCATCTATTTCCAATCTCCCTGGCATAGGCAGGGACACCTGCTAGACCTGGTTGCTCAGGGTACCATGCAGTCTGGCCTTGAACACTGCTGGAGATGGGTCATCCACAGCTTCTCTGGGAAACCTATTTCAGTGACTCACTACCCTCACAGTAAAGGTTTTCTTCCTAATATCAATCTGGCTATTCAATAATATTTCTGCAATACTGTCTGATATGTATTTTCTCTTTTTCTTACAAAATCAACATTTGAGAATATCTATTTAAAAAAATCTTAACAAACATTATATGTCTGTCACATGTACTTCTTCCCTTATCCATTATACCAATTGCCCTGGCAAAGATAGAAATCTAGTTTGACACAATCTATTCTTCTCAAATTGATATCAGATGGTTTTGTATAACTTTGTCACTATATAGAAGCTTGCAACAATTTCTTTCTTAATCATTTCTTGTACTGTTTTTTTAAATGAGAGTTAGACTCTCTGTTTTACAGTTTTATAAATTCTTTCTCCTATTTTTCCATAGATAGATACTATGTTTGCTCTTTATTCTTCTGCAACCTCTTCTATTGTCAACAATTTCTTCATCACTAAATATTGCTTCTACTTTTTTCTTAAATCCTTTCAATATGGTCTCTTTTAAAGTTGCAAGGTCTTTTTTTCCACTTAAAAATAATTGCCAGTGGACTTTGTATGTGAATTCATTGAGTTCATTGAAATTTACATTTTGGGCCCATTCTTACGAGTATTGTAGATTTCTTTCCTTCTTTCTTTTAGGTAATTTATTTTACTGGTTTGTAAGTGATTCTCTCTAACTTGCTTTCTGTATGTAAAGTCTGAAATAGTTCTCACTGTTTATGTGAATCAAATTCAAGACTAGTCAAACCTCCATCTGTATGTCTGTGTTGCTTTCCAAAGAGATTCTTTAACTATTCAGCCATTGACCATCTGTTTCTTCTGGGTATGCTAATTGTGGTCATCTAAATCCTTATGATATTCCTTCCCAGGTACTGAGATCTGGTTTACTCCCTTGGTTTAGGGACTGCTTAACTCCTTTATTTTCCATTGGATTCTGGATTTACTTGGAGTGACGGAGATCATGTCTCCTCTGCATGGTCCCTATCCAGCAGAAAAACACATTTCTTCTTCACTGACACTCACTTTCTGAGCCTTGGTTTCCTTCTATGATTTTAGACACATGCATGCAAAAATTGAAGTGTTTAGGTGAAATTCAGTTTAACTCTATTAGGCACATAATTTTTTGTTGCTTAATAAACTAATGCTTCTGAAGTAAAGACAGGATGTAGTCGCAAAACATGCATGCAGGATTTTCTTTTGACCTTCAGTTGTTAACCTGGTAGGAGATTTGCTGTCATATAATTTAGCAATCATCTTGGATGTGCTAGACCAGTTACAAGGTCCCAGATTATTAAATTTGTTGTCTTAGATATCCTGTTGCAAAATTATTTTTATTGCAATTCACTATAAAATATGTTAGGGGCATCTTTTCCACATTCCTCAGCTCTGGAGAGGTCTCCACACATGGTTTTATTTAAATAAAGTGTGGAAATACTGTGGAAATTCCGTGAGAGTGCAATGAGACTTAAAAGGTTCAGAAAAAAAGCTGAGTGAAGACAGTTTGAAAGCAACATTCATCCATTTAAAAGTAAAACTGATAACAGGAAGTTGATCATTTTCTGAGGTAACAAGAAATATCCAGCTTAATTTGCAATACATTTAAATTTGTTTAAACAGACACTAATAAACTGTTTCTTGACTGTCTAAGGTAATTCCTGGGTGTCCTAAATATGCTGTCATAAATAGCACTCTGAACCGTGCATTTCCAGAAGTTCATGAGATGTAGGTGTTCCTGAGTTCAAGTGAACAAGATTTCACAAGCTTATAAAAGAAAAAAAAAAAATATTTTTCTCATAAGGAAAAAGTATTAGACAGTACTGCAAGATATAAGCATGAAATACACATACAGAGATTATATTTTTCAGCCTATTAATTCAAAGGCACAGTCCTAATCTACCTGTGGAACTTTTGAACTGTCAATTATAAACACACAAGTTTGCAATATGTTTAGGCTACAAAACCTGGTATCAAGTTGCTTTGTTTTACAAAATTTTTGAGACTTTTTGTGAACATATTGTTTAATTTGACTTTCTCATAACATGATATCAAACTTTTTTGCCCTGGCATTTGGAACAGGACAATGTATTAAATATAGGTACCATTCAGAATTCAAACTACTAAGAAGACAATAATTGTTTCTTTACTGTATATATGTTATATTCATGAATATCTATGCCCAGAAAATAAAAAGGAGCATAGGCTACTTAGCATGCAGTAATGTCTGTCCAAGTCTCACATTTTGTTTTGATAACTGTTAAAAAGTATTCTACATAGCACAGGTAACAAACCTGTCTTCATTTCTTTGTTGCAGTGCCAGTGAAATAAATTTCATTTGATCATTCAGCTAAGACCCAGCAACTAATTAAAACATAACACCTTCATTGTGTCTACGAGCCTTTTGGCTTTGCCTTCTTTCCCTCTAAGTTAAAAATTTCAATGTTGCTCCTAAACTGAGAAGTGTTACCATGTTAGGCTTTCCCTAATGTCAATGGACATACATGACTTTAATAGGGATTTGGACTAGACAAAATATATTGCCAACAAACTCCATAGAAATTTACTTGACTTTACATTGGCAGCAAATAGACAAATAGCCTATACTCAGAATAAAGTCATCTGTGTTAGGAAACACCAACAATTATAAGCAACTGAAAAAATAATTCATTAGAATGTCTTAGTGCACAGAACTGAAAGATCTTAAGAAAATCCAAAAGAATAATTAAGAAAAAGTAAATAATCATACTCAGAAACACTGAGTAATGTTGGTGAGGGTCCGTTACTACTTTAACAATGCAAAATGAATCTCAACATTAATATAACAAATTTCACATATCATTAGATAATCTCTGCCTGAAAATTACCAGTTGTTGCTCATAAGAAATTATATGCATCTTAAAATTATATTCACTCATTTTACATACATTTTATCCTGTTAAGGTATTAAAGAAATGAGGACAATAAGAAAAAACCCTACTGATACAGCTATTCATCTTAATTAATGTTACTATAAAAAAACCAAACTGTAAGTAAGCTTTTTATAAACATGATGCTAGTCAGAACATTTAATCCATTCTAACGAAATACTTGAAAATAAATTATTTTGTAGAAGAGAAGATAATTCTCCCATCTGTAAGAATGAAAGGTGTGAACTCTTTCTTATTTCTTATCACTGACCATATTTTATTAACAGTATTCCTCATTTTTTGTTCTATTTAGTAGAGGAGATTCAAGTAAAAAAGAGGATTTACTACTAACATAGGAATATTGCTATGTTACCTTGCTCTACTAGTTACTCAGAAAACCCAAATGTATTGCTCAAGGACATAAATTCTATACCAGATCAGGCCACTGGAAATGAAAACTGGTAAGATGGAATGTCTGTGTGTGTCTTATACAGAATCAAAGATCTCTCTGCATTTCTCTGCAAATGAGTATTTTACTTTTTTATTCAAAGGGCTTGACAAATTGAGGTAGTGTTTTCCTCTTGGATTGGATTATAGTAACCCAGTACAATCACAGTTTTTCAGTCTTCAGACTAATGAGAATGTCTTGAGATTTTAATTTTTCACCTCTTCTATTGCCCTTATGTTCAAGAAATCATGACATACTGATTTATATTGTGCCAGTTTCTTTTCCCATTAAAAGCTGTGTCTAAAAATGAGATATTGGAATTTTTCAATGACTGGTCTATTATGTTAAATCAGGTACTATGTTCATGTATTGTACTACTGTGACCTATTTTAAATTTTGATTGTTTAGCAAATTCTTTTTTTTTCCCAAGAGGTTACCAAGGTATAAACAAGAAATGTCCAGCTGAACAAAATGCAGACAGCTCCCAAGGATGGTGTATAGTTGTGGGTCACACTAATTAAATTTACATATTATACAAAAGTGGAAATCATGTCTATTTCATATGAAAGACTTCTAATGAGAATTGATAATGAAACACAGTTATTTTCTTATGCAACACTCTGAAATAATAAAAATTAGTTAAAGTCTAGCAATACTATTATGATCTTCTGGAACTATGTGAGTGATTTTAGTATTTTGTTTTCCTGAAATTTACATGAGAAAAGTGTTCTGCACATAAAGAAAAGACAGATAATACTGTGAATTTAATTACTGTCCATTTCAATGAACACAGATGACAGAATTTTCAGACAAGGTGATGAACAGATATATTTCAAGGGTGAAATTTTGATAATAAAATGACACATGTATTCCTTTATGTCTACATTCAAACCTTTAATCCATTTTGTACTACTCATAACAAAATTTTACAGTAACTTTACATAATCTCTTTCATGCTAATGAAAAGTGGATGGCAATATTTTTTATTTATCCTGGCCAGAAAATCAAAGAATGGTTAGAGTTGAAAGAGACCTCTGGAGATCTTCTGATCCAACCCCCTTGCTCCAGCAAGGCCATCTAGAACTGTATGCCCAGCACCATGCCTAAAGAGCTTCTGAGTATCTCCAAGGTGGGAGAATCCACAGCCTCTCTGTGTCAATGATCAGTCAGATTCACAGGAAACATGTTTCTAATATTCATATGGGTCTTTTTGTGTTTCATTTTTTGCTCATTACCTCTTATTCTGTCCCTGAGTAACACTGAAAAAAATCTTGGCTCCTTCTTTAGAATCTCCCTTAGGGTATTAATAAAAATTACTGAGAACTTCCCTTAGCTTTCTCTTCTTCAGACTGAACTCTCCCAGCCCTCTCATTGTTTCCTCATATGTGAGCTGCCCTTGCCTCCTCCACCAATATTTCCCTTGTTGGCCTCTCCACTGTGTCCATGTCTCTGTTGTACTGAGGACTACAAAACTGGACACAGGGCTCCAGTTGTGGCCTCATCAGTGCTGAATAAAGGAGAAGAACCACCTCCCTAAACCTGCTGGCAATAATTTGCCTAATGCAGCCCAGGATAGCATTTGCATTGTTTGAAGCAAGGGCACATTGCTGGTTCATCTTTAAGTTGGTGTTCACTAACTTTTATCCAGGGCATTTTCTGCTTAACTGTTTTTCAGCTAGGCAGGCCCTGTCATATGTTATTGCAGGAGATTGTTTCATGCCAGGTGTAGGACTTTGCAATTCCCCTTGTTGGACTCCTTTAGTTTCCAGTTAATTTCTTCAGTCTGTACTGTCCCTCTGGACAGTACCTGAGGGCATATTAGCCATTCCTCACAGTTTTGTGTCATGAGGAAACTTGATGAAGGCACTCTGCATAATCCTCTGGATCCTTAATCAAAATCATAAATAAGGCTGGACCCAGTAGTGACCCATGGGATACACTGCTAGCTACGAGACTCTGACTAGACTTCATGTCTTTGATCATACATGAATATGCTTGTCTGTGAGGACCTTATAGGAGACAGTATCAAAGACCTTCCTGAGGTCCAGACAGGCAATAACGACTGCTCTTCACCAATCTACTAGGCCAGTTATTTCACTGTAGAGGTATATCAAGCTGATCAAGTATGACTTCCCCTGGTTCAATCCATGATCACTACTTCTGATGACTGTTTTGTCCCTAATGAGCCTGTGCTTAATGTGATCTGTGGAAGGTCCGTTGAAGTGAATAAAAACACTTCAATTATCTTAAAAAAACTAATAAGACCAAATCATCAGGGAAAAATTGCACATAAAATAAAATTGTACATGTGTGGTAACTGGGTAGCAAGTAATATCAGGGGCATGAAACATTCAGATGCATGAGAGATTAAGGCTATCACTGGGAGCAGGTAAATTTCATAGTATTAAAGTTGATGATTTCTTAGCTGGTCTCTTGCTCTTTTTGCTTTCCAAAAGCACCTTACAAGAAAGCAATTAGAATATTAAAAACTGGATACCTGAATTTATGATAAAGTTGGTACAGCTAAACTCAGAATGAAATGATGGCCCTTGGGGTGGACAGCTTGGTGAACCTGCTGTTTCACTGTCACTGATTCATAATTCGTTTAGTTACACAATGAATGCAGTAGCTAGACAATACATTTAAATTATTTTCAATCTCTCCTTAGTAGTCAGGAAGTATATGAAAATCACTGTGGTTGATGTATAGGACTTTGCCAATATCTCTGTGCTTCAAAGAAGGAATCAGGATAGAAACCCTACACAGGCTTGCTGTACCCTGTAGATGAATTTCTAGACATGAAACCTGGCTGGTTTCTGCAACCTAAAAGCAGTATTTTTGATCCTTCATCTTCAGATGTTACTGTATATTACACCATCAACATATTACAACCTGCAAAGTTACAATATGAGACAGCTCTACCGCCATCTCCCATATATTTCATGAAACATGGCATGTGAGAAGAGATAGTATCTTTAGGAAAACAATCAAGAAAAACAAACAATACAAAATACCAAACCAAACCAAAGAAACAAGCTTTTTCTGTACAAAATCAACATACTGAAAAGGCAAACACCAAACATGAATAAGAAATAGTATATGAAAAAGACTGGGTTTTTTCCTACTCATAACATTTTGTCTAATAAAGAATATTATCTTTCTGTGCAGACCTTGTTTCACATCCTTCAGCTGTCTTGCTTACAGCAGTATTAGCATTTGCATTTGAGGGAGTACATCATAGCAGCTAAAATGTGAATATTTTATGGTTTTAAGCCCAGAATTCATGTCCTATTTTTTAAAAATGTTTTCAGGCTTTTTAACATTATCTGGATGTAGAAAATCCTGAGTCAGTTATATGATATAAATTTTCAAATCTAGCTATGGAGAAGACTCTTAAACTTATTAAAATTGTATATTCTACTAGTAGATGGTGATATGAACTTTTTTACATAATGGCCTTAGCTGGTGATTACTTTTCTAAAGCAGAAAGTAATTAATGCAGTTCAAATGTTTGACAACAGTTAAAATTCTGTCATCTGGTGAGCCATAAGATCATAGACTCGTGGAATGTTTTGGGTTGGAAGGGACCTTTAAAGGTCATCTAGTCCTTGCAACAGAGACATCTACAATGAGATCAGGTTGTTCAGAGCCAAGTCTGATCTGGCCTTGAATATTTCCAGGGATGGGGCACTGACCACCTCTCTGAGAAACTTGTGTCCGTGTTTCACCACCCTCACAATAAAAACTTTTTCCTTTATATCTAGTCTGAATCTCTTTTAGTTTAAAACCACTACTCATTGTCCTATCACAACAGGTAGTTCAGAAACCTTTATTCCCATCTTTCTTATAAACATCCCTTAAGTACTGAAAGGACACAATGAGGTCTCCATGAACTCTTCTCTTCTTTAGGGTGAACAATTCTCTCATCCTGTCTTGAGGTGGGAGGTGTTCCATCCCTCCAGTCATTTTTGTGGCCATCCTTTGGGTCTGCTCCAACAGGCTCGTGTCTTTCCTATACTGAAGGCTTCAGGTGTGAGTATTAAGAAAGAATCAAGTCTCTGTAGTACTGTATGTACCATATCCCAAAATTAAAACTGACACACAAGTCTATTACTTCAAATCAGACTCAGATAACTGGATCGTTATTGTTTTCAAGAAAACCTTGTGTCATCTTTTATAGTAGAACATTTATCAAAAAAACATGTCACAAAAAGAGGCAGTCCCCAAAACAACTTTTAAACAAATACTCCCAAAGTACATTTTTAAAAAATTGTTATGTATGATTTCTTAACTTTTACATTTGAAATAGCTTTATCCTACTCTGAAATATGACAGAAAGTAGTGTTGTGTTATATGGAATGTAAATTCACAGTGAAAGAGGAAGATGTGGAAGATGAAGGAACAGGAAATTTCAAAAAGGATATTAAGTTTGCTTTCATCAATCTCTGCAATAGACTACCTCCTCCAATACTTCTGTTCTCAATTCCCATTTTCTCTAAATGTTATTGTTATGTAACACCTTTTTAAAAAAGCAACCAATACCAAACAAGCCAAAAGCTGCATGCCCCAGTAACATTTTTTTCCAGTGACTGAGTAACTTAAGATAGACTATCTCTTGTTTTCTTTTGTAGCCCTTGGCTTCCTCAGTATGTGATAGAGTTAGAAGGCATATGTAAGCCAAATACTGCAGGTTGCTTCTTTCTGTGAGGCAAATATTTTAGAAGTACAAAACCTTTAGAATTCAGATATCCATCTGGAAAGATCACCCAGTTGCCATGACAAAGTCCCTATGCATTTGAAGACCCTATTAGCATGCTGAATTTTAATTCTTCCTCTCAGTTTCATTTCTGTTTAAATCACCCATTTCACTGAAATGTGCACCTCCTGCTAAGCCAATATCATGCTCACCTCAGCCTCAGAAAATACCATATCTACTTTCTCTGTGTCATTTAACTATTTTATGTGCATATATGTTAAATATTAGAGTAGTCCTAAACTAAACTAAGCAAACAAACAAAACCAATCCCCCACCAGAATCTTAAAACAGTAGATTCAAAAAAACATTCTCCCTTTTCAATCAGTTGGCATAACAATACTTGTTCTGCATCTGATCTTTTGTATTCTCAGTTTCAGCTTTGAGGCTGAAGAACAGACATACTGTGGGGTAAGGTGGTTGTGGTACTTTCTTAGAATATAAAAAAGTGTTTTCAAGCTCCTTTAGATTAAAGCCAATGTACAGCCAGTTTCTCTGACTTCCTAAGAAATATCAACTGCTAGGTTAGTATGTAAGTAATTATTTCAATGTCTTTATCCTAATGACATGTCATATGAGTGTGTGAAATTACATTCTCAGGAAACTTTCAAGACAAACTGGGAGATTCCTTTTAAATGTAAGTACCAGTGTCAGAAAATCCTGGAAGCTGTCTACCTAGTAGTTTAGATTTTACTAGCAGTATAAATGAGTTTCTGTACATAAACCCCAAATTAGACAACAGTTTGGTGTACTGGATGCAATTCTAGATAGGAAAAGTGAGTCAGCATATATAGAAGTTATTCTTTTAGGTATCAGGTGAAAAAACCCCCAAGGATAAGCATGAGAAGCCTAATAAATGAGTAAATATTAATTCATTTTCTGGAGGTGTTAGCAATGTCAGAATATATACCAGTTCCTCAGAGAAGAAAACCTCTTTAAGATAAAATTTCCATAAGTTAAGTATCTCAGGCTCCCTTCAGGTTATAAGGTTACTAAAAACAGTGCAGGATAACAGCTAGCCACTTGACTCATTATATCAAATGCAACTGAATTGTTGCAGTGAGAATCTTCAAGTCACTCAAAATATGTCTTGCAGTTATCAGATGTCTTTTTTTTAAAGCTTGTTTGTGTCCCTGATGATGACAATTCATGGCCCATAACAACAATTTTTAAATCAACCCAAATCCTACTTTACAGCAACCAGAATTCATCCTCAATATAACTAAAAGACAGTTATCAAGCAACTCAGAGCCATAACCCAACAAATGCTCTTCATAGAGCCCAAAAAGCATGCTGACCTTTAATGCATCTCTCTAAACCACTACCCTTGCTGAACTCAAAAAAGAATAACTTATGAGTACTTCAGTTCAGCTAACTGTACTAGACATTC
>JAOXXN010000001.1:59592518-59604877 GCA_026770055.1 Myrmophylax atrothorax
CAATCTGAGAAATTACCTTATTTTGCATCATCATGGCTAGCCTTCATGAACGAAAATTTGGGAAGGGCTCTACCTAGGTGGGTGTGTCCTTTGAGCCTGCTCAGTGGATTTTTTAGGTGAGGCACAGCGTGCACAGAACTGGCCCCATCCTTTAACTCCTCAGGTTCATCTGTCACTGCCGAGCAAGCTTGGACGGTGACAGTGAAGTCCTCAGGACTAGAGCCTGCAGCCCCCGGTATTCTCAGGAGGTCGGTCTCCCATCCAAGTACTAACCGGGGCTGACCCTGCTTAGCTGCCGAGATGTGGTGGGATTGGGTGTCAGGGTGGCATGAACGTAGTTCTTATTTTGTATAGGTATATGATTAGTAGATTATATGTATTTGTTTACCAATTTATAGGAATAACTTACAATAATGTTCAAAATTTGGTTTCCCAAGTTATACTATAGAGACCTAAGTATTAAAAGTTAGTAATCAAGCCATCAGAAAAAAAAAAAATAAATAAATCGAACTGTGGGGGAAAAAAAAGTCTTTTGGTTCTTCATGTTCTCTCCATACATTCTCTGTGCTTGTTATCAGGTGGTAAAATTTAAAGAAAAAATATTTTGCAGAAATAAATTTTCTCTGCTTTTCAGCAATTGAATAATATTTTTACTAGTTGTTAGGAAAAACAATATATTTTTCTGTATTTATTTTATATAGTTTAGTGTGTTCATCTTGTGCAGGGAATTTTTAAGTTCTGTACAGAGACTGAACAGGATCTAGGAGTGGATGGAGAAAGTGAAAGGGGAAGAGAGACAGAGGATGCTGCAAAGAACTTTGCTAGATATCCTCTTTGATTTCTAATTAAATGAATTTATTTCATATTCCAGTAGAACTTATCATCTTCGATAAAACTTATGATGAAGTGAAAGCAAACTTTAGGTTTGTGATTGAACACCTTAAAATAATTTTCTGTAGGAAAATATTGAACAAAAACTAATGAACTCTGAAATATGGATTTATTCTGCAACGCTCTAGTTTCTTTTAAATTGTATGAAACAATATAAACTATTTTAAAATTTCAAAACTAATTTTATCATTTTTATTAATTTTATTCCTGAGCTGTTATTTCCACAATTCCACAGAAAATATTGTTAAAATAGTAAATAAATGCAATCAAATATTAAAAACCAAAACAAAAACCCACCAAACCAATCAGACCAAAACATCCCAAACCAAAAAGCTCCACCCACCCCAACCAAGCATGTCAAATAAAAGAACCCCAGAAATTAAGGTAAAACTGGAGAGTTCAGGTTGTTAGGTGTCTGGCTTTTGGAAGGGGTGCAGTTACTAAGCCTTTGATGTTATGACATACTGTTATAACTGCTTTCTTGTTTTAACTTGAAATGGCCTGAGACAAGAGAATTACTGCAAATTTCTTGTAGTGTCAGAGGCAGAAAAAAGTAAGTAGGTGGAGAGTGGAATTTCAAAATGTTGATGAATACAAATGCTCTCTCAACAAAATGCACGAAGGATACATGAACATGTGATACAAACAAGAACAAGAAAAGCTTAATAGTTTTCTCCTACCTGACTTAAGTTTCTTAGAGGATTTTCACTCTGTAAAAGGTCACTTTCTTGTTTTATATAATGAGAGGATATTTTGTTTAGCATATATGTTCAATCCATGTATTTTACAATGTTTCTAGAAATTATTTGGAAAAAAGCCTATATTTTATTTACACTTAAAGTGCTTGATTGCATTATTTAGTATATAAATTATTCTATGAATTGGACAATTTTTTTATATAATTTTTAATGAATTGCTGATTGATTTAATGTTGTCAACTTCTTTCTCCAAAGCAAAAAGTGATATTTTTTAATGAAGAGAATCTGGACAAACAAAATAAAACAAAACTCCTCAACCTTTGTTCCATTTTTTTTAAAATCTCCTTTTACCATTATATCTCTTTGACTACCTGCATTATCACTTATTTCAACTTAATATCTGAATATGAATAGAATAGGAAGAGCTAGTTCACTTTACAAAGAAAAGTATATAGACACATTTTTCTCTCATAACACACTCCTCTTTCTTGGTGTTAATAAACCTTCCAGAATTACTTCCCTACCATTCGGAATTAATGCCAGGTGAAGAGTTCTTGTTTTAGTTGTATTCATGTTATTACTAGGTACTAATAGAAGGTAACTTGAGAACTTATTTGAACACAGTCATGGGCAAAATACACATGGGCAACCTGTGCAGGGAAGCAGTAGAACTTCACGAGAAGCAGTTTTTATATCTACCTTCTCAGCATGCAGCAATTAGAGGTTGGTGTCTTACAGCCAAAGCTGTGTGAATCAGTTCATCTCTGTGAGAGCAGAATGTAGGTAACAGACATAAACACTGAAGGGAATGTAGTTCTGAGGTACTGAGTACTTGATCAAACAGGCAACTCCAAAAACAGGCCTGGAGGAATATATTGAAAAGATTATTGGGTTACTTAGGTGCACAGTACACCTATGCTATCACCATTACTCAGGGCTTCTCTCATTCTACAAATAAATAAACTGCCAGAGTCCTTGATGATAATTCAAATCAGGTTGATACTTTAACCTAATCATAAAACTCTGTTAAAGAGATATTAATCAAAGAGATATTAATTAAATAATTTTCTACCCTACTAAACAATCAAAATTAGGCATTTAGAATTATGGTGTTAATGGTAATTAGTATAATATATACAACTCTGTTAATTTTTGGCAGAACTATGTTCACTCTACTATATGGATGAAATACAGAGTTTTGTACAGGGTATTTCTTATACTTCTTAAAAAGGCAAAAAATTGTCTCAACTGAATGGGTATGGTCATTAAGAGATAAATTCTGACACTGGAATACTACAAAGGAAAGACACATCAAAACTTTATTGTGTATACTGCATCACAGAATTGAGAGCTTCATTATTTTTTGAAGGTTAAAATCTCATTAGTTACAGGTTATAAATCCACACATGTTAAAAGAATAATTCTATGTAACAGAGCTACCAGTTTTACATATTTTTGAATGATGAGAGTATAGAATTGACCACACTATAGCCTGCTACAAATTCCACAGATACCTCTAATCCATACCTCAATATATATTTTTTTTTTCTAACATAAGAAATGCAATGTAACAAAAAGATATCATTTAAAAGTCTATTTTCAAAAAAAGAAACGTAAGGAATATATAGTTAGAAAGATTACCATTAATCAATGAATGTAATGAACTTTAAAAACTATTTTATAGATTGATTAAACTCTGACTTAAAATCATACTAGTTGTTTTGGCACAATGTCTTGAATGATTACTTTGAAAGCATGAACATATTCAGGTTGAATTAGTGTTATGGCTGAAGCCTGTAGTGAAACACTCCCCCAAAACAAAGACTTGATCACATCCTCCCAGCACTACCTGACTAATATGAGCTGGAAAACAAGCAATAGATGGACTTGGCTTTACCATTGCTGCTAACACTGCTGCAAACACTACAATTAAACCACATTAAACAGCATGTTCATGTAGGTTTATATCCTGTTTATTACATTAGCCAAAAGTAGATATTTGGGGAAAAATCACAGAATCATTTGGGTTGAAAAAGACCTCTAAGATCATCGAGTCAAACTTTAAAACTAACACTGCCAAAGCCACCACTAAACTATGCCCCTAACCACCACATCTACATGGATCTGAGATTAGGACAAATATGTGGTGATAATGCTCAGAATATTCCCCAAGGTCACACAGGTTTTGTCTCAAGAACTTCTTAATATGATTTCCATGTAATTAATAATGTTCCTTGAATTGTTTTTTTTTTAACTTCTCTATTTCCTTTTTGAAAACAAGTTGCCTTTTTTTTTTTCATTTTCAGTATCCTGTAGTAAGAGCTACTCATTGGAAAAGGATTCATTTGGTCTATCTGTTTTAAATCTGCAATTGGATAGGTTCATTTGAATGACCATAGTATTTGTAAAGAGAGGAGTTAATTGTAGCATACATCCTTCAACCACTTCTTTCTTTGGGAAATTTCTTAAGTCCTTTTAAATAAATGGTTTCACTGATGAGTATTAATTTCCATCTTCTGTTGTATCAAATTTCTATTCCCATATCTTCTGCAAAATAACACTAAATAAGGCCCTGAGATTAGTTCAGTTGGTTAGAGCATGGTGCTAATAACACTAAGGTGGTGGGGTTGATCCCTGTATTGGCCTTTCACTTAAGAGTTGGACTCTTTGATCCTTGTGGGTACCTTCCAACTCGGAATATTCTGTGACTCTATTTCTGTGAAATCTGGCATCCACTCCATATAAATTGCTTCTCAATTTTCTTTACATTCTAAATATATTCCAAAACACATACCTAACTTCCACTCCTCGGTAAAGGTGGCTCCCAGAAAAAGATTCAGTCAAAATCAAACATCTGTTTTGGTTTTAGACCCAAATTCAAATTTAAACTTCTTTTCTGTAATATTTACCAAGAAAACTTATTTCAATATTTATATACTTGAAATTGTATGTTACATAAACTACTTGAAGATATTCCATACAGGTTTGTGTACTCAAACTTGACATGTGTTTCAAGAGAAAATTTAGTATATTTTTGGCAAGCATTACAAGAGTTAAAAGATTAAATATGATATATCATGTGAAAATATTGTAACATTTGGTGAAGTGTTTTTATCTACTGAGTACTTAACTCATTTTTAGTCATATGACTAAGTTAAACACATTAATTTGAAGACATCAATCACTAAAATGATTGCATTGTAGTTAAGGACAAAAAAGGAGAGAGCAGAAAGATGATAAATGCTTTTAATTAGTCACATTTTAAATCACTTTTCTCAGTGAGGAAAGATGTGTTCCTGGTGGCAATACTTTCTGACTTTTTTCAAAGTTTTTCTTTTGAAACTCAAATGGTCATTGGAAGATAAAGGTCAAATGTCTAGATGTTTTGTCCTTTGTGGAGTTTTTGTTTGTTTGAGTTTTTTACTCAAGTATCTGTTCTTCAAGAAGTCCCTTGTACAAAACTGTTGGAAAACTGCGAAAGGCATTTTTGCTATATCTGTTTAAAGCTTCTTTAGAATGACTACATGTGATTTTTCAGTTATATTTATTGCAATTGGAAACAAAATCAATGTAGTGTGGCAAAGTACTTCTATAGAGTTGAATTTTGGAATGTTGTATTTATTTCAACCTTAGACTTGAGAAACATCACATTTTTTTTAGGGTTCTTTAATACATCAAGATAATATCAAGAGAACAAGCCATGGACTTGTTCTGAAGGAGTTTCTTTATTAATTTAGGGGAGAAAGTAAGGAAACCTGACAAAAGTTCAAAAAGGGCACTACACAAGCTCGACAGTGTTCCACCACAGTATCAACCCAGCACATATTAATCAACAACACTTAAGTCAAAATCCAATCCTTCCAAGCTACCCAAAGAATCAAGAAAGAAGCAAAGAAAGAGAAGCAGAGGGAGCAAGAAGAGAGAGAAGAAAGAGGGAGAGAGAGATCATAAAGCTACTGCTGAAACTTTGTGGCAGACCAGCTCTCACATGTCCAGATGGCAGGGATGTGACACATGGCAAACATATGCCTTTGGTTTTATCTGTTCTGGTCTCCACAGCTGATGCCTAGGCCACTCTGGGGTCCCAGGCCAGGGTAGGGGCTGTGTTCTCACTGTCCCTGCCAATCCAAGCTGGGTCAGGGACTCCAGGAGTTGTGGGAGGTTATAGTTTTCCCAGGCTGTTTGTGACTGGCAGCTGCTCTGGGGCTTCCCTGCGTGGGCTCCAGGCCCTGCCATGAGGCATACGGTGACACCTAAGCTCTGTGAAGGTTCAACCCATCCCTTCTCCTCCACACATGCACATACACCCCCACATAAGGTGGTTCTGACCCAATAATAACTGATCTGGTGTATAACAATGAACCAAAGGAAAAAGCCTTGCAAGATTCTTACCCTATGACCTTAAATGGAAATTTTTGTTAGATTTATATTTTTCCAGAATCCTGAAAAAGCAGAAACTTAGTATCTTATTTTGTTTTCTAAACCAATATTCACTTTTTTTCTCAATGTAATTCTAACAATAATTTGATTTTTGTATTTTTTTTTCTAAATTGCAGCATTGAATAACATTATTGATATTCCATTTAAGATGTCCTACATGAATTTCCCTATTAGTATATGGGGTTTCCTTATATCCATGAATGATAATTTAGAACTTTGATCCAACATTCATGGAAATAATATTCTGGGGTTTTACTTTGAATTTACATTCACAGAGAACATCATAAACAGCATAGGCTTCCCCTTACTTTCCTTTCCCTGCCATATCTGTATATATGCATACATACAAATAAAGTTGTGCATATTAAGCCAATCACAAAATTACAGAAGCTTCTTCATTCTTGGTATGTACAATGAACAGTAGCAAGATTCACAGCATTGAGTCACTGTCAAGATTTACACTTCATGAAACAGAAGACAGAGATGGATTAGGATGAAGCCTTTTATCCAAGACACTCAAAGTGATCAAGATCTTAATTCTCAACCTTTATATAAAGCCATAGAAGGAAGTGGGAAAGTCAGAGGGTTTTTTCACTGTCCAGTAGATTGGACAGTGTATCTATACACTGTATTTCATTGTGTCTGTAGTTTTGATTCTTATGTGTTTCTCCTCAGAAGAATAAATTAGTTTTCTGAAATTTTCTATATAATGGATCATTCCATTGTCATGTTGAAAACAAACCAAACAACCTATGAAGGCAATATTAATCCATGTCTTTTAAAATCTGACATACCTATATAATGTCACCCTTCAAATCAGCTAAGAATTAATAACAAATATGGTAAGCAAGGCTTCTTATTACTAATGCTTGTCTTTTCATGTGAAATATCTGGAAGCATAATTAAAAGCTATTTTCATAAACACTAAAGACCAAATTACATTAAAAAAATTGAGTTTCTGGTGTATTTTTTCATGTTAGTCTGTTGACTCACTTTTAAAGCAGTGTTCTGAGTGTTTCATATAAATATTTGAGAGGATGTAATGTATTAATAACTACTCTAAGCAATGCTTTTCTTCATATTAGAATCCTGTCAAATTCACACGTAGAGTGTCATCTTACTTTTTAAGGTTTATAGTCTATGAAATAGAAAATACTTCAATATGTATCAAAGGTACTACAAATTTTCTTATCAATCTATAGCCATCCAGAATTTCAACACTTTGGTTACCCACATATAGTTGTGTATGACACAAATTCAACAAATTGCTGGTATCCATCTGGAGTAGCAGTTCATCATCTTAAATAGCTTTAAAACCTATGTGTGATCACCTGAATCAAGTCCTTTTGTCTTTCAAACTTTCATTTGCAAACATTTTTCACATAAGCATTTGGAAATATCTCCTTTTAAGCTCTGAAAAGATTAATAGTACTTCTAGGAAACATAATTCAATTTCATTAGTATGAAACTTAAGAATCATATAGAAACATACTATCTAATAAACACTGTGAAAATATTTACAGATCAAATGACTTGAAAATCACATCCTTTACTTCTTTTGGTAAGAAGTGCAAATTTATATTTTTAAAGCCTCAAAACATTTTTGAGAAGTCTGATCATTATAAAAACAAATTAAAATCTCAAATACAGTTTTTCAGAGCCAAATGACATCTTTTATTGTTTGGTACAACATTTTTGTCACTATTGTTTCTGCAGTGATCTCACATTTCTTGCAACCTTTTAAGGTAATCTAGACAAATTTTTAATATATTGGTTTGTATGAAGACAACCAAAATGTGATATAAATATATTTGTTATTTTAAAGTAATTAGATACTATGACCTGAGCTTAATGTTTGAGGAAGATATCTGATATGAGAATGCTTTTTAATGTAATAGAGAAATCATGAGTTAAAATAGTGTTGGCAGCTGAAGCAGAAGAAAATTAAATAAAAGAGGATGAACTACAATATTTATAGATTTTCAAGTTGGATAATTAGTCATTACAGCAGATTGTGAAGAAACATGGCATAAACTCTATGTCCAATATATCTACTGGACATATTACTCTATTTAAAAAAAAAATCAGGTTACATTTGTTGCAGGAAATCTGTCTATTGTCAGAAAAATCATTTTTTTTATTACCCTGTCCTATTGGTCATAAAATATATGAAGTCTTATCACTTACCTCTGGTACTTCAAAAACTTTGTCAAAGAGAAATTTGGTAAAACATAGAACTGAGTCCTTATATATGCTACCTACACTTATGAAGTTGTTTTAAGCGTAACTGAATTATATTTTAAATTAAAAAAAATTGTCATTTTTATATCTTCATAGCCCAGAATCCCTTTTTTTTCTGTAAATCTGTATTCTTTTTTACATGTGTACACCTTACATAAGTGAATATACCCCATGATTTTGTAATGAAGTTGATAACCAAAGCTGAAACAGATTGCAAATCTTTCATTACTAATGCAATCCTTTTAATGTCTACATTAAGGTTTTTATTCTTCTCAGGAGTTAATAAGAAAGAACTCCACTGTAATAAGCAGATTTATATGAGCCTGAGAGGAAGAGGTGTTCCTAAATAGGCATGTTTCAGGTATTGATCTTTATGAAATACTTAGATAATTTGTGCTCCCTACGTGTGTACTAGATCTATGTGTGTGTTCTGGAGAGCAATCAGGCAGAAGAATTATGAGTTTAGATGTCTTGAAATTTTGCATAAATATGTAACTTGTTAATGCCAGTCAGAAACATTAGGTTGTTTGCCAAGTAAATCACAAACACTCCATTAATATCAGGCTAACCCAGCATCATAGGCTGGGAAAACTGCTCCTAAGAACACCTCTGGTACTGTAAATAGTTCATTACTAAATCTTATGCATTAGACTTTAGTCACGAGGTGGTTTGACTTAATGGAAATGAGCAATCCCATTTTGGTAATTACTGAATTTTCATGAAATTTGGGTATTGCAAATGAAATTGCACAACAAACATATGTGAGATTTCCATGTAACATGAAAGATACATTAGATGTTAAGTAAGACTTCTATCTTCTGAAAAAACCAGCATATACACTGTTAAGTATTGAATATATTGAAGCAAACATACATTGAAACACTTCTTTGGTAATTTTGTCCTGAATTCCTCAGTGTTTTTAGCCACTATGACTGCTAAAGAGATTTTTTGTTGAATACATCAAAACAAATGCAAGCCTTTGTTAAAAAAAGCTAATAAAATACAAATAAAATATTAGCTTTATGAGAAACTTGCATATATAAGGAAAGAAGTGACCTTCTGGATCTTTGCATATCAGAGTCTGAAGTGATGTGTTCTTTACCATACAGGAAGAAAAAAGCCTGTAAATCATTCCTTTTTAAATATTGGGCTATAACTCCTCAGTAACATTTTTCAAGCTAAATATAAAAAAAAAAAAAAGGACATTTTTATCTGTACTAAAATAGAATAATAGACAATCCCATAGACTATTCAACTTCTTTTACCACAAATAGAATTAAAAATAGGTTTATAGAGTAGGGCTATGTTGTTGTAGTGTTTACAATAATGACAACAGAAAAACAAAAAAGGGAAATATGTTGGGTTTGGTTTTGTCAAACATCAACACTGTCAACAAGTATGTGCTTAACAAAACCCTATTACTACATAAGCATCATTTCAGTATGGAAAGGCATGTGAACTGTGTCTCACTGAAACAAAAGGATGCAGCATTTATGCATTTGAAAAATTATGACCAATTTCCTTCTGGCTGCAATGAATAAAAATATTAAAAAAGGAATGAAAGTGAGTTTCGTCTGCCATAACAATGCAATTATTTAGATGTAAAGTCAGCATCTGAGACAGTAATTTAAACATTTTTTATAGACAAAAATAAAGAAACAGAAAAATAGGTTACTCTAAGACATGATTCATCTGCTTTATTTTAGTCAACTACTGTTGAATGAGATAAACTGCACCATAGAATTGCCACTTCCTCCTTACTAACTGTAAAAAGAGGCTACATATCAAGATCATGTACAGTCTCCATTCAGTAGGTGTTTAAATTTAAGGTGGGTTCTATCATCAGGTATACTAGAAGTAAGAGCTTACTCTGGGAGTATTCTTCTGAATGTAAAGAGATACTTAACTTGTCTCTGCCTTGGCTTGGACATGTGAAAGAATATAATTCCCCTTAATTCTTGTTTCAGCTGTAGTGAATGGAGGTAAAACCAGGACATGATTCTGTGAATCACATACCTGGAAATAGAGTGGGTGAAGGCTGTGGAAAAGGTAAGGAAAGGCACCGAAACTTGTTATTCAGAGTGAAATGGAGCAGGTCTGTAAAAGCTGTGAAAACATTTGCTGATTTATCCCTCTGAAACAGAGGATCCTGGAACAGGGAAAGTGATTGTGCAGTTTTCTCAGTCTTAATGAACTTCTGGTCAAATTAAGGTGCTTCCAAACCAAGCAAGGGAGAAAAACATCTGATCCCTAGTCAGACTCAAAGTGAACTGATGTCCCACACATTTTAAATATCAGGAGTGTCAGGATGAAGACAATGTTTCAGTGAAGTAATTCTTTAATGGTCAGTAACTTTGTTCACTGACTTTTATGGACCATGTGAGTGAATAATAAAGACACTGGTTATCCTGTGCAATGCAATGTAGTACCATTTTTTTTTTATTTTTTTTAAAGAGCCTTGAAACCAAGTCATTCCAAACCTAGAAGAAGAACAACCCAAAGGGCAGGACTGGGGAACTCAAAATCAACCCCACTGTAAATTCACAAAGTCTTTATCTTTCCCAAATCAGTCAACACTCTCAGGCACATGATGTGATTCTTGGGGCTGTGCAGGGCTAGCAGTTGGACTTTGATGGTCCTTGTGAGTCCCTTCAAATTAATAATATTCTGTGATTCTCTGTTTTAGGTAATTGCCAAGATTGATTTACCATCTCTCTACAGTGAAGGTTCTTTCATTGGTGAGTCTCTAATTTATATACTGCATGATAAAAAGAAGCATTCTGTCATCTTTAATTCAAATGGAGATTTGTGCAAATATCAGACAAATCCCATATCTACCTTCTGGCATGATCAAGAAACTGATTGCAACTGATCTAAAAACTTGTCTAAGAATAATCATGTCTAGCTGTATTATGGAAAAAAATATCCTGTTTCAGTCCAATCCTGCATTCCCATGTCTGTTGTTTAAATTCAATGGGTTAAAATTGATACAGATTGTACTCAGAATTTAAATTGAAAAGTATGCCTCTATGCTCTCCTTACTTAGTTTTGCTTTCCTCTCAATGTGCAATAATGAGGGAACTGATATGCTTTTTGCCTTGGGCATTATAATTTGTGCTTTGTTTAGAACCAGTCTGCATACTATTACTTTAAAAATACATGGTAAAGTTAAAAGTAAACATAGTGATTTTTTGAAAATACAACGTTTTGGTGTTTTTTTCCACACTCCCTCCATTTGCTTCTTTCCCATCACTTAAACTCTAAATGATGCCAGTCAGAATAATGGAACATTACAAAAATGAGTATTCAAGCCAAGCTTTTGCAAACATCTTCTGACATCATGAGAATATGAAATCAAATCAAAGGTAAAAATAAATGTTGTATTCCAGGCACTGGGCTGGAGGCAGCTAGTTGCATTACCGAGGTGACACTAAAGGTCCCTGTGGGAAGGTGTTCAGTGAAGAGCAATAAAGCAGCCTTTCTAAGCTCATTCCCAGAGCAGCAGTAGCCTGACACTGCCCAACAGCAAAGACAAAGAAGGGGATAAAAAGGAGCATAAGAGAATCAGTGTATTCTTACTATGCCATAGAAACAGAAGGACATTTTAAAAGGAGTTATAAGCGAAATCAGGACAATATTATTTATTTATTTTACTCCTGGTTTTATACCTGATTTAAGGGCAGTGGTAATAGAAACCACACATCATGTGAAAACTGGAATTATAGGGACATGTTGATTTGGCAGTGTCATTCCTAGTGATATATGCTGTCATGCTCCTGAAGACTCACAAAAGAATAGCGGACTTATTACGTGTGGATGCTTCCCCCTTATCTAAATACTAGCTTTTTCCTGGTTTGGCCCATCTCAGTTGTGTACACCAAATGTTGTGATTTATAGTCTCTTAATATGGTACTCTTTCACTCCATTACAATTAAATGTTTCTTACTATTCTTTTTCAATAAGACTTAATCGTTTTCATGGAAGATTTAATTAGCCTTCTTCTTCCAGGAAAATAAATTTATTTTCTTGACATTCAGTTAAATTAAAGCATTGTGGTAAGAAAGAAAAGAAAGAAAGAAAGAAAAGAAA
>JAOXXN010000001.1:59617313-59627777 GCA_026770055.1 Myrmophylax atrothorax
CAAGTCACCTGACAATTCCAGGCCTAGTCTGAACTTTAAAACCTAAATTTAGGCCCACCTAGGTGAATCCATAACATAGTTCTTTTAAAAAAGCCAAACATATGGTTATTAAAAACACTGAAATAATGTACACATTATTTTGAAAATATGGTACAATCAGTAGATTCAAATTATGTTTATATTTGAGGGAGTGAATATGGCTATTTAAACCAACAACTTTGGTTGGTGGCTTTAACCAGAAAGTAAATAAAACCTGTTGGTAACACAGATGAGGTATTCTTACATGAGTCAAAGGGTGATGGCTATGTAGCCCAAGTACCGTGGACCATGGTAAGACTTCATATGGATGACTGCTTGCTGTTTTCATCATCAGTCTCAAAGAATGGAGAATTTGTATTGGAACAGGTACAAGCTAAGATGATTAATAAGGCAATAGTCAACTTTTCATGCAAAAAAAAAGATGAAAATTTCTTCAAAACTAAGCCTGAGAGAACAGCTGATATTAAACCCATCAAGGGTGTAACAGCAAGAAGAAAAAGATCTATTTGAGCTAAGGGGCAATGCTATGACAAAAGCAAGTATCAGTAATAAAGAAAAAATGAACAGTCTGAAAATTAAAAAAAAACACTTTGTGGAATAGCTTTCCAGTTGGAGTAACAGACAAAACAACTGTAAAACAACCAAAAATATCATTTGGCATGGCTGCTAGCATTAATACATCATTAATCCTACTGACAGTCTTCTAGTTGCTGAGTTTGGTGGATACACAAACCTGAAGCCACAGGAGTTTCACACTGTCCAGCAAGATCATGTAAGGCCAGATAGTTAATCATCACATCTCATGGGTACAGAATTGTGAATGGAGGAGAAGGACAAAGTGGAAGGTAGTAGCTCTCAGTTCTCGTTTTCCTTCAGCAGTGAAGTTCTGCACCTGTGAAAAATCACCCAAGAAAGTAATTTACATATTATATTGACAATGTCTGTTTAGGTGTTGGATAAAACCTAAACAGAGCAGTCCTAGTAGGGGAAACTTAAGGGTAATATTTATCATAGAATCACAGAGTGGTTTGGATTGGAAAGCACCTTAAAGATCTAATTCCAGCTCCCCTGACATAGGCAGGGGCACCTTCCACCAGATCAGATTGCTCAAAGCTGCATTCAAGCTGTCCTTGAACATTTCCCGGGAGGGAGCAACCACACATTCTCTGGCCAACCTCATCCCATGCCTCATCACCTTCACAGTGAAGAATTTCTTTCTAACATCTGATCTAAATATACTTTCTTCCAGTTTAAAGGCAATATCCCTTGTCCAAACACTATATGCCCTGCTAAAATGTACCTCTCCAGCTTTTCTGTAGACCCCCTTTAGGTACTAGAAGGCTATTACAAGGTCTCCCTGGAGCCTTCTCCTCTCCACACTGAACAGTCTTTGTAAGAAAGGAGTTCCAGCTCTCAGATCCTCTTCATGGCCTTCTTCTGGACTCTCTCCAATAGTCCAGGTCCTTCTTATGTTGGGGCCCCATAGCTGGACACAGAACTTTGCGTAGGATCTTACCAGATTAGAGTGGAGGACCCTTGGAGACATCTGCTGGTCACACTTCTTTTGATGCAGCCCATGATACCGTTGGTTTTATGGACCACGAGCATATGCTACCAAGTCATGACAATCTTCTTATCGACCAACATCCCCAGGTCTTCTTCCTCAATCCATTCTCTGCCTAGCCTGTACTTGTGCTTGGTATTTCTCTGATCCAGGTGCAGGACCCTGCACTTGTCCTTGTTGAACCTCATGAGGTTTGCACAGACCCACCCCTCAAGCCTGTCAGGGACCCTCTGGATGGCTTCCCTTCTCTCCAGTGTGTTGATCACATCACACAGCTTGGAGTTGTCAGCAAACTTGCTGTGAGTGCACTCAATCCCACTGTTGATATCCCCAACAAAGATGTTAAACAGTGCCTGTTAAAATACCGGTGGTCTTAGTATAAATTAGTAGATTCCCAAAAGAAACTTTATTGAAATTGTGAATGAGTACAAAAAGTTTCAGAAAAGGCAAAATTGGTGCTGACAAGTATCTCATAATAATGGACATATTTCTCACATAATTGTTCAGATTCACTTCTGATTTTCTTCCATTCACCTTTACACCCCAAATAGTTGCACTGTTTTTACTTCTGATGTACAGAAATGAATTTCAAAACAAACTCCATTGTTGTTTCCTTTGTTTGCCTTATTTGTTCCTTAGATTTTTTTGCCCTGCTCTTTCCTACATGATTTTGCTAGTGTACTTCCCTACAGGGCAACCATTCATGTCTTTCTTCCCATCTCATTTCTATTTACACCTCAGTTTCTGCTATTTCTGAATGTGCTTCTTGATGCATAACTTTGAACATTGTTTTAGTAGCGAAGGACAGAGAAGCTTGTAATTTCCTTCCCTAGCCACACACACAAATGAACTGTTGTGAAATTTACCCTATCACTGTCCCATAGCCCACACATTGCTCTTTAAAATACCAACTTGCCTCTCTCCCCCCAAAAATGAAAAGAATTTGCATATTAATTTTACCTCATCTAGTAAAAAGGAAACAAACATTTGTAATGATGCAGAGGCACCATTCTCTTGCACATTTTTAAATCAGTGATGAATGGAAAAGAAAGCTCCTGAAAATGAATTTGCAGTACATGTTAATTATGTGAGACTGAAACATGTGATATTGCACTGCATATATGGTGAAATCTTTATGAATGATTTTATTATTCATCCTATTGATAGATGCTTTTAACTGTATATTCTGTGTAGCCAGCTCCTGAGAATTAGAGGTAATGAGTTCAAAGTTTCAACGTCTCTCTGTCTCCTGATTTCTCTACAGCAAACTCAGGCTTTCAAAAAAATTTTAATATCTTAAAATGAGACCTAAAAAATACAACATAAAAAAGGAGAAGTCACCAAATATAAGAAATACTGAGTGCTTATGAAATGCATTTTAACCTAAGACTCTACAAAGCTATTAGGGGTTCTGCTGGGTTCACAGTCTTGAATGTTGTTCTGGGATTAGACACTTAGAATAGTTTCTCTTCTAGACTGTGACAGAAAGAAATTGTCCCACCCTCTGCTCACATAGCTTAGTAAATAGAAATTTCAGCAATTACATTGTATATTCATATTGAAGTTCTTATTTTGTTTGAAAATACTTAAGCTATATCTCCAAAAGCAAATCCTAATAAACAAAATATTTATAGAGAAATGTGAACATATTATTTCTATAGTTAAAATCTCTCCACTTTGAACAAAGAAATTGTATGCAGATTAAAATCAAGGACTGTTCTACAGTCCAGTATGAAGATTATTATCTTTTTGGATTTTATAGAAAATACATTTCTCAATCAACATGTATGTCTTTACCTAAATGAGTTCTGGACACTTCAAAAACAAACTAATGCTACTTATTCCAGCTACATTTTATACAAAATCAAATAAGAACACTTCTACTTGGAACAGGTAATGGGTAAGTACTAAACCAAAAAATTTGTGACTCTCTTTGTGCAAGGAGTATAAGATGCCCATCTAGAATTGAATTTACAGAATTTTGAAAGCACAAAATCTTTATGAACTCAAACTTTAGCCCTTAAATAATTTTGAAAATATGCATACTGGAGGACAGCATACTCAGGCCATAGGAAGAATAATGTTGAGGGTATTTGCACAGCAGGGAGTTTTACTTCAGAAATTAGAAAGAAATGAAGCACCTTGGGAGAAAGATCTGTTGCCCAACACTGAATCTACAAAAAAAGAGTTTTCTTAACCATGTCCTTTCTGAGGAACCTTTCACTTCCTTTATATTTACACTTCCCTTCTGAACTTCATTTGTGGCCATGTTTCTGACAAAGGCCATCTGCTCCTGGATAGGATGTTGTGAGGTTCCTCTGAACAGGGAACAGCTCTGGACTTTCCCTCTGCTGCATGTCAGTAACCTCTGGAAAACACAGAATGTCTGGAACTGGTTACTTGGTAGTTTTGTACTTCACTAAGTATAATCTAAGCTGCAGTACCCCTTGGGTCAGTCCCAACATTTCATGAAAGGCCAACAGTGACAGCCCACTTTTTTTTTGTAGACAGCCTCTTAGAGCTCCAGTGTTTAGTATTTTTGCTTCATCCTTCCCTCAGTCTCTTCATGTCAACTTTATTTGATATCTTTCTTCTTTTTCACATAGTTTCAACTTTTCATTTTCCTTTTTCCTCTGGTGTTTTCTTGTTTGTTGTTTTTTTAAATCCATATATTCATCCCATATTAGGGGAATGAACAAACTATATGTTTGTTGTTGTCACATAATTTATTTCTCCTAAGTCATATTTTCTTCTCTATCTATGGGCTCAGACTGGAAGGTCTTAGCTCAGTCTGTGATTCTGTCTTCAGAATGTGAGACAACAAAGAAATGTGCGCTTACATTTATTGGGTGCTGAAGCAGTACCTAATAAAGTGGCTACTACTTCTACTACTGAAGTATTCAGTCCTTTTCTATGAAATTAATTTTCTCCTATTTTAAAGAATTTGTCAAGCTAAGCATTCATCATAAATGTCAATTAATAAAATAAATGATGTTTAATACCTGAAATTATATAGTTTTGGGTAAGAACAGGTGGAAGTGCAGCTTTAAGCAAAAGCAGAAAGCAAGTGTAGCAAAAGGAGGTCTGACAAATGCCAGGAAACTGAGCCCACTGTTTTGCAAGTACTGAGACAATATCTCTTATAGTCATATTAATAACTTAAATAAATTTAATGATCTTGAAGCCATTTATGTGCAGAATATCAATCACAAATACGACTCTATCTGTGGTATCAGAAAACTATAGATAGGAAAATCAACAAGGTCTGTTTAAAATTAAAGAAGTGATTTTGAACTGACATAGCACAATTGCTGTTTAATACTTCATAATTCTGAGAAAGTAAATCTGCAATATATCTACAGATCAGGGTATAAGTGCTGAATTTCAAATTTTAAGTAGAAGATTTGAAAGAAAAAATAAATTGCTTCTTGTAATTTATAATCAAATTGTGCTCTTTAGCCTTTTGGGTGTCTTCACAAATTAGCTTGTGAAATTTGCTGAGAAAATTTCCCTACAAACTAGCAAAGTTGTCAAGTCAAGGCATCATTGCAAAAGAAAGAAGAATTAGAATCACATGTTTTGTGCAATTACACGAACATTTTGTAAGTACAGCCTTCTGTGAGTGTTAAAAAAGCAAAAGATTTTCTGTCTTTTTCCCTGCAGCCATTTTGTTCATAGAGAAGATTGGTAGAGGTGGCTGCCTTACTAATGTTCTGGTCTACATTAAAAAGCAATGGATTAAAGACAGAAGTGGCCCTTTGCCTACATTGCTTAATAAAAGTGAGTCAAAGACCAACCTCTCTCCTTGAGGCCCAGTAGTTACCAACTAGTTTATATCCACACTTGTCTAGCTGATGGCAAGGCCTTTAGAGAGAGTGTTAAGGAAATTCACAGCATTGTCATGAAATGAGATAACAAAAAGCAGTGTATGTGGTGAGGTGTCAAGAACTTAAGTTTCCTCTTCAGTTTTCTCTTGTCAGTTCTAAAGAGGTATGTCCCTAAGCAATATAACTTTGTACGTCACTTTGTGACACCTGGCATGAGGAGCAGAGATAGATAGGTCCCTGGTTCTTTTATTTAGCAGTCACAGACATCATCAATTCTGCCTCTGGTCGACTGAGTGAGACATAGCCAATTACTCCTTGCTTTGTGCTTGTCTTCCAGGTTCTATGTATAACAGAGATTTTAGTAGTCAATGCTTTAAGGCATATTCAGCTAACTCCCAGTAATTTCAAACTAGGGCTATAATTCCAGTTAAAACATAATTGCTGATGAATTGATCATCCAGACCCACAATCAAAATAGGAACCTACCTTCTTGAGCATAAAAAGATTAGGACTGAGGTATATATATGTCACTGAGAAGTAAAAAATTGCAGTTGCTAGGATCCGTAAACCATCCCTTATATGCCTATGGATCATTCACCCATCCTATAAATACAATCTAATGATAAAAGCAAGAACTTCTAAGACACAGCCATTAATAAAGACACTTCTGTTGATAAGATGAATTGTCGCTTAAATTAATTACTGATGCTGTTATGACTAGCTCACATGCAAAGTCTACAATTTTATTGTCTGAAATAGCACAGTGAATTCCAGTACATAAGACAATTAGAATGAGATAAGTCATATGGTGTTAGCTCTTGGTACAGCTGACATGGTTGATAGAGATCAATATAATTTCTTTGAGGATACTGTGCTGAAAAACTAATAATGCAGTGAATTGTACCAAACTGTAAGGGGTGAGATTCTGTTCCAGACTGCAGAACCCCAAATTTAAGTATCAGAACCTTATTTCTTCATGTGACAGAGATATGCAATATCACCCCTCTGCAGTGTCAGACAGGATGGCCATACTCCATGGCATCTTAAACAACATTAGATATTTTGGTGTCGCAACTGAATCAAACTTTATTGATCAGGTATTTGTTGTTTATTATACAGCTGAGACACCAAACCCTGTGTAGGTATTTTAATATTCCCATGGTCTTTAACTGAACCTGCGACAACATATCTGGCCTTGACAAAGGAGCTGAGGCCTAAATACTTTTTAAGATTATAAATATAAATAACTTAAAAAATGTATTTCTGAATAATAGTGTCAGGTTCTCAGAAGTTCACACCTCTACTGAATGATTAAAATAGTTGTCTAGTTTTACAGAGGATACTCATTTAGCATAGTGACTTCACGTGCAGAACTGTTAAATTACAAAGATCTAACTTGGGAATATTTTTACTGAGTTTTTGTAAGATTTTTACCTAGAATACTGATAATTCACTAATAATATTGAGCAGCCATTCAGTTACTAGCCTGTCAAAATTTAAAATTTATGTGTATGTGTGTGTATATATATATATTTTATATATATATAACCTATCTATAAATATAAATATAATGTGTATATATAATTTTTATGTCTCTATATATCTCTTTATCTATTTATATAGGGATTGAATGTCTCAGAAATCCTTCTTCTGGATTGTTCCTTAACTGTAGAAAAGGAGATTCAGTGCTTTCCCTGGTTTGATCTGTAACGAAACCTCTACTACCCCAGTTAAATTTCAACAGAACAGTTTCAGTGTTGAAAAAGAATCAGATTAAATTCTGAGACATCATATACCTTTTATTATGCTAAACTGCACTTCAAGGCCAAGTGAAGAGTCTCTTGAAATAGTTATAAATTATTAATTTGTTTAATTCTTTTTCTTTTTTTTAAAGCTGACACAAAACTATTACATAGGATATTATGTTTCATGTGATTTCATGTTTGGGTTGTGTGCTCACAAGTGACGAAAGGAATGTACATCATACAATCAGATCACTACCTTGTAGAAAAAGAGAAAAAAAATAAGCAAAAAGGAAAAAAAAAAGGGAAAGAAAAAATAAGTAGGAAATTATGAAGATCGGGTTTTGGTGAACTTGCGCTTTTTTTTTTTAATAATTTGTTTCCATGAATATTACAATAGTAAAAGCAGAAATTAGAAAGCCACAAGACTTACATGTGACATTAAAGTAAAAATAATAGAGGAAGGTTGAAATCCAAACTGGAAGACATAAAAAAATTCAGCTTCAAGTTTGTATTTACATATGCATGCATAAAACTACATGTGTATGTAAATTATTCTCATATACAAAAACTTTTGCTTCACCTATATTTCTTCTGTTGGAAAATTAAGAGCAAACCACTTAACACACTATGGTCACAACAGTAATGCAAATGTAATATTCCTCATAGAACAATGTTCACAAAAGCTATAAAAAACTGTTTTGTGGACATGGTACTAAAGAAGTGTATGTTGTTTTTTACAGATTTGAGATCTGCAATTAATTGTAAGCATTGAGTGTTGCTCTATTCAGTGACTGGGGCATTTATAAAATGGGGTCTCTGTGGTTTAATAGAAAGCTGAACAACTCACTGAATTTATTTTCTTTACTCCACTGTTTATTTTCATAAAACTTCAGAAAACTTTGTTATCTTTATGCCTTTTTGTCTTTATTAATTCAAATTTGCCAGTGAGCTCAAAAAGTTTTTCATAGATGGCATACAGAGAGATAGACAGACATAAAAACATGCAAAGACAGATTAATACATGAACTAAATGAGGGTAAAAACAGTTCATCAGATAGATATCTCTGTATACCATATCTTTGTTGATAAAACATGAACATATGTCACTCAGAATGCTTTCAATATACTGTAATTGGTAGGTGACATAATGCTGACACCAAGTGCTTTCAAGATATCTTTCATATTTAGGTCTTCTATACCCACTTGATAGACAGTGCTGTAATAAACAGTTTCTCAAAACAAAATTAGAATAAAAAATAGCAGTTTTCTGTCAATATGTACTTCTGGAAATGACAGTTCTCATCTTTCTGTGCCTGCAGATAATGTATGTTCGATGATTCTTTCATCGTAAATGACCTCTAGAAATCTGAATTCTAAGCAGTGAAAGACTTCAAAATAAAGAACAGTCCTCTAAGCTGGACAAACTATTGAAAATAGGGACCATTTGGTCAATCAACTTAAAGGGGGGAGCAGGGGGGAAAAGACAAGGAAGAAGTGTATATTTTCCTTCCCCCCCCCTTATTTTTTGTTTAATTATAGTCTGGATATGTCAAACTCAGCTTTGTCTTTCAAAGAAACAGATTATATTATCAGGTAGAGCTGTGGTTTTGCCTTAATTTTTCTAAAACAATGTCCACTTTGTTAGCAACACAATTTTTCAAAGCTTACAGATTCATAAACTTAGACATAGATTAATGGGATAATTTTATCAAATTATAAAAATCAGACAAATATTCTGAATACTTCATGGCAAATTTTCAAAAAGAAAGATTTTATTCTTATTTTTGAGTATGTTTTTCAAAGGATGTAGCCTTAAATTGGAAGTTTTTGAAAATCTGAAATCAGCCATATTTTTTTCACTAATGGCTTTTACCTGAAAATTCATATATTCAGATGCTGACATGCTCTTGTATCTGGTCTAATAAATTTGGTTCTTCAATTAGGAGAGGCAAATACTACCTTCTGATTTATAAACAGGGCCTAATCATGGTTCATATAAATCATTATGAACTAATAATATTTGTATAAAATATGTGAATACAGAACCAGTTCACAACAGATGAAAAGATTTAAGGTTTTTTGCAAAACTTAGTTTATAAACAGTTCTTGTGTTTACAGTGTGTGTTAATTGTAATTTGACTGACATTTCAGGGAAATTGTGATTCACACTAGAACACTGAAAGCAGAATTTAGACTCACATGAACTTATGTGGGCCTCCTAGATAAAGGAACCTGAAAGCAGTGCTACAATTTGGTTTTGTAACATTATTTCTATAGAATAACGTGGATAGAAATTCTATTCAGTCAAATCATATAACCATGTCATCTCATCTCTAGGATTTGAGAGACTCCAAACCCAAGGGATCTCTTGAGATGTTATTCCTTACATTATCTTTGTGAGCATCATGATTCAAAAATATTTCTTCTCTGTCCTGGTGTCAGGTACTGTAAGAACCTTCTCTTCTATGAAAGATCCTTGGTCCTTTAATGGGATGAGATGTCAGGAGAAGAGAAAACAGTGGAAGTTTCCTAAATCACTGTGAGCATCTGAGAAAAAAAACCTGCAGAAGCTATTGCTTATCTCAGATTTTCCTCTTAGCATCTGGATGGCCACAAATTCAAGCTGAAAGGTATTGAGTTGGTATACAATGTGGATATGTGCAACCTATCACGTATCTTATAGTACCATGTAGATTTGATGATGTAAGGCTTGCAAGTAGAGAACACTCCTGAAGCCAGTTGCACATATCCACATGGTCGACCTGCCCAATAGGGTGCCTATGACTGTACAATCATATGCTAAAGTAAAAGTAAATAATAAATGAATTAATTTCAGACAATTAATATTCCACTTTTAAAAGTCAAACAGCAGACAGACAGACGCATTCTTCTTAGAGTACCTTCGCGTTCCAGTGTAAAGCTGTAATCTTAAAGTTACTCTGGCAACAACAGGAACATTTCCATACTTGGCAACTGAACTGGATGAACAACTCAGGATTTTTATTAACATAGCACATGTTTTCAAAAAAAGTCTCCAAGCTATAAAACTCATATCTAATGGTAAATACATGCATCAACAACATTCATTATTAGTTTTATGGAAACCAAACAGTAGATGCTAAATAAAAATCAATACTTATCATCAAATCAGATGAAAGGCATCATGTTGAAATAAATTTAACTCACAATCAATGTACCTCTCTAACTGAAAATGCTGACATGAAATTTGGAAGAACAGGAGGGCAATGGAACCAAAGAAAAGTCTTTTTGGTGCACTTTAGAACAGAAC
>JAOXXN010000001.1:59654024-59673091 GCA_026770055.1 Myrmophylax atrothorax
ATAACAAATTTAGCTTATAGTGTCAGGACTTTCCCACAATCTAGTTTTGCAGGTGTTGGTAAAACTACCCCTGCTACCGCTTTTCCCTAGCAAAGAGGGGAGAAAACAACACCAGTAAGCTATCTTGCTACCGGGAAACATTTTCACAAAGTAAATCCAAGCACTGTGTCCTTCCAGCTTAGGTTTGTCTACAGCAGCTCAAAAGCAACTAAGAAATACAGAGCAAGAAAGCACAAGAGCCTTGCAGACCTTTGAAAGTAATGAAAGGGCTAAGTTGCCTCCACTTTTATTTCATCTCTTTTCTGATGATAAAGTCTTCTCTGAAGAGGTGTTGTCTGTTTAGGTGTAGTCTGTCTCCAGCATGAAAGGTCATAAGTAAGAACTTGGGAATACAAAGCAAGCAAAATGAGGAGTGTTATGAGGAAATTGCTTCCTATAAACCTCCTTATGAAATTGAAAAAGATAGCCAAGTGTTTTTAAATATGCAAAAACATTAAAGAAAACCAAAGTCCTTGAAACTAAGGCATTACCTTGTCTAACACTGAAGGGGGATGTAAAGGACTTGGACAAATCAGGAAGCAGAATGTGGTCTTATATTTATAGGTACATAGTCATACACGTGCTTGAACAAAGCAGTGCCAGTTTTGCAAAACTGAGCCACCTTAACTCTCTATGTAACTTGGACTTGCAAGCTTCATTCGAAGATGGTTTTTTGGCTGTTTCTGTTGCTATTTCTATATATATAGGACAAGGAGAAAAGAACTTTCTGTATAAGGCCTTAGTATTTATGTTTGTGAAATTCCATCACCCATAAAATATTCTCCTCTCCTGTTTCTTAGAGGAGAGCTATCCTGCCCAGCCATTTTCTGACTGCTTCTAAGTTCTGTTCCTCCACTTATCTTTGGCCACTTGACTTCACTTTAGTCTGCTGTAATAATGAGAGGCTTCCTTGATAGAAAGCAACATAAAAAAAGACCTCATTTCCTTTTCCTTGATTAATTTTGCATCCCACAGTACCTATTTGCCTTGATAGGTCAGAAAATCATTTCCCAGAAACTGAATAAATTTAAACTGCACTTATCCTAAGGAGACGGTAGCAGAATTGTTGCAGTGTTTTTGGGGGTACATTGTTTGTGGGCAGACTGTGTGTCCATTTTAGGGTTTGAATGCAACAGTTTAAATATTTAGAAAATGTGTGCTCTCATAAGTTTGAAAAAAGAGGATTTTTTTTTTTGCCTGACTCATGAAGGTTAATGCAGTTAAATGCATCCTACTTTTGTTCCAGGTTAATATGCACAGACATGTCCTAGTATACTCCCAATTTTATTTAGTAGAAGAAAGCAAGAATTCATATAACCACTAGAGAAATTACAAATCAGAAGGACAGAAGGATTTTCTTGTTTTATCAAGAAGCAGTCTCATGCAGCAACCAAAAAAATTAAGAAGGAGTCAAGAGAATTACTTCAAGCTTAGGCATAGATAACAGGTGATAATAATTAATTGTCAGCAAAGGACGAAAGAATTAAGTTTTTATAATTCCAAAGAACTGAGTCAGGTACTCAGGAGAGATTAAAGTCTGAGAGGCAGAAATTAAATCAAAATACAGAGAATGTGGAAAAAAATAATGGTGGGAGGAGAAAAGAATATTGACCAATAGGGAAAGCTGGCTATTGGATAACATCAAATCTTGCTTAGCGATTTTTACTGTATTAATCATTAGACTAAATAGGTAGTATTTGTAAGTAGGTCATATGTAGAGGATATGAACACAAAAAGTTTTCTCCCTTGCATACTCCTATAAAGGTCGTGAATAATCCAAATTGTCTTACATGCATCTAGCTAAATTTGTGAAAAACATTTTTATGCAAATATCCCTAGAAAACCATTCATCTCTAAGAGTCAAACTGCATTGATTTTATTTTATTTTTTAATTTTTAAGGAAAATCTCCAATAACATTCAGCATTGGAAGAAGAAAGAGCATGAGCATGCAGAAAGAAATGGCAGAGGTAGAGTAGGTTCTTTTTCAACAATAGTTGAGAGGTGTCAAGATTTTTAAGAAATGAATGGCAGAAGGTGGTTTGAAGCTGCAGAGAATGGGAAGAGAAATTCTAATTTTGACAGGCAAGTGGTCATACTGACATTGAAAACTGGTGCAGTCTTCTGTTTGTAAGAGACATAATTAGGCAATAAGTAAATCAATTCACATTGTACAATGGTGAATGTGTTTCTGTATTAAATTGTTCTGTTTTCCTCAGGTAGCATGTGTGCCAAATGATGTAATTGTTACCATGGGAACTATCCTTGTATAATAAGAAATTTAGAATAAAGCTCTGAGAGCTTCTAAAACCCCACCTGGCAAGCACATATTATTTTTCTCCTTTAACAAAATTATATATAAATTGTAAAAACAAAAAATATATAAAAATAATGCACTTCCACTTTTATCCTTAAGTAGCACTTAATTCTAAAAATAGAGCTGCTGATAGTGGTGTCACTGTTTCTGGAGTAGGTGTTACCTGGTGTGAGCTCCAGATAAACAAACAAACAAACAAAACAAAAAAAAAAAAGAAAAATAAGGTAAAAGTAGAAACTGAAGAACTGCTTTAGGACAATGGATATTATAATGGGCTAGTTTAGAGACAAAGGGAGTTTCGAAAATATTAGAGTTTAAATAAACTGCTTTTCTAGTGACAATAATAACACAAAAAATGTTGTATTTATACATTAGTATCAGAAAAGTGTATCCCATACTCCTCCTTCTTCTAGTCTATTAATCTGACAATCTTTCTAATGCTGGAAAAGAGGAAAACATTTGCTGCAAAAGCACTTAAAATACTCTTTTGGGAATGTGAATATCTCACCAAGCCTAATATTTTGAAAATGTTGTAATTTTGTGGCAAAATAACACATTTTATGTTTTATCCAGAGGGAATCCTTAAACTATAGTCCTTTTATTTTCTGGTTTTATGCGAGCATACCCATAAATCACATTTCTATAACTGGTATTGAGAACCAGAAGAAAACCAGTAGTCCGTGATATTTCTTCTTCCTTTGTACTTACATAGCTATGTGGAATTAGATGTGATTATTGTTTTTTTAAATATAACTTCATCAAATAATGCATTAGATGGAAGGATTTAAAATATTTTTTAAGAATATGTATAGTACTTCTCACTATTTGAAATCTTCTGTCAATCAAAATAAATTCCTTTTGACAGTGCACAGTAGGATGCAAAAGGATAGACTGCAAGGTTTACTCCAGGCAGCCTTAAGCCAACAGTTAACATTTTTTGATACTTTGCTTTATTTTTGTTTAATATGTGAAATACAAATTTTCAGTATAAACACAGTTCATGTGAAATATTCCTCAAGTTTCTTAAGTTCTGGAAACAGTGATCTTTTACAAAGTTCATGACTAATTTGCGGAAATAAATCTGATGTTTTAATTAGAATCGGCTGTACTCCCACAACATCTTTCATCATAAGTACTTTACTGACGTTTATTAATTAATGGTCTGATCCTGCAACCCTTACTCATCCACATATTTTTTTACTAGTGATCATTTAGACTTTTTGCATGACTAAGATTTACAGAGTCTATGCCTGTTCAGTAGTAAATGAAGCTCAAAAATATATAACTAAGTAGAGCTTTAGGAAACTAATTGAATGTTGGCTTGATGGGGGCAGCCAAGGGTAAATAAGGCAGTGTCCCATCCCAAAATGCACCTGGCTGTAGCAAAAGAGGCTCAGATATGCTTTCTTTGTGCCAGAGCCCTGATGAGCCAGGGTGGCTCCTAATGTGTTCAGAACTAGTCTTTAACAAAATATGAAGTCTCCCTGAGGAGGAAAAGGGGTAAAGGAAAAAAAATAAACCAATGAGACTATGAGAAAATATAGTAGAAAAAAAAGAACAGTATGTGTGTCACAGAAACAAACACATAAAAGTTCCCATGGGTGCTTTGTCCTGGGGTTTGACACCAGCCAGGAAGGGATAAAGGCCCCACAGTGGCTGTAACTCCATACACAGATCCCTCCAATCAAGGTTCCTCTCCTTAGTAGGGTGAACCAACTGGAATGGTGTCAGAGAACTAAAGTAAACAATCTTCTGCAGAGGGAAAGGACTTCACCTGACAAGCCTATGAGGTTTATGGTGAAAGACATTTATTACACACTGCATACAGTTTATATAGGGTTAAAGCTACATTCTATTGGCTAAATGAACCTCACACCATCAAGCCACAAACTTTAATTGGTTATAATCCCTATCTCACAAGTCCAGTGTTTAGATGAACTCATCCTAAATGTTTTCAGGTGCATCTCCAGAGTCCTGTGTGAAAGTCGAAGTGTTCTCATGAGAAACTTCTGGGGAGTCACTGAGAACTCCTAGGGAGTGATTTCTCCTTTAAAAATCAACAGCAGCTCTGGCCTTGCTGCTTCTTAGCTGATATTTGCTTGAGTCTCACAGAGCTGATGCAGGCTGGATCACTCACATGCCCATTTTCTCAAAGAAACCCTTCAACAGGGAACAGAGTGAATAGATCCTGCAACTCAATAAGCACTTAGAGCATGAATGTAACTAAGAAGGTGAGAGAAAAGAACAGTGACTACCTTGATGACAAGGACAAGATTCTGGAACACTTGAAGGACCTTTTTGCCTGACTTGTTCTCCTGTTGCAGAAGGAAACAGTTACAGAATCACAGAATCACAGAATCACAGAATATGCTGAGTCAGAAGGGACCCACAAGGATTATTGAGTTCAATGCTCAGCCTTGCATGGGACCATACCCAAGAGTCACATCATGTGCCTGAGAGTATCATCCAAAGGCTTCTTGAACTCTGCCAGGCTTGGTGCTGTGACCACCTCCCTGAGGAGCCTGTTCCAGCTCCCAGCTACCCTTTGGGTGTAGAACCTTTTTTTCATATCTAAGCTAAACCTCCCCTGACACAATTTTAGGCCATTCCCTTGGGTCCTATCACTGATCATCAATGAGAATAGATGAGCTGGGGAATCTACCAAAAAGAAAAAAAAAAAGTTCTATGAACACACTCATGCACACCACAGTTATGTAGTTTCCATCTCATACATGTCCAGTGGATCAGGGAATCAGACCTCAACATAAAGTGACCCACCTTTTTCTTCAGGTGGTAAGACCATTTTATGGCTTCTTTCAGCAACATCTCTCACTACAGTTGCCAGCATCCTTCACATATCAACCACAGTAATAAGACTGTAAATTCAACTTTCCAAGGTCACTAGTTCTGCACTGGGACAGGAATTTTAATTCTTAGGTTTGTGTCACAGCTTGCCCCCATCCCTTTACCCCTCTCCTTCCCATGCCTATCTGAGAAGCCTTAAGTCAGTTACGTGCTTCACAAAATGTCAGCAATGGTACTGGATTCTGAGTACAGAGCAAGCAGAGTTATAGTCTCTTAAAAAGTGGTTTGAATGCATTTATGCGGCACTTCTTACTTATGTAAATGGTCTGCATGATTTTAGCAGAACTACTCAGGAGTAAAAATTGTTCATATGAGTAAGAGTCTGAGCATCAATCATTTTTCAGTAAATGTTGGGTAAACACTTGGGTTTTTTCAATAAGAAATTACTGCAGGCAAAGACCTGAGCTCATCCTAGGGAGTACAGAATTGTTCTTTACTAAATTACCTAGTTTGGATTGTTAGACAAAGCTTCCTCTGGGGAGAGAGGGTTAGGAGGAAAAAAAGATGGCATCTACAGATATTTATTTAGGACATTAAGGTTTAATTCTCTGCCTGGAGAAGCTTTTCTGTCTTTCCTGACAGGAGGGAAGCTTCCAGTAATTAGACACCTAACTTACACACTGCTGCAAAATGGGCTGAAGCCAAGTTGCCATGCAATCAATTCTGCTCCATGTGCCAGGGCCAGCCATGGAAATTCAACTCTTGTAAAATCTGTTCTTCCTGTAACCTCTGCTGTAACCTCCCCTGCCTCTTCTGGGCCCAGATATCTGTATCACCCTGTCCCAGCTCTGATGTAGCTCAGGAGCACAACCTTGGTCCACTTTTGAGGAAATTGTTAAATGGTGAAAAAAGTCTAGAGAGTAAGGCTAAGTAGGATTAGAAAGGGAAAATTACAGACGGAGGTTCAGTTATACATATGAGGAGTGTGAGTTACTTAAAAGATTCAGGGACACAGCTGTCAACTTGGTTGTCATTAAAAATAGGAAAAACAAAACAACAACAACATCAACAAAAAGAACAGTACAAGAAGTTATTTGGTGTCATTAATGTCAGTCTGTTGTGATGTCATTGGCCTCTGTGGGAGTGGCAGTTTACCTTAAAGTATTAGTGAGGGATCAAGGCTTCAGTAACTCAGCAAAATATAACATTTAGGGATCAACTGAGGCTGATGCTTCTCCTCCTCACTAATACCTGTCTAGGCAGCAAAGACTCTTCTGTGCCTTCTTGGGGACAGTGAACACAATAAGCTTTATCCCAGGAGTTCATTATAACTAGCTATATTTTTCATGTATTAGCCAATGATTGCTTTATGCTTTAGTTGCATATGTTCTGCTTGCAAAACCCTCTTTGAGGACAGTTAAATATACCCAAATAAAATAATCCAAAGAAAGGCAGCAAAACCTGATGTTAAAAGTTGGTAACATTAGATTCTTCAGAATATTGCATGGTAAGAGTCAGACTTATTTTGATGGAAACTGTCTTGATTCTTCGTGTCATGGTTCCTGTGTTCATGCTATAATTTTCAGAAAGTTTTTCTCCTTCTCAGTATTAATCTTTTGCAAATGTTGTGGAAGGTCTTAAATGCATGTATTTAGAAAGAAGGACTATTGGTCACCAAAACCACTTTTTTAAATATATGCTTTTAGGTCAGGAAAAATTTGCTTTATAACATACTTATTTTCTATTACAAGAATAGCACATATATATTTTAATAATTCTTTTGTCTCATGAGATATTCTATAAAATTTACCATTGCCCCTTCCTCATCTCTTGTTCTTATATCCTTCAGTATCCTATAAGGTTCTGAATTATTTCCTTTTATTTTCCAGCCCTAATTTCTACCTGTTGTTCCAATTCACAGTAACCATGAAGTTAGCTTTTCTTTCTCCTCCTTTTTTTTGAGAATAAAATTAAAAGGTGGATTTAAAATGGTCCAAGTCATAGTTCACTGCTCACAAAGAGACAGATTGTTTTAATACATTTAATGTTGTGCTCATTGAAAATATTTCAACAATCCCTGTAATTGAATCAGCACATATTAATAGTTATTTAAGAATCTCTGTAATTTTCCTTCTCCTGCCTTTTTTTTTTTCTTTAAGACTGTCTTCAGTGAGCTATAAGTTATAACTGAAATATGTTAGAGCTCACTAGTCTTTTTCTGCCCTAAGAGCTATTAAGAAAGTTTTTCATATTCTACTGGTCCATTACATTTTTGGTATTGTATTAAAAAATACAGAATCCTCCTGATTTGTCTTTTTAGTAAAAAACTGAAATTCCCGATTTTTGTGGCAGAGAGAAAATGCACCTAAACATTGAGATTTGTTAATACTCCTGAGTTCTGTAGGTGTCATATCTTTATAACTTATGAAGTTCTCCTGCGTTAAAACATCAGCTGGAAACGACTTGCCTAAGGTCAGGATAAACTGGTTAAACAAGCAGGAAAAATATGTTTAATGTCAATGTTAAAACAATCAAATTATTTTGACGTTCCAATTTTTTGAGGGGACAGCAAGGAAGAAACTGCCTTCCCTCCCTTCCTCCCTGTCTTCTTTCCTCCCTTCCTCCCTCTCCTTCTGCTCCTTCCTTCCTGTCCTTCCATTTCTCTCCTTCCTACCCTTCCTTAAAAATAACTATACAAATTTCCAGGGCCTTCCACTCCCCCCCAAAAAGTATTGATCAGAGCTTTGAAGTGTAAGTACCCATATTCCTCCAGAAAGCAAATATACAGACAAATCTAGTCACTTCTGCTACTTTTTCATTTCGTCACAAGTAGATTATAAAAATGGAGAAAATTCTAGTCTCTCAGATGACACTAAACAAAAAGTTTTAAAAATTACTCTCTGCTATGTCCATGTAAGAAATTCTTTCCTCTGCATGGATTGCTAGTCCAGTGATTTCTAGACATTTTTTTTTCTCTGTCATTGGTCCAGCTTGGCTGTGGGTTTCATCTGTGCCTCAGGAAATCCCTCCTGCTACTTTCATCTTATGTTTTCAGTAGTCTTTCAAAACCAGTGTCACTTTGGTGCTACTGAAAGTTTTTCCTCTTCCTCTCTCTTGTCCTCTCATGCTCTGGTTTACAGACTTGTCTAATGCTTTTTTGCAATAGGAATAATTTTCAGTCCATTGATCAATCACTTTTGGCTCAGGAAATATCAGGCAGCTTCATTCAGTGCATCCAGCTTCAACTCAGTTCAGGTTAGCCACAGCTGAGGAGTCAGTGAGTCTGAAGTCATGGTACAAGATCTTGTGTTGGATAGATTTCTCTCTATTTGTCTTGTACTGATCCCAAACAACCCCTTTGGTGAGCAGGCAGAGGTGCTCTAGAGCAAAAAGCAAGGCAATCTTTTCTCCTTGGCATACGATTCTGCCTTGCCCAGTATGTAAAGCATACAGTACCCACACAGCAAAGGGTGACCAAGCACCATATAGCACTGGCAAATTGTATTAGTATTTAAACTGATATATGATATTTTGGTAATATTTTATAAGAAACTGGTTAAATAAAATGGGAAATCCAGTTTGGGACATTTTCTTCTTTTTGTTATCCACATCTTTTACAGAAGGCATACAGAAGAATTTAGGCCCTTTTCACAGAGAAAACTTAATGACAAATGCCAGCAAACTGGTTAGATTTTAATGAAAACACAGTTTTTCAGGGTAGATCGTTATTACTTTCATTGTGTGTTATTTCTTGGTGGCTTCCTGAGAGTTCGCTTAGGATTTTTTGTTTGGTTTGTTTTTTCTGTTAAATAAAATGTTTGAATATCTTCTACTAACTTCCTTTCAATTAACTTTCACATACTAGACAAAAGATAAATCCTTACATCAGTATATTTGAATATTCTACTGAAGGTTAGGAGTAATCAGAGATATTGTTGCATTCTTTCTCAAGCAGCATATAAGGAACAGAAATTGAGAATTATTCCAACCATTTTCTTCATCTATAGCCTTAATCACTGTCCTTTAATTTCTTTTCAAGAAAGATGAAAATATTTTAAGATTGAAAACTTCCAATGCTTAAGAGAAAGCTCTAGTTTCCTATACGGGACCTTACTGTAGAGTCATATGGAACACTTACACTGTACAAAACATATGTGTTGGTGACTATCACAGTGAATGGGAAAATTGGAAGTTGCAGACAAAATTATTTCATTTTCATAAACCAGAATCCTCTCTGTTTGATGTTCTATAAACAAATCCAAAGCTATGACTTATTTTATCTTTCATTTTGGATTTGCTTCCTGTCAGAATAGTTGAAGATGTTTATGAGAAGGTGTTTGATTTATAAGGAGAAATAGACAAGAGTGAGATTAAAGAAGTAAAACTGGGATATAAAAAGAAGCTAGATTACTTCTGAATGAAAGACCAAAAGAAAAAAAGCACAATTACCACTCTAAAAAGTTCCATGATCACTGACTGATAAAGGAAAAGGTTGTCTTAAGTGTCAACACCTTGAACACAGAGGGATCAGGCACCATACTTCTGAGAGCACATTTTTGAAATACATGTGTGATACACTGCGCATTTGGTGAGTCCTTCTCCCAGAGGAGAGAACTGTACCTATACCTTTACCTCAGAAGTTTGATATCCTGAATGTATACTGGAAGTGTCTGGTTCAATACACTCACCTCCTACAACTATGGAGCTACTCTAAACTGAAGTAGATTAATATATTGCCAATGAAATCAACAGAACTCTGCCAGTTTACATTGGCTGAGGTTCCAAAGTTGTGGAGAAGAAAGAAATTACTCAGGTGTCCAAGAAAACAGAAAGAAAAATGAGAAAATGGAATTCAATTGAGGGCACATCAAAACCACACAGAATTAACCAAGCTTGTTTTGCACCAGGTTCTTACAGAAAATGTCGAAGTGCATTGTAGCAGTTGCAGTACGTTCATGAAGGATTGAATTCATATAGTTAACCAACTAATAGAAAACAACAGAATGAGTTTCTATTAATGAACATTCATTTATTTGTTACTTGCAACCAGACATAATCTATAAACAAAACAGTAGAAAATGAGGAGGTGACAGTAGTTTAGGGTGAATTCTTATTATACACAGTGTTTGCACCCTCACTCTTCTCAGCAAGAGTGTGCTGTTTCCAGGACAGTCACAATTCTGGAAAACAGACTCCCGGATAAACAATTAACACTCTGTTTTTGTAATGTATTATAAACAGTTTCTTCACCTCCTTTCCAAATACTGCTCCTGTGCCCATCTGGATAGATTTTTTCACAACAAAAACTAATAAAAGGTTTACCCCTTGAACCTGTAATATATAATAAACCTTGAACCTATAATTGGTTTTATAGCTTGGACTGAATTATATTACCTTATCCTTTCTACCAGTTGTCAGAGAAATATTTTATGATGTTGTGGTACAGCTGGTATACTAAACAACTTACCAGGGGAAAAATTCAGTTGTGTCCAGGTCATAATTTACAGAATTTTTTTATATATCATAATGTAGGTGTATCACTTGGCCTCCAGCTGTATCAACATGGCACAGGTCTTCCTTTGCTGTTGTGCCATATCTGTTAATTTTTTTCTGAAGTTTCTTTTACCCTGGGGAGAGTGAAATGGTAGTGGATGCCCATAGGTTGGCAACTGCACTGAGTCCAATATCTTCATCAATTATAATCAGAACTTAGACACTCAGCTTACATACAGACAGCTACATTGAGGACAAATTATTTTTGCCATTTGCATCTTGAGCTGATGCCCAAACACAAGTTAAACACAGTATTAAGAGGAATTTAAAGAATACAGTACAAATGTTTTGGAAGAATAGCATAGAAGTGGTTTCCCATAGAGAAATTTGGGCCAAATCCAGATGCCTGCTAGTTTAAAGCAAGTTGAATGAGTTTTGAACAACTGAACCCATGGTTGAGATTGACTAATGAGTCTACTAATGTAATTAAGAACAGAAGAGATGTGTATGGGAGAGTCACAAAATGAGACTCAGTTAATGGCCAGGGCAATGATAATTGGGGTCTCCATAAATCTTAAAAAAGTAGATTCAGCTCACCCAATTTTAGGCATTGAGTAGACCTCTATGCCTGAGCTAGACACTGAGCTTCTTTTATATACAACAGAGAGAAATATGAACATATAGGGCAAAGTTCATCTTTCCTAGTTTATTAGTCTACATTAGGTTGAAATAAATTTCTTCCTAACAGTGTCTATTTCTCTTCACTGGCAATAAAAAGAATCTAAAGAAACTATTTTAAATTCAGGCATCTACATTTGATCAGAGGACTCCCACCTGGGTGTCTGTAGATAATAATGTGTCTTAGATCAGAGAGAAGCTCTGCACCATCTGCTCCAGACAGGCTTGTCTAAAGCTCCAGCCCCACCAGAAGTAGCCTTTATCGACATGCCAATTACAGGAACAGCTGTATTTGTCCTTAAATTTGCCCTGCAGTTAGAGATGTCTAACCCCACCCAGTAGTCTTACTATTACAGATATTTTGAAACAACCAGGGAAAGTGCAAATAGATTGAATTTAAAAAAAATCATAAATATTAATTATTTGTTCTTTTCAGCCATCACACCAAAATTTGCCATTGTACAAAAGACCAGTGGGGAAACAAGTACTGTCATGAGGGGATTTGAGAAAATATTGTGTAGCCAAAGGAAGAGATTTAGAGGATTTAGCATTCAAATTAATTACAGTCAATGCTATCAACAAGCATAGCACAAATAAAATGGGAAAGAGCATCAAAGGTAGTGAAAAAATATGCAGAATATTATCTTGTTTTGCTATCAGGAAAGCATCTAGCAAAAGGTATTTGTTCTGCTGTCACTGTAGTCAGTCTCTCAGCAGTCTGAAAGTTTAACCTTCTAGAAGGTACCCAGCCTGTTGTTTGGCAACACAAGTTGTCATGGCAACAGAAGATAGTGACAATTTTCCTTCCTTCTGATGGATTCTACCACAAAAATGCAGAAACCAGGGTCCTGAACTGGAATGATGTCTCTTTGGAAGACACTTTCATGCCATGAAATTTCTGTCTCATAAAGGACAAAGGTATTCTGAAATATTAAATGTGTTTCTTTATTTTGACAACACATTGATGAGTCACAGTGCATTTCATTTATTGTAATGCAACTTGGATGGATGTTTAGAAGTTAGACATAGTAGTCAAAAGAACACTGAAAAGCACAATGCTATTCTTGCCTTAGCACCTTTTCTCTTGGCAAAACCAGGTAAGAGTTATAAAAAATCTCCCTGTAGTTAACTATTTAAAATCCATTTATAACACTTCGCACAACTAGGCGCACATATGGAAAACCAGCAAGAATTTTTGTTCTACAGTCTACAATGTTTAAATAATAGCTTCAAGAGATAATGCTTTCTAATTTTGGTTTGATACAAACAGAAAACATTCACTGAAGCATGGAAACTCTCTTAAGGGAACATGAGAAAGAGAAAAATCTGAACTACAATCCTTCCTCCCAGTATAATGAAACCCGATTTGTTCACCATCAGGAACAAACAAAACTCTCACTCCTTTTCTCCTAGATGTAACTTCGTGCACATTCCCCGTTGTTTAAACCGCATAAGGTTTTCTTTTGTGAGTCATTACTCAGTTCAATGTAGAAATTCTTTTGAATGTCACTTAAAGCTATTCTCCCACTGATCTTCACAATGGCATGTCTCCCAAAGCAGATGGACTTGCTTTTCTCTTAACAAATGTCTCAAATGTTTCCATCTCCTTTTCAGGATCAATTTAGAGAGAATAAAATTATCAAATTTGTTTACTTTTGTACTTTAAAAAAACCTATTATTCTTATTAAGCCAATTACTTTTGAAAGCATTCCAATGTCTTTGTACGCTGAGAAGGAAATCAGGCTTTTACATCTTTATATTAATACAAAAGTAACATTTGACTTTTGTCTGTCTTAAAGTTTTAAAATTTCCCCTTGTCTCACATAAGATAATAATTGATTTTTTTTCATTGTCATGAAATCACAGAGGGACAGTTTCCCCTGAAATAGTTTTAAAATCTGATCAATATCATTTAACCATAACCGTGCAGATTTGCAGTGTAATACTTTTATTACATCCTGTAGTACAGAGTGAGAATGTCCTGCACTTCTTGGCACATGACTAGTGTGCCCTTTAGAGTCTCACAGAAAGCCTGAATTCACTGTTACTCTGAGGATATATTTTCCCACACCGGTGTATGAACAGAGTGTCCCTTCAGGTTTCTATTGCTGCCTCCTCTCTGTAAATCTGGTTAATCATGGATCTTGACTATCCTTGATTTATGACTGTAGAATGCTACACTTATATATTCAGCCACTGCAACCCAGCACTTTGCTCAGATAGAGTTTATCTTTTTTTTAGGTTAATGCAGCTATTTAGTATAGATCCTAATCTCTGGCTTCATGCACGAGATTTGCTTGAAGAACAGGATAGATGGGCATCTAGAAATTAGAAGAAGACAGCAAAAAATAAAGACAAATTTATAGAACAAAATTTAAAAATATTTTTTCATTGGTTATAGGAAATAATGAATGATTTAGTCATCTAGAAAAGCAGTTTTAAATTATCCAATGTAACTTGATTTCTTTGTTACACCTCAGTTTTCTCCAAGTAGAATTTAGCAGTCTTAGTAGGCAGAAAAAATAAATTTACATATATATTTATATTTGTGCATGTACACATTTATTTAAAGCCACTTGGCTTAGCAAGCTATTTTTCCCAACATTATTAAAAATGTAAAATAATTTAAATTAAAAAAATTAGGTAATGTATTTGCTGATCATAGAATTATGTAAATATTTTTATTATTCTGCACAGACATACTTGAAAGCTCAAAGAACCTTTTGAAGTTTTAACTAAGCGAAATATTACAGGTAGATAAAACTGGAAAATTATGCTCAAGTATTTAAAGATGTAAATATAAAGACTAATTATTATTTAGGAAGTGAAAGAAACATTTTGTTACTAGTCTCAGTAGTTTTCACCATTATGTATCAGTATAGGATAACAGAAACTAGCACATTATTCAAGAACAGAAAAATATTAGATGGATTTCATTAATAGAATGTCTGAATTCTAAACATAAAAATATTTATTAATCATTATTCCTGATCAGATCTGGAAAGTTAAGATATTAGTAGTACAAAAGGATAACATTTTAAATTGATCTCGCCTATCTACTAATTCTCCAGTTGTACTGACTTACAGGTATAGTTAAGGTCAACTACTGAATAATTTGCTTATACAGGATGACTATGAAACCTTGCTGTTGGCTGAGCTTTGTTTGCATTGTTGATTAAGACAACCTCAATACTTTAAAATGCCCATTTTCATCATAAAGCATTGCTTTATTTCTAAATCTTTAAACTAAATAAGTTTAGAACATGATTTCTGAAAATCTTTAACAATTTCTTATGTGTTTTGTAAACATGAAATTATACATATGTTCCTATTTTAACAAATTAGGTATAATATAAGCATGTCCTTGACTTAATACTGATCTTGCTGTTATTTGATCAGTGGTTATACTAAACTCAGTGTACTTAAGCACTGCAGTGCCCAGTGCTTATATGAAATTACTACAACAGGTAAAATTTTCACACCTTGCACAGCACTAGAAATTCATAAAGCAAACAAAAAGCAATTACCAGAGATTGATGGGTCAAAGTAAAAATTTTTAATAGTATGCTGTCTGATATAAGTTGAAATTTACCCCACCTAGCAGTCATTTAGACCAGAAAGCAATATTCTTCAGTATAATTGCAAAAAAGTTTCTGAGTGTACATTTTCCTATTCATGAAGAGATGGCAAAGACTATTAAGACACACAGAAAAGTTTAATATTCTGAAGGAACTGAATAGCTTAGCTCTTTAATAGCATATATTTTATATGCCTATAAAAGTCTGCTACAAACCTAAGGAAAACAGTCTTTGAACTGCCTGTGCTCTAATATACATCTCATATATATCAGTGAAAGGTGAAGAGGATATCATACCATCTAAAACTATACTTACAACTAAAGCATTTATAATCCAGTCTCTGGACATCTCTCCTCTGGGCTTTTCCAGTGGAACATCTGTTGAGGGGTTTTATTCTGATATATATATAGATATATATCTGAAATACCCCTCTTCAAAGTTATTTTTAAAAACTTTTACAGCAGAACATAATACAGTTCCTTCTTCAATGCCACAGAAACAGTTACTGAAAGTAACTGTTTATGAGATAACACTTTATTTAGAAAAAATAATGTTAATTATTTGCATCAGGAACTGCTTGGCCGCAGCCAAGGAGTTGTGGTTAGTATCGTTAAGTCTAGGTAGAAACTAGTGGTGAAAGGTAGAGACTCTCAGGGCTGTGTCTTGGGACCAGTGCTCTTCAATATGTCTATCAATGACACAGACAGGGGGATCAAGTGCACCCCCTGTAAAGCCCTGGGTCAAAGCCACATGCTGTCCAGAAATTTGACTTACGTTTAGACTCCAAGAATTTGCTCACATGAACTCTTGTAGACCCTTTGGTTCTTTAATACTGGAATTCCTTTAAAGAGAACATGCTACATGCATTTTCCAAGAGACTTTTAAATTTAGTGGGAAAATAGGCAGTTTGGTAAAAGGTTCACAGTAGTAACATACAACCAAGGAAAAGATTCCACAAAGCACCCAGCAAATATCAATTCACAACTTGGTGAAATAAAAGTCATCAGGTTTAAGTTGCCCACAAGAGATTAAGGAAAGAATAAAGAAAGAAAGGAAGAGATTAAAAGAAGAAAGAAAGCCTAAAGGAAGAGGTTAGGATAAGAGACATGTATATCTGCCCCAGAAAGGTCACATGATGGCAGGTCCCAGAAGAAAGGCAGGATGGAGCCCTGCGCTCCTCTCTTTATATGGTCTGGAAAGCATGGCCATCCCTCCCAGTCAGGACATCTGGCTCACTGACCATTCAATGCCAGTGACAGGGCATAAGCTCCAGGCCAGAGTGTGGGGCAATGCAGCCAGCCAGAAGCTCCAAGGGATGTGGTATGGGCAGACTACCAGGCTGGCCATTTTTTACTGACAGGCTCTTGCCGTATGGCTTCTGATGCCATGTGCCTTCCAATAGTGCCATGAGGTTTCCAGCCTGGAAGCCTGGTCCCCTCCCCCCATGCACATGGCTTGTTCTAACACATTAATAAACGAGTGAGATACAAATCCAATCTCTGACACCCTCAACAAGTTTCCTGATGGCATAAAGCTGAGCAGTGCGGTTCACACAGGAGAAGGATGGGAAGCCATCCAGCAGGACTGGACAGACTTAAGAAGTGGGCCCATGAGAACCTCATGAGGTTCAACAAGTCCCAGTGCAGATGCTGCACCTGTATCAGGGCAGCTTCAGGTGTGAGTACAGACTGGGGGACAAACAGATAGAGAGCAACACTACAGGGAAGGTCTGGAGGTTTCTAGTGGACAGAAAGCTGGACATGGGTCAACAGAGTGCATTTGCAACTCAGAAGACAAACTGCATCCTGGACTACAGGACAAGAGGAGTGGTCAGCAGGTCAAGAGAGGTGATTTTTGCTGCTTTATTCTACCCTCGTGAGACCCCACCCGGGATAGTGCATCCAGGTCTGAAGTCCTCAGCACAAGAAAGACACGGACCTGTTGAAGCAGGTCCAAAGGAGGACCATCAAAATCGTCTGATGACTAGAACATTTCTCCTGCAAAGACAGGCTGGGAGAGTTGAACTTATTGTGCCTGGAGAAGAAGCAGCTCCAGGAAGACCTCTTTGCAGACTTTTAGTACTTAAAGGGAGGTTATTAGAAAGAGGGAGTGGGAGTTTTTACACAGGCAGATGGTGATAGGACAAGAGGGAAGAGTTTTAAACTAATAGAAGAGAGATTCCTAGAATATATGCTAGGAAATCGTTTACTCTGAAGGTGATGAGTCACTGGAAGAGGTTGCCCAGAGAAGTCGTGAATGCCCCATCCCTGGCAGTGTAAGGCCAGGTTGGATGGAGCCTTCAGCGGCCTGGTCTAGTGGAAGGTATCCCTGCCCCTGGCGGAGGCTTTGGAACTAAATAATCTTAAGGCCCCTTTGAACCCAAACCATTCTATGAAACTATAATTCTATAATTTTATGTGTCCATGGGAAAAAAGAAGAAAGAAGGTGGTGGGAATAAAGGCAAAAGAGTGCTCATTTTGAAGCAATAAAAAATCTGTGTTACATTAGCCCAGCTTGAAAGCCCACTTGGAATGACTAGGGCTCTGGTAATCACATTCAGATGGAGTTTTCTTTCAACATTATTTACTGCAATAAGCATTCTAACTCACTTGAGTACAGCTGATCCATGTGTTATCTGAGTTACACTAAAACAGTTATTGAAATTTAATTTTAGAAACCAACCTACAAATAGGCAAGTGATAATTATTCTATTTTATTTTCCTCTGAGGTGTATAACAGTATTTTGTGTGACTGTATTGCCCATTAACAGTCTCAACATGCAAGTTTTGACCTAATGTAAACAAGATAGACTCTTAATTATAATTTATCTAACTGTACTGAATGTACCACAAATTAATGTGATACATTTAACAAATGGTATTAAAACTAATACTGAAAAAAGGATTTGATGCTGGCAAGAATTCAAGATTACTCTTTCTAAATCTTTGAAAAACTACACTGTTACAAGTGTGTTTTGAATGAGACTGTGCCAGTTTAAAGGAAAACCAGCAGGAGAAATTAACTCAACACAAGAGAGATTATAAGTCAGAGTTACAATTTAATAACTATGTTACAATAAATACAATGACAGAGAGAGAGAAATTGCTTTTAACCCACAAAACCCAGTATGGCCCAGCACCCTGGAGTACGAACCCCGCGTGGTTCCCCCAAGTCCAAAGTAGAAGGAAGCGAGAAACCTGTTGGTCGGGATGACAGTCCCAGTCTGGTCAAGAGTGGTGGTCGCAAGCTGGTTGGAAGTGATGATCTCCTCCTGTCAAGGTCCTGCTGCTCCGCTGGATTCCACGAGTGGTTCCCCAGGTCTTCCTAGTCCCCACTTATGTTCCCTCAGGGAGTACCCAGTCCCTCCCCCAGGGAGGGGACTCACACAATGGGTGATTAACTCTGTGAGTCATGGGGTATTGTTGAAGTGTTGATGGCCCATTAGCAGCCACACCCCCTCAGGCTGGGTGTGAAGGTGCTAACGACTGCCTGGGCAGCTGCTGCAAATGGTCCATTGCTCTTGGGAATGAATAGAGGGGGTAGAATACATGGCTTTGATCACACACACACAGTGATAACTGGTCCCATCTGCTGAACTAGGACAGAGACCTTTATCAAAACCAAGTACGCAATAAATAAATTTTGTGTTCCTAAGTATATCCTTAAGATTTTGGTTGCTTTTTTTTGATTGAAGTTTTAATTTATTTTTTGTGGTGTGAATATGTATATCTCCTTGATCCTCTTGAATTATATTAAACTTATCTATATGCACCAATAAAATATTTTGTGTATATTTTAACTGTGTGAGAAATGTGTAATATATATGATTATGATCTGTGATCCTTACTTGTACAAACAAAATATTTTCTACACACATGAACTCATTTACTTCCTCACCCATGAGAAATATTTCCATTCGTGAGTCTTTGTGTCCTTCTTTTTCAAGAGGGAGAATATTTTACCTCCCCAGTTAGCAGTATATTAATCATTATTACTCATATATAGGTCAGATACTTGCTACAAAAATTTTAGAGAGGCTTAAACATGTATTTCCTAACTGAAATTTCTACAACCTGTAAAACCATTTCCAAAATACAGAAGGACATATGTCAGAAGAGATTTCTGTTGCCTAAATATAGGTTTCTTGTGTGATCTGCTC
>JAOXXN010000001.1:59716778-59727056 GCA_026770055.1 Myrmophylax atrothorax
CACTCTGGGTGCTCCCAGGCACAGTGGTTGTGGTCTTAGAAGGTATCAGGGATACTCAGCCTGTTCCATCAGGGATACCTCTCCGGACCAAGATGGGGGACGGCTCTTGGAGTGATCCAGACACACACAGGAGTCTTGAACCTCCAAAAAGCATTTATTTCCAGTTGGGATGCAGTTTTTAGGGTTTGGATAGGGGTAGGGTTTGGAGGGGACTGGACCGTACATCTGAGGGCAGGGTTAGGCTTAGGTACTGGGGGGAACCACACAGGGACATCCGAGGCAGGGGGAGGAGGAACCACAGGGAATACAGAGACTGTGAGCAGGGGGCAGGTGGGCTTCAGGAACAGCTGCCACCCTGTGCCACCTCAGGAGTAGTGGAGTCTGCTGCAGCAGGGCAGGGGAGGGATGTAGAACTCTCTCAGACTCAGGGAAAGCACCAAGGTACCTTCACGGCATGGAAAAACCTCAGAAAAAAACACAGAGAGGGGGAAGGAACATGGGGGTGTGAGCCCGACAGATACCCTCTGTTCCGTTCTCTGCAATTGCCCATCCAAGTCTGTGATGTGTGCCTTAAAGACTATACTAACCACCATCATGTCATTTTTATCAGAATCAATAACATCAAATTCTTACTGATAATAAAGTTTACTGTGTCTGATTTGAAACCAAGTAAAAATAGAGCATTCAGTGAAAGCATGCACCTTTAGAAGTGATACCGTGTGTCTGCGAAAATGACAAAACGTGCCTTTCTTCTCACCTGACCGCAAAGAATTTCACAACCCACAGCTGAGTGTCTACCTGCAGACTACTAAAACCAGAGATGAAAATCTGCATCCACTGTCTGTCTTTTCTGCAAACCATTAGCCATCTGAGCTTGAAGTGGCTACTTAAAACCTCATGAAGAGAAATCCATGACTCAGTGAAGTCCCAAGAGCAGGTTTGCTCTGCCACTGTTTACTCTCAGCCTACCAGGGGCTTGAGTGTCCTGTGAATTATGAAAAAGGAATGAGGGAGGGAGAGGTGAGGAGGAGCATTACAGACATCTAACATTAGCTCTACCACTAACTGTTCTGTAACCTTAATAAAATATCTTCTTCTTATAATTCTAGTTTGTAGGCAGATATTCAAAAGTTCATATAACAGAAAAGCATTCTATTTGTGGCTCTTTGATCCTATCATCAGCTCATAAACCACTGCTTTTGAGAAAGGGAAGGAGTCGTGCATAGGTCTTTATAGGGGTCTGTGATGAGTGCAGTACTATGGCCTACTTAGTACTGGGGTTGAATTAGATTCACTCAGGGCAAAGACTGGGAAGGTGTTTTTTGACACACCTGAATTCCAAACAGAAGATTTCTTCCCAGCTCATAGCCTCAGAAGAGCTTTTAAAGACAAAACAACCTTTATGATTCAGTGCTATGTGTCATCTCTATGCAACTCTGACACCAGGGCTGTCATTGCTCCCTCCCACTGCACTTGTAATAGTGACAGGTACAGGAGAACATCACAATTTCTTTTCAGGCTGGAAACTGGAGTTCTCACACAGGGGGTACTTGATACAATCTGTGGCAGGGACCAAGCAGGAAAGGTATCTGTAGATGTGCTTTTGTCCTCAGTGAGAAATGGGAACAATATAGCAGTGATATATAAGCTCTTAAAAATTTCCTGTATGGAGATGCCAAGATCTCAGGTGAGAACATGAAGTCAGACAGCAGTCCTGGTGGTACCTTCTTCTATGAAGATTAATTCAAGAGCTCTGTAATCAATGAACATCTTCTGCATAGCACCCAAAGTGTGGTGGTTCTGCTGGATTTTCACAAGCAGTCTTCACCTTTAATATGAATTGAAGTATTGTTTGCCTACTCTCTTTTTACCCATCAGCAGTTAGATACTTCCACAAGGTTGTCATAGTGATACTTAAGCTTTTGGTGCTGCCATTTCTGTGGGAATGAGGTCTGTCATTTATCTCAAGAACACATGTAGGATATCTTGTCGAATCTTTGCAAAAGATACCAATAATAAAGGGGCAAAAATGAAATAGTGGAGGACAGAATATGCAAGATATTAATGAACTACAAATAGAAAAAAAAGACAAAAATTAATTTAAGCCAAGGGAAATGAGGGTGAATGAATAAGGTTCATTGATTAAATGGCCTAGAGGTAGTGAGCAATAGCACATGTGAAAGTACATGTACTTCTAATAGCACATGTGTGTTTAAGAAACTCATGATAGTGTGGAGCAGTTGGTTCAGATCCTTCTGAATCTCTCATGCACATTTGGTAAGTGACTGGAATGGAGAACCCTGTTTACTTTCCTCCAGTAGGAATCTTGATTACACTTGTTGTGAGTACTCTGTGTGTTTCAATCACACTTTTTGTGGTATGACCAGGGAACTCACTTCAGAACTGCTGTGTTGCTCTGAACCAAAATGTTGATGTGGGTTTTTTCAAATTGTCTACACATCCTGTACAGAAATCAGCAGTCAAGTGCCATTTTTAGTAGTTGCAATACAGAAGGAGGCCCACAGAAAGTTACTGATATGTATGTAGAGGTGCAATGGAAAAGACAGTTTTCCCCTTTACTGGAGAGTGAAGCTAAACCTGACATCTGAAAGAGCTGATATGAAGTAAATTTCACTGATGCTGCTGCTGAGATGGTGATATGACATTGAAAGATATATAGTTATATGAAAATTTCTTTGAAACATTGTCTTTTAGTGTCATTAAGACATATGGCTTGCATACTTTTAATACATCTTTGTGTCAGAGGATTCCCGTTTTTCAATTTTCATTTTTACACTGTTATTCCTATTCTAAGCTAAAAATTCAGAATTGCCTTTTCCAGAGCATGGTTCCAAATATCACAAATGTACAGTAGATTCATGTCCTTGAAAAATACTGCATTGAACAGTACAATGGTCTTATTATTGCTCTGTGCCCAAATACAACTTGTTTCTTTTACTGCTCTCAGGCAGACAAAACAAAACAAACAAAAGAAAGCAAGTCTTTGAGGATAAAAAACATACTTAAAAGGAAATGTACCCATTTGTCTCAGCATAACACTCTGAAAAGGCATAGGGTAAGAAAACAATAAGAAACACATAAACTGAAGAGAAGCAAACAAAATCATGAGTAGTACTATTCAGATACTTTTCCTGACATGATACTTTCATTGTTAAAAGAAATGTAACTGCAAAAATATGCCACAAATGATTCACCAGATATTAGGTCTACACCAGAACGTCAATGTTCACTATGAATCTTTAGATAATATCTACTACTCTCATATTGTTTTTTCAGCTCTTAAAAAAAGTCTCCCCCCTTCCTTTCTCAAACTCTTTTTTATTTCATTTGGATATCCAAAGAACTATCCTCTTATATCACAGCTACATTCAGCATAAATACTTTTTACCTATGTCTTTGCCCTAATTCTGTCTTTTAGAAAAGCTTTAGAAATGGAGATGCAAGAATTGCTTTAACATTTCTCCAGTTCTCCTCTCTTTGCTTTTTTTTCCAAGACTCAGCTGCAGTCCAAGCAGTGTATTCACAAAATAGGATTCACAAAATAACTGGCCTTCATCTTTGTGTTTGTCAATATATTGAGAAGATAATGGAATGTGAGATGGAATTTAAATTGGCAAAACTAGCTCTGCTATTTTGTTGGTAAAATTACTCAGATAAACTGACATAGCACTCAGTTCTTTGGGATCACAGACAACAACTTTCTTGCAAAAAATGCAGAATGTGAATTGTTGGGAGTCTCTCATCTTCATTACAGCTTTTTAAGTTTTCCCTTAACAGGGTGTTTTTTCAGCTTTCAGATCACAAAAGACTTCAGAGAAATCTAGTGTGATCATTAAGGACTATATTCAGCAAATGCCACCTTGTATAGCTTTACCTGTAGGACTTCTGCAGGCTTCCACAGCATGGCAGCTTTAAAGCTGAAAAGTCTCAGTGCACCATCCCAGTGAAACTGCAGCACCATCTTCCCTTCTGACTAAACTGAAGCAAAAAGACACTCCTGAAATACGTTTAGTTCAGGACAACTCTGTTCTCATGAATAAGACCACTCAAAGGAGTCCCATTCTGTTTTCTGCTACCTAGTGATGCACCTTTGCATTTTCTGTCAGACACATAAGGCCTGAGCCTCGGGCAAAGCCTTGCTATCATTTAGATCTAAATTCAGCAGTCAAATGGTGTGATAGGTGAACCGTATTTCCCCTCAATCTTCTCAGTAAGTCATTAGCCTAAAAGGTACAACTTATTGGGCAAAGCAGGACTCAACATCTAACAAAGAAATCTTCATTCTGGCTGTTTTTTACTTGTAACTTACTTGTAACAATAAAATGTTCTTCTATGCATTGGCATGTGTCTATTGTAATAGTAACAGTCAAACCCGCAATGACTTGTCTTGACATAAGATGGATCTTTTTGCACCCACTGCATAAAGAATCTGGATCACTTTCTGCCCTGTACATACAGAGTAGTGGCAGTTAAGTAAGATATAATGAACCATTTTGCTCTTCAGACAACTTCATTCAACTTTTGTTGTTATGTTTTATTAGCTTTTGTTAGCAAGTGAAAAATACACCTTCATTGCTGGAGATGGTTCTGGATATAAAACCAAACCCATGTTCAGTAGCCGTCTTTGTACTGTGTCAGCTTAAGAGGATGAAGAATCATAAAAAAGGCTAAGGTTCTTCCCATCTTGCAAAAGCGCTTGGGATTGTGAAATTCTTAACAGCTTTAGAGCAGCAATGGCAAATTGTTTATTTTTGTCTTGAGAAAGCTCAAGTTCATAAAAATCCTTTTTTTAAACAAAAGATAATGTGACTGTGCAGATGGTTCAGACAACAGAAACAGAAATTCATTATGTAAACATTCAGACAACTTAAAAAATACTTTGTTCTCTAAAGACTCTGGCAGCTGTAATATCCACAATAATTGCTTCAATAGTTTTATTATTTTATATTGTTACAGAATGAAAGCCATAGACATTATGGAATTGCCTAAAAATCATTCCTCTATGGCTTAAAAATTATTTCTGCTTGGTTTCATATACAAGAATCTGCAAAGTATTAATATAGACCTAATACGGTTAATTATATGTCTACCAGTTTACTAGTATCACTGCAGTGGAGACAACTTAAACTCTAATTAAAGGAGAAGTATAGTTATGAATAGATGAGATGTATGAAAGTGTGCATAAGATGTGTCAGACTGTTACATGCATTTGTAGCTGTAGATGATCTCTTTGGACACTATTATATGAATGACACTGAATCAAGATAACACTATACAGATTTGTTTCTGCGTTTTCTCCATAGGGAAAATTGAGACATCTGCAATAGATCACAGAGCTGGAAAGTTGATCTATACTTCTATCAGGCTGGGTGAGCTAACTTTTAAGGAAGGAATAGGCTCCAGCAGTAATCTTGTTGAGTCATTCAATCAATAGTGAAGCAGATGTATTTTCATTAAGAAAGGCCCCATCTCCCCTTGTGTCTTGTACACTGCATGGAAAAGAAGTAATCTGCTTTATCTCCAGCAGAAGTTTTTGTTTTCTTGCTTATTTTAATCCTCCTGCTAGAACACAAGAAACAAATAATGAATCTGGATGGCATATGCCTGATTTTCAAAGGGGAATGTGCTGATAAAGGAAAAAGATTAGAAGATGTGGAAAAAAAAAAAGAAAATCCAGAAGAAATTTTAAAACTGAGGATGGGCTGGGTTATCTCAGCAGACAAGGAAAGTACCACAGAGTTGTAGATGAGAAAAGTGGAGTTGCCTTATTAACTGTCATCTGCATTTGAATGGCAGGCCTGCAGTGTAACTGTCAGCCTTCTGCAGTGGGATGGAGAAAACTCTGTTGGAAGGTTGAAAATCTCTCTAAGGGATCTCACACTAAAATATTGATAGATATTTACTCTTCTGTCCATTTTCTAGCATAATAAAATTGAGGGACCTCCTTGCAAAATGTTAAGTAGAGGTAGCCCTTCATCAAAAAGTACTTTCTGTTTTAGAGAAAAGCTGTGTCTTTGCTCATGTTCATAGGTAAAAACATAATTATGGAATATAAGTACTTTGTCCCAGGCAATTGGAAGACTTAGGCTAAGTTGTTTTAAACATTCAACCTAGTGAAAATTACAGGTAGCCTCGATCAATCGAAAAATGGTGTCTTGCACTTGAATTATTATGGATGTATTTTACAGCCTAACATGCTACAATCTGTCACTCTGAGTGCCTTCACTGTGACCTTTAACAATGACTGATTTTAGAAGATCATTATTTTGTGTAGTCCTGTTGAGGACTACACAGGAATTTCTCATTGTGGTAATGCTAATTAAACTGACAGATTTTTCTTCCTTCAATATTCATTCCTACAAATCTAAACCTCTAAAATGACAATTTAGAGCTACTGAGACTCTTTTGAAACAAACAAGGTACAATAAGACAAGCTTTAGATCTTTGAGTCGCAAACTATCTCCTTTGTGTTTGGTACTAGAGATTGTCTTTTATTAAATGCTTGATAACTACATTAGATGACTAATGAAAAAGGATTGGAATGGTTATGTCAAGGTTTTCTTAGGTGATCTGCCAAGGTTTGCCTGAAGTTTTTTTCTATGATATCCCCTTCTTTCTCTCCTAAGAGTCCCTAAAACATTGAACGATTAGAATTATTTAATTTTCGACTGTGCAGTTTCTTTAATTAAGCTCTTGTCAAATTGTTTGTACTTGCATAAAGGCCCATCAATAGCTGCCTGTTGTCTTTTAGTGATTGAATGAGACACATGCTCCGTGACATGTTTCTTTGTATACTTTTTCACTAATAGGCACACATCTCAGTATAATTATCTCTCTCTGTGTCTATTCTGTAAAAGGCACTTCATTACTTTGACCTTTCATCTTACACATCCGTGTGCAATGACTGTTTACCGTAACATTTTATTGAAATTTCCCTGGTTCCTGTAGTTCATAGCTTACATAAGAGTTCTGCTCTCACCTTTCACTTTCTTCTTCTTCAATATCCTAGAATTTTCTCTTCCTTTGAAGAACTAAAGTTATTTTAACTTCAGTCCTTTTGGAAATGTCTTCTTGAAGTCATGTTATAGTGCATAAAATTAACAAGTGTTGGAGCAACTAATAGAGCTTGGGATTCAGAAGATAGTGTCTGGGTCACCACATAAGAGTCTTGGTACTTTGACAGTGGCATAGTATGTATTTGCAAAACTTCAGCATGATAGAATATCATGACATAGTATTTTTATAACTTCTCTTTCGAGTAAGAGATGAGTCCTAGAGTGAAAGCTGACTGAAAGAAATGAGAACCTGATTTAGACTATGTACCTCACAACAAATTCTGAAAGGAATAAGAACATATATACACAATATGGTGGCCTTTATATTTTGCAAAAGGTGGATTAGACAAAGTCTGGAAGCATGGAGGTCAAGCTCTCCATGCTAAATTTCACGAGCTCTTTGTGCATTGCTGGGAACAAAGCGAACTACCACCGGATCTTTGTGATGCAGTCATCATGACCCCATATGAGAAGAAAGGAATAAAATCAGACTGCTCAAATTACTGAGGTATTACTTTGCTCTTCATTGCTGGCAAAATACTTGCAAGAATATTTCTGAACAGATTAGTACCAACTATTACAGAATTTTAACCTGAAAGCCAGTGTGGTTTCAGAGCCAATATTTCCCCTCAGACAACTGCAAGAGAAGTGTAGGCAACAGAAAAAAGGACTCTATGCAACTTTCGTTGACCTCACCAAAGCTTTTGACACTGTGAGCAGAAAAGTGGAATGTTTAGGATGTCCCCCCAGGTTCCTCAAAATTATCATCCTGCTACATGAGGATCAGCGTGGAATAGTTAGATATGACGATGCACTCTCAGAGTCCTTTCCAATAACCAATAATGTGAAACAATCAGTGGTCCACTCTGGCCTCCAATTGGGATTCATGGAGACACACCACTCATGACACTGTTGCTTCCTTTGAGAACACACACAGAGTCAGTCTTGAGGACAAAAGATAACTCAGAAAGAACTATTCCTTGCCAATATCGCCAAAGGAGACTTTCTGCTGTGCTTTTTGCGACCAGACTTGCCTATCTCGCATTGGCCTTTTTAGCCACCAGCATGCTTGCAGCAAGCATGGGTAGTGCCCTTCCCAAATCTTCCTTTGCGAAGCCTAGCCATGATATTTTGCAAAAAGTTGATTAGACACAGTATTTTACTAAAAATACTAGTTTCTGTAAAGCCAGTTTTTAGCTGCCTAATTCTCTCTATGTATTGGATCAAGAACCTGTAAATCCAACTTGAGGCTATGGATTCTATTGTTTAGCAGGTAGGCTAAAAGTTACATTTTTCTGCAATAGTCAGCATTGTGATACTTAAGTCTCTTTATGGATCCAGACTCCACAAACCCTATGATTAAATCGGTAGGTGAAATAATAGATGCTGACTCTACTAGAAACTGAGAATAACTGTTGATTTTCAACAGCTACATGACTGTAAAAGGCCTGAACCAATAACTATAAACAGGTCAAATGTGAACCCTCAAACTCTCCAGATCTGTTAACTTTCAGATCATTTCCTAACACATACACTAAAAAAATGATGCTTCCTTTTAACCATCTTCAGCTCTTACTCATCTCTACCCAGCAGTCAAAAAATAAAGAGAGATGGTAGTTGCTGAATATACTGTTATTTGATGAGCTGAGTGAACCCAACACAGCAAAAGCATTAACTCATTCTGTCTTTACACAAAATTAAAGTAAAATAAAATAAGATAAAATAAAATAAACAAAATAAAATAAAAAAGAGTATTTAAACTGGAGTAAATATTAAAAATACACACACGCAAAATATTTGTAAGAAACACCATGTTTGTATCAGAGTACGAACCTCAGTTTCTCTTTATTAAGCACTTTATAAGGATACAATTCTTTGATTTATTATAGAAATTTTATTTTGAGTTATTTTTGTTTTAAAAAAGGAAGTAATAGAAAAACAGAGTGAGAAAGATTCAGAAAACATTCCTTCTGTTTAATCTCTGCTGGGGTCACTGTAGGTCAGGTATATGTGCAAGCCTTAAGTAGGCAGATTGGCATAATAAGTGCAGCTCTGGGCCCTGGCCTGCTTCCCTGGTCTGGGATACCATCTGGATGAATTTGGCAGGTGTCTTTCCCTTCCTCGTTCTCTTTAGTTTGGTCAGGGGTGGATAATCTGTTTTATCTCAGTGTGTTAGTGCCATATGCTGCAGGATACAATTGATTTCAGTCTTAGGTCAGAAGCCAAGAGAGAAAGAAAATGGAGAAGAGGGGGAAAAAACAGGGAAATAAGAGAGTCACTCATAGAAATAGACACAGAGAAACAACCTCAAAAATGTAAAAATTAGGTCCTTCCTACTACAATAGTCATGACATGAGATTTTTCAAAGCTTGTTGACATTGAACCATCTCTGAAATCAAGTGCAAATGTACTGTCTAAATATTTGCAGTGACAAGGAAGCCCTTCAGACATTTGTAAAATGACTCCTCTGGAAACCTGGCTATTGATCATCAATGCCTCATGATAAAAAATGAGAAGAAGCACCTATGAGATGTGATGAACAAAAAGAAAAAATAAAAAACCCAAATACTTACAGTCTGTTCCCTTTTTCTTCACTTAAATCCTATTTTTTATAATTTTTAGTCTTCTCAAAGGAGTAGGGTCAGCTTAATTACTTACATGTATTCAGACTGATATTTTCGATGTCACACTTCCATTTTTTGATTCCTTGGCCTTGAATTGCTAGAAATTACTGTGATTTTTGTTTCTTACCTAAATCTTTCATTTGGTTGCTGCTAAAGACACTATTCAAAAAGACAACATTCATTCTGTTTCGATTGAAACAATAGATTTCCCCAGGTTTTTTTTTCATTTTAAAAAAATCATAACTTCCTATATAGGACTATTGCAATCCCCTTAACTTTTCTACCAAAAACCTGAAAGATAGGACTAGAGCAAACATTTTATTAGCAGTCATATGTCCCAGACATAACCACCTTGTAGGCAGCCTTAACTCATGTTGTCTCATATATGGTCTGATGCAAGGCAAGGACTGTAGCCATGAAAGAGTAGAGCAGACAAATTATAGTGTAGGCTACCATATTCCTCTGCACACTTTGGCTTACGCAGCTTGTTAGCATGGGGGGAAAAAAAAAGGAAAAAAACAAAAAAAATCCCCCAACCAACCAACCAATACAAAAAAACCCAAACAAACAAACAACCT
>JAOXXN010000001.1:59727156-59741055 GCA_026770055.1 Myrmophylax atrothorax
TATGATTTATATATGAGGTGTCTGGTGATGTGCAGTTCTTAAGAAGACCTGTCCACTTCAGCAAAACTGTGTTCTAGAAGTGCTGTGTATACTGTGTATATTCAACTAGTTAGAAATAAGGAGCTTAATACAAATATTTCTCAATACACCTGAATTTCTATGAGAGCAGTCACCCAGGAGTGCTATGCTTCATACAAAAGAAACAGCGGACTGACCATCCCCAGGATCCTTGAACACTGAGCCTACAAGAGACAGTAATCACTGAAACAATGTTATGATTGTTGGTGTCAAATGGTCCTTAAAGGTTTGAATAGTTCATAGGGAAGGAAGAACTCTTATAACCAAGAGACCTTTATATACTTTAACATTTCTGCTTTCAGCACTAAGCTTTGATTTTCTAAGAAATTGCTGTTGTGTTTACATTTGATTTTTTTACCTCTTTGCTTTTTAGTGCAGATGATTTTCTCAGCAGGGGACAGTCTCAATATGGATTTTATAGATGTAGATAGTACACACATGGATGTATAATCCTCCGAATATAACCACCTCTTTTCTCTTACTAGATTATTACTGTGCTGAAAGCAAGAGGAAGGCAACTACTGTACCTGCATATAGCAGAAAATTTTCACTTATTCAAAATAAAAAAAAAAACATCAGATAGGGCTTATGTCTCAAAAAAACACTAGTTTTGCACCTTTAAGTAGTGAATCTATAATCTTATGTTAACCAACATAACACCAAAACACCCATATATACATGGGTATACTCAAACTTTAAAGATGGACATTTCAGTTAGAAATAGTAATCATTTAGTCTTAAACAAAGTCATGCAGGTAAAGATGTCAGCACATGAGATCTCAATTCATAACATATTGTACTTTTTATTGAGAACAGACAATTGTATGGGAGTGATATGAAGCATATTTCCCTCTTGCCTCAACATAAGAAAAATAGAAACAATTAGAAAAGGCAGATTTTACTTTTGCAGGAGGGATAAAATGCTCATGATCAGATTTGAATTCGACTAGCAGTTGTTAAGGTAGTTTCAGGTTGCTGGTATGTGGTGTGTGTGAATCTACTGATGGTTTTCCTAAGGCCTTTGTTTTATACTTGATGTTAATTCCTGTTCCCTTCTGCCTGTTTTATCTGCCCATGGCCACTGAGCTCCTCAGTCTCTGGAAATGTCCCTAAAGCTCTATTTCTAGTGATATCTCTTGCTTCTACAGTCAGATAAGTATCAACTGTAGGAAATTTACAGAATATATCTGAATGTATTTTGGTTTAGTTACAGTCTGTGCATTATTTTAGCCTTTGGTTCTGATCTTTTAATATGCAGATTCTAAAAAAGGATGTAATTAAAATTCTCTATTTGTGCTACCACCTTTTCTGTTACCACTGTTATTTCACAAAAGAGAAATTAAACATTTACTTGTTCTACAAGCACATGTTAGTATCACTGACTCCTTCTAGTGGTCCAAGGTGTCAGTGAAAGAAAAGGAAAATGTTCTTGAACTGTATTTTGTCATCATCCTCATTCCACTAGAAGACTCTTCAGTCTGATTTTTGATGGAATAAATTTCAGACCTTTCTAGCCATTTCAGATGAAACAAAAGAGAAGTCTTCAGCCCCAGATGGTAAGTAAAATAATAAGTCTATTAGGCTATGTGAACATTTGGACATTTGTAGTCACTTTAGGTCTGTAATCATCAGAATACCATGCTATGCACTCCATGTACAAGCTGGTTGTAACAGATAATAGAGATTGAAAATAACTATTATGGCCCAGTCAACTGGTATTTTCTATAAGAAAGCTAGCCATTTGATCCAGATTAGACTCTTCTTTTGGTCTCCCTTTAAAATAAGTCGAAACTAAATTTAGAAATACACTTCAAAACTGTTTATGTTTGATTATTTTCTAAGTACAATAGTCACAAAAACAATTAATGTTAAAAATTCTGATATAGCCTCAGTGTACCAGCTGAAGACATTTGTACCTTAGCCTTTTCCTTCTGATTAAATCCACCTTCTAATTATCCCAGTATAGAAACTTATGGTCTCAGAATGGTAGAACAAAAAAACAAGACTCAAAATATTTATCTTCTTGAAAGGAGTAGGAGTGCTCTGAGCACAGAAAAAAATTATGCTGCAAAAAACATTCAGATTTTTTACTGACAAGATGTGACATCCCAATAACATTGAATTTTGGAAAATCCTATGTATATACAAATTCAGGATTTTAAAAGCAAAATATTTAGGTTGATTGGTAAATTTTAGCATCCAGCTGGAGGTCAGAGAGTTATCAAAACATTATGTATAAATCTTCTACAATTCTTTTGATGGTCATACTCAGAACAACTCTTTTTCAGCATTTATAAGTTACAACACTGAACCATAATGAAAAATCTTGGCAACATATTCTCAGGACACACAGAACAGACACATCTTTCTCAATTTTTAGGACAGAGGAAACTGATATTTAGATCAGGAAATAGTAATTAACCCTCATTAAGGTACACTGTGCACCTCTGTAGCTCCAAAAGCAGATCTAAACATCAAAGTGAATCCAACAATCAGAATTTATTCTTCAGTTTCTCCATTCTGCAGGGGTAGAAATATATATCCTATATCAATACTAATTCATACATCTCTGGATAAAGATAAAGCCACCTCAGACTTTACTGTTTCTCTGCTAACTTGTAGCAGAAAAGTAGTACTATCCTGTGGAACTGGTTGCTGTACAACTGAAGTGCTGTTTGAAAAGGTAATTCCTGCAACACAATTGTAAAAGCACTGATGCTTTCTGATTAGTGACAAAATATCCCTCCTCAAATTTCTTCCAGTTAGTGTCTTCACAATGCAATAGGATTGATATGGACACTGTGGTGATCAGAAACATTTTTTCTTTTGGTAATAACTCAAATTAAAGATAATGGAGGCTAACAGCAAACTATTTAAAAAGATAATTCTAAATTGCCTACTAAGTGAACTCTTGTTAAGCTCAAATATGCAATTTAAGGAAAGCAAAAAAATATTGACTGGTTTTATTGATAGAAGTGAAAAGTTACTTATGACAGAGTATACCATCATGACAAATGAGGGTTTTTTTTTTAAAAAAAACCCACATTATCTATGATTTCTAAGTGTTCATCATTTATTCTGAATACAGCATCAAATTAATAACCTATTAAAAAAAATGTGTACATGGTCAAAAAATATTATCAATTTCCACTTTACAAGATCTGTAACTTTAGAGCTAGTTTTAAAGAAATTTTATTAGTACCTGCTTATTTGTGAAGGAGTCTTTCCATTTTCAGTCCCTTTCATTCATCTTTGTGACCTGAGATCTCTCTCCACATCTGATGATTCTAAAGTGGCCACCTAGGTCACCAGATAGTTTGTGTTTTAATATGGATTGATCTCTACTAATCCTTTGAAAAACATTGTTTTATTTAGAAACACGTCTTTGTTAGAAACTTGCCAGACACTGTGAGTAAATGTGCTGATGAACAGCTACTGAAGATAATTACCATCCATCTCTTTATCCCATTAAATATTAATTTCCATCTACACACTCCATATCACCTCTGAGTGCTTTAATTGCATGTCTACTGGATATCAGAAGGAAGCATTTCCAACTAGCTCTAGAACAATTAAATTCTCAGGTTTGCTGATTGTTCATGAAAGATGAGAAATAAATTTCCTGTAGAGCAGAACTTAATCCTTGCTGTTTTCTTAACATTTTCTGTTGACTTACTTAGTTCCAGTCTCTCTCATCTTTTTTCACAGTGGACTGATCAGTAACTTTGGGTTACAAATTCCACTGCTATGTCATTGCAGTGTCTCAGTGCCCTGCTTGTAAAATCCAAGCCGCTTAAGGTTTCCTTCATTTAATAGTTATAACAACGATAAACAAACTTCAGAGTTTAATTTACACAGGTATCTAATCTAATATAACAACTAAAATTGTAAAAATAAAGTTTCCATGGTCTAAATTCAATGTGTTTCATTGTCTGCTTCTTGTCTATGTTGCTGAGAAACGGCATGCTAGCCTTTGTGAAAAACCACCAAGTAATTCTTAACTTTCTCCATGTCCCTTTTTAGGCCCTCTCACATTTCTCACTTCATGAGAAATCTTATTAGCTATTCTGGGAATCTAAGGAAATCTCTTGCCCATTTTCAGTTCTCTCATGTCTAATTAATGCCTCTTCATTTTAGCAATGAAACAACCAATTAAATATTTTAATACAGTTATGAACTGTTTCCATAAGACTCCTTACTAGTTCTTTGAAAGTATTAATTATGCTCCATGTAAATATCAGTATTAGAGCATAATAATTTAGTTCCTGCAAATGCTAATATGAAAATGCCTATTTAATTTTTATACTGTTCATTGGTTTAGGAAACTTAAGATGTTTTTATGTTCTATAAGAAGATAAAACAGACTTTTAGCAGTATATTTCTTCTACACTGGTAGTTTGGCCAAATATTATGTTTCTGCTATGCAGAGACATAGAGTATCAATTTTATCTGTAGCTTTCATCACTGAACTGTTGCCCAACAATGGGGGTTTTGTTCAAAAATCATAGTGTTCTATCTATATATAACTTCACAAAAAAATACTTTAAAGTGTTTGAAAATATATATTTTATATCTTATATTTTATTTATGTTTTATACTTGTCAAAAATATACTTAAAATGAAAAATAAAACTTTTTTTTTTTGTTCTGCATTTCAACATCTTTTATATCCAAACTGAAGATGCTCTTTGGATATTGTTACAGGGTTCACTACTACATCTAGATGAGAAGGAGTCTTGTCAGTCACAGATAAAAGTCACAATATTATTTTTCAAATATATCTACTTTTTGTCATGAAGAATATTAAGAAAAGCATGTTTCAACATTACGTGATATTTCACATAATCATGTCAAATCCACTTTATTGTTGCCCAGAGAGTACACTAGAAACAAATTTAAAGCTCTAACAATGGATATTGTCTAAATATGAGTTGTAGTCTGTGCAGAGATCTTTCATAGTAAATTGTCCTGCGAAGGACATGGCAGATGGGAAATTCTTTTGGTCATGGTACTAGTTAAAAACCCCAAAACAACAGTATTTTACATACAGTAAACATGTAGTGCACTTCAGACTTAGTTTATTTATTTGCGGGTTTTGATTAGGTTTTTGGGGGGGTTGTAGAGGTGTGTTTTTGCTTTTGTTTGTTTATTTGATTTTTCCTTTTTTTTTTTCCTACTTCGGAACATAAAGATGTGCCTCAGATATCTCTCACAGACCAAACAGTTTGTTTTGTGTTTTCTGTTTTGAAGACACAGATTATGAGTAGGAATCAATTCAAATGGATTTGGATGGTAAAGACAGAAGAACAGACATTGCTAGCTTCAAATACATTAAATATCATTAAGATTTCCACATTATTTGATTTCAATTTTGGGTGGCTTTTGTTTTTTTTGGTGTCAGCAGGGGGTTGTTTTTTTTAACTTTTGTTTTTCAAGAAGTAGAGCGGAGGAATTGATGATAACTCATGACATTTTCAACTTTAATGTCAGCTTTCAATCTATTGTTAAGCCTTTTCTAATTGAGAACTTTCTTCTGACTTCCACATGAGGCATATGGGATTTCAGGACATTTAAAATAATAGCTTGGATTGCAATCCTGTTGTTGTTATTACTATTATTATTGTTATAACTATTACTGTTATTGTTGTTATTGTAATAATAGTAATAGTAATGATGATGATAATAATAATAATGTATTTTTAGCCTGCATACTGCATAGATATTCATTATTGATTCCAGAATAATTAATTTTTTAGTATAAATTCTTTATTTAGATGGCAATAATTAAACTTGTAACCATGGCAATTGTTTGATACCTCTCTCTGGTTTTGAATAACGTGATAAATATGAAAGATCACACTTGCTACCCCTATGACAATTATTCAGCCTTTTAGGAGCTAGACACATTCATAAAGTGTTTGTAAAGTTATAAGAAGCAGGAACATTTTGAAGTGAGTGATATTTTAGAGTCTGATATAGTGATAACTAAACCATGTGTTGTGTTGTGTTGCGTTTCCTTGTACGCCCAGCTGGAAATTAAGCATCATGCAAACACTCACTAAACTCCCTTTTTCCCCTTCTCACCACCCCAGTGGAGTGGGGAGGAGAATTAAAGTAAAATTTGTAGGTTGAGGTAAGAACAGCTTAATAATTGAAAATAAAGTAAAAGTCATAATCATAAATGCTAACAATAATGATAACTAAAAGGGGAAAAAAAGTTATGCACAATAAAATTGATTACAACACCCTGACTGATGTCAGACTCCCCTTCCCAAATCCAGATCAGATTTACCCTTCCAGGTAAATCCCCGCAGTTTTTATACTGGGCATGACATTCTATGGTGTGGAATATCCATTTGTTCAGTTCTAGTCACCTGTCCCATCTCTGATCCCTCTCAGTTTCTTTTGTGTACCTCCTCATTAGCAGAGCATTAAAGAAGAAAAAGAAGTCTTTGATAGGATAAATATGACTCAGCAAAAAATCAAACATCCATGTGTTATCAGAACTTTTCTAACTCCAAGTCCAAAATACAGCACCATAATGGCTACTGAGAAGAAATTAATTCTTCCCTAGCTGAAACCAGGACACCATGTTTTCTCACTGATTTATGAAATAAGTATTTTAGAAGTTTTTTGATTTAGTAGTAATTCTGGTTTTGAATTATGGCCAGATATGGGAGATATGGAGTATATATCCAGAGCGCTGTGGAGATATGCGGGCACCTGTCTTCTTTAAGTATAACATGACTTCCAATGAGCTGTAAAATAATCAAATAAAACATCATTGTATTATAAGGCAAAAAGATTATTTTTACAGGTATCATAGTATAACAAGCTATCACATGATTCTCAACAGAGAATAATAAATGGACTAGTTTAATTAAGAAACTGGTTTTTAGTAGTTCATCCCTATATCTGGAAATTTGATTTTCACTGGATAGAACAATAAAGGAAATATTTTTTATTTTTAATTTCTGCAAATAACATACTATGTTACCTTGAAGAATTGGATTATAAAACTTGCTCTTACACTTGGTGAATCAAAGAGGAATGAACATAGTAATGAGAGGAAACAAAAGGACAAGAAAAAACTGAACCACCAAAGCATAATTCTAATGCATTTGTACCTTTTACTTTCAGTTCATTTTCATCCATGAGGAAATGCTTCTAACATAAAATTTTATGTCAAATAATAAAAATCTCTGAAAATCACATGTGTAAAAGCAAGGAAGAAAATAAAAACAAGTATTGCAGCTTTGAACTCAGTTCATGAGCTGGTACTATATAGTCAAAATACATGTTCTGACCTTTTCCACTGTTTATGTATGCCGTTTTGTTCACCCCAAACAGATGCACAGAAAGTCCTTTGTATTACCCTGAACTCCCTTAAAAATGTAAGATGAAGCATGCTATCTCTCATCATGAGCAATGTTTTTCCAGTATTACAAGTAAGTGGCATTTTACTCTAATTTTCTTAACCCTTTGTATGACCACAAACAGTATACTGCTTTCTTAACTGTTTTTCTGTCCTGTTCCTCTTCATGCAAAGAGGAGAGAAACTACCAAGAATCAAGTAAAAGCTGGACAAGCACAATATATATATACATATATATAGAGAGAGAGAGAGAGTGAGAGAGACCCCATTTGATTTTGGATCATGTCACAGAATATGTTATTTTTCTTCTACTTCACTAATTATTTGAATGAAATGAGCATCAGTATTTAATTTGACATTATATTAGTTCACAGAATCACAGAATATTCTGAGTTTTAAGGGGCCCACAAGGATCATGGAGTCCAACTCTTAGGTGAATGGTCCATACAAGGACCATACCTTGGCATTACTAGCACCCTGCTCTAACCAAATTAGATAATTATACATTCTTCACTTATTTTGCTGAGATAACTCAAGATTCCATGTTCACTTGGTCATTGTATGTCTGTAATACTTACCTATCTAAATTTTGTTGTCATCTTACAGATGACTGCAGGCTGTGCATGCTGCAAAGTAAAACAAATAAAATTTAAAAAGCAAGTCAAGCATTTTTTTAATGTATCCAAAGATGTTCTTTGAATGTCAAGAACAATGTTGTTAAACTTTTCTTTTTCTCTGTTTATTCACACAGTTGTTTTGCAAATCTCTTTGTTCTCATATCTTGTTCTAACATTTCTCAATTTCATCTCCAAAATCAGAATCAGTATCATAATGATATCACACACTGTGAGGTATGAATATTTAATTATGAAGTAAAAATTAAGACATAACCAAAGAAAACATACCAACTACAATATTTTCACAGAAAGTGGATGAATTATTCTACAAGTGGCTGGCTTACTTTTCACAATCACTGACCTTTTTACTTGTGGAAGACCTTAATTTGCCAGATGTCTGCTGGAAACTCAACACAGCAGAGAGAAGGCAGTTGTCCTGGTTTTGGTCAGGACAGAATTAATTTCTTTGCAGTAGCCATGAAGGGGCAGAGCCTGGAGCTCTGTGGGCATGTCTAGGTTGTTATCCTGTACCACCCACAATACCACCAGGCAGAGGAGCAAAAATAAGGAATTCTCACTTCTAAGAAGGAAAGGAATACCATTGCTAAACCACAATAGCAGTCTAGAAGGTTCATGGAGTGTGTGGAAGATAATTTCCACATAGTTGTTAAGTGAGCCTACCAGAGGAGATGCGCGCTAGACTCACTGATTACAAACAGAAAAGAGCTGCTGGGAGATGTGGTGATCAGAGGCTGTCACAGTGACTGTGAAATGATAGAGTTTTCCTGGTGAAGGAAGGAAGGGGGTTTACAAAACCAACAACTCTGCAAGTTGGATTTTGGCCTGTCCTGGACATTGGTTCAGAGAGTCCTTTGGGAAAGCATCCTTGATAACAAAGGGTCCAAGAAGGCTGGACATACTTTAAGAAGGAAATCTTAAAGGTGCAGGAGTAGGCCATCCCTATGTGCCACAAGATGAGCCAGCAGGGAAGAAGACCTGCCTGGCTGAAAAGGCAGCTTCCACTGGAACTCAGGGGATAAGAAGAGACTTTATGACCTTTGGAAGAAGGGGTAGGCAACTCAGGAAGGGTGAAGAATGGCAGTAGTTCACTTTGAGAGAAAATTAGAAAGGCAAAACTCAGCTAGAAAACAAAATCTGTTAAAGTTAGTAAAAAGTGTTTTTATAAATCCATTAACAGCAAAAGGAGGACCAAGGAAAATCTCCACCCTTTATTGGATGCAGATGGGAACACTGTCACCAAGGAAGAGGAAAAGACTGAAGTACTTAGTGCCTTCTTCGTCTCAGTCTTTAAAAGTAAGACAAGTTATCCTCAGAGCAACCACGTCCCTGATCTGGTAGACAGGGACAAGGAGCAGAATAGAATCTCTGCAATCCAGGAGGAAGTACTCTGTGCCCTACTCTGTCTCTTAGAAACTCACAAGTCTGTGGGGCTGGATGGGATTCATCCAAGAGTACTGAGGGAGCTGGCAGAAGAGCTTGCCAAGTGAGAGAGTAGAATGGTAGTGGTTTGATACAGTTCAATATAAGCATATGTCATGTTTGATTCTGAGTTATAACTGGAGTCCTTTTCCTTAGTGTTATCAATGTTTTTTTAGCTGACTTCAAAGTACTTCAGTTTTATTATCTTATCGTATCAGCTCAATCAGAAAAAGTTCTTCAGGATAAGGTTATAATAAAAATTATGTGTTTCATTATCTTATTTGTTGTAATTTCATAATTATTTCCCGACGATTTCTTTCCAGTACAATATTTGCATCTGAAGCAAAATAATAGAACATTAATGTTAAAGGTTCAAACAAAGAAAGGTGGTGCTGGGAGGAGTCCCTTACAGAATTTTTCTCACCCTACCAATACAAAGGTTTGGGTGTTGAAGAGCCAGGACTGAGGACAAAAGTGGCTGATGACTATAGATGCCAACTGAATGGTGGGGTGGAGGTGAGGAACAGAACCCCAGCACCTGGGGGTGGGAGAGGTTTTTCCTGTGTGCTGGCCGTACTTTTGTTTTGGGCAGCTGCGGAAAAGGAGCCACAGCTTGCTAAGCTGTGAGAGCTCCTTCTGGCTCTGCTCTTTGCCTTCCGCCCTCCATCTCTGGGCACCCTGAGCTTAAGAGAGGGAGAGAGAGGAGAGTCACAGCTGCTTCAGGACACACTGCAGACCTCTTCTTCCTGGGGACCGACTTGGACTGCTAGGAGATTCCTGGGAATTATCACCACTCCTCAACTGCCAGTTTTTCCTTCTTTTTGAACAAAGGACAAGGAGAGAGAGAGAGTCTATTTTTCCCCCCATGAAAAAGGCTCCACCTGCACCAAGTGAGTTGTTCACACCTTTGTCTCTACCTTGCTGGGAAAAGACTGAGAATTCACCTCGCATCCAGCCAAGGTGTGACACTGACACTGTCCATAAATCTAACTGCAGAAGGAGGAATCTACCATTTGGGGGTTGTTCTTTTTTTGTTGTTTTTACATTTGGTGCTGAGGGAGTAGTTTGCTCTGGTCTGTTTACAGTTATATCTATATCTACATATATATGTATATGTATAGGAGTTAAAAATAGTTACCCTTCTTATATCCATTTTCTAATTAAAGTTCCTTTTTCTTAAATTTAATAAGGAGTGACGTGATTATTGTGGAGGAATCCTCTCCTCGATTTGGTTTGTTTTTTTTTTTGGTAAACATTTTGGGTTTTCCCTCAAACTGAGAGAATAACCAAACCCCAAACACTCAGAAATGTTCAAGAAAAAAAATCTGTAGTGTTTCTGGAACAATAATCAGAAAATTAATGGTGCTTACTGTACATACTTAAATAGAATATCTCTATGATCAGCTGGACCCCTTTGCAGTTCAATATGTACCACTACATATAGTTATCAGCGGATGATGAGTCCACCGATACGGTGAAGGGACTTGGCCGCCCTGAGGGGGAGTGATACCACGCTCTTAAAAGAGCAGTTCTTTTAGGGCTACCCCTCGGAGCTCGGGTCGGCTCCCCCCACTCCTGTCCTGGCACCGAGCTTCCAAGAAAGACGACAACTCCGGTCAGGAAGCAACAGGGAGAAGCACTTTATTGAGAGGTGTCCGGTCTTATATAGGGGCTGGTAGAACCTTCCAGAACTGGGGAGGAGAAAGGGGAGGAGATCGGGAGGGGCGAAGCATCCCATTGGCCCAGGCATTAGCAGCGGGGAGGACCAAGAAAAGGACCAATAGGAAACAGGGATCCGAACATAACCACGTATGGAAAATGGTATATTGCACCAAACGAAAACTAATGAGAGAAGGGTTGGCGGGAAAATGCCCTAGGGGTTTATCGGAAGAAGAAACCTGGATGGGGATGACTAAAGGAAAAAATTAATAGGTAGACATATTAGGTGTGTAACATTTAAACAGGGGAAACGTCAATATAACTCCTAAAGCCATCAAAGTCTTTGTTAAGCTGCTGCAGGGCCTCTTGGTTCAGTGTGGCAGGATCTCAAACTTCCACATCTTCGTCAATCCACCTTTTATAGTATTGTTGCCATCTAATAAACTCCTCATCATGTTGGTCTCCTCCAACATATAGTTGTCCCTACTTCTGAAATTTTGTTCATGGAATTTTAAAGAAAAGTAATAGAAAACAGACAATTGCCTTTTTTCCTGCACCACATTCAAAACTGAAGTGGCTAACACAGTTACCAGTAAATCAATTACACTACAGCAGGTCATCATATCTGGAACACTGTGGTCTTGGAAAACCATCTCACAAACCCAAACTCTTACTATAAAATTTAATTAATTACAATTTAGTCTGAAATATTTGCCTTACCAGTAGTATTTCAGAAGTGCAGATTTTCATGCAAAATGAAAGAAATGCAGGGACCTAGAGGAAACCGTCCATTAAAGGTATTCTTTAGAAATAAAAATGTCCTAAAATAACTGTTGTCTTTTGAGATGTGTTTGTCATGCTCATTTTCAAATGGGGAAATTTGGGTTTATCAATCACTCTCCATCATCACAACAAGGACTTTAATGAAGCATCAGGGATAAAGATCATATATCAGTCAACTGTAAGGAAAGATTTAAATTGCATGTCACCTCATAAGCGCATTTGATTTTTATTATTCCAAAGGTCATTTTAGGAATTCATTTTAAGAATAGGTTTTAGTTACCAAAAATAACAAAAAAGCTTTCATTACTTAAACGTTGCAAGATATTTTCATAACATTAAATACAGTTTTGCTTCATTAATGTATCTGCATTTCTGACTGAAGCTTATTTAACATCAACAATAATATGATAAGTAACAGAAATCATAAGATTTAATGAAAATCTGACTTTTTACCCACTTGCATCTAACTTTTTTTGACATAAGAAGCCATGACGAGTGACAGGAACAAAGAAATCACAGTAGAGTTAGATTTTAGTAACTATTTTTGCTCATAAAAAGATGATTTGCATTTTATTTTATACATTTTTTTCTTTTTCCTTAATGAAACTCAGATGTCAGCTCTTGATTGAAACATCAATACTGCTACCTCTTTGTGACAATCTGTCACAGTGCATTATAGCCTTACAGTATTTCTATTTTAAATGACATACTGATTATGGCTAGTCAGAATTTTTTAATACTGCAGAAAGGGTTAATTTTTGTCCCTTTCTTCTTGAAAAAGAAAGTTCAGTTTCTAACATTTAAAAATATCCCCATTTTATTTAAACTACTTTTCCTTCAAAATATGTCACAGTTGAGGGAAAGTGAGGTCGCCTTTGGAAAATCATTATGCAAACAGCCTGTATATCTTTAAAGAATAAGGCTCACAAATAAATCTGTTCTATTACAGTGAATATTAAATATAGTCTTCAGTATATTCTGGCAATATATGCTTGCTTTCTTGGGCTCTGAACAACTCACAGCCCATGTGAGCATGTTTTGATAACGAACTGATCTAATAACACTTTTACAGGTACATAGTCTCGAGCTGAGCTCCTGACTATTTTGACTACAGGGCTTTAAGTTATCTTAGAGAAGAGACAGGACAATCCATATATGAAAAGAATTCCTATGAAGGAATCATTACTCCTGTGAAACATCAAGGGCAATAAAATCCATTAAAAAAGAGAATTTTTATCCTTATCAGATAATATACTTTAGGATAGGGGAAGCCATGATATGAATCAAAAAATGTCAAATATTTGATCTCATATTCCTGAAATATTGATAAGGACAATTGGTAGCACATACTGTTCTACCTATAGTACTCATGAAAATTGTCATCAGTGATGTAAAAAGGCTCACTGAAGATAACAAAAAAAGTCCATTTTTACCCACCATAGTCATAGTCATTTCATAGTCATTAAAATATAGCTTTCATATTAAGTTGCATGTTTTTGGGAGAAATGAGCAATGATAAAAAGCTAAAGCTTCCCCTTCATTTCCTGATTGCTATCCCTTAAGCACGATAGAAAAGGCCAAAGGGAAACTAAACAGTGCAAACTATCATGTTTTCTTTTTATCTAGATAAGTATTTACTTACAACAACGTTTTGTTTCATTAGCCATTCAGCCATAAGGCTGAATCTCAGAAAGGAATTAAGATGGTAGTATGTTATTATTTTTTCCCAGCAAAGCATCTTATATTTCAGAGATCCAACCAATAGTTATAATTTGAAGAAACATAAAAATGTTCAAATCTTTATCCTTCCTCTTCCACTTTATTTAGTATAACTGGTAGGATAATGTGATTAGGGATCAATATAGGAAGAAGGAAATAATTATTTTGTTTTCCATATATCCTGAAATCAAAGAAAGAATTTTTTTCTTCTTACAGAGGGGTATCCTAA
>JAOXXN010000001.1:59745863-59759046 GCA_026770055.1 Myrmophylax atrothorax
TGTCCATAAATATAACTGCACCAGGAGGAACCTACAGGGGTTTTGGGGGGGGGGTTGTTCTTTTGTTTTGGTGCTAGGAGAGTAGTTTGCTCTGGTCTGTTTATAGTTACATCTATATTTACATACATATATATGTACATTTATCTATATGTCTACATACATATGTATATATACACATATATATATATAGTAGTTAAGGACAGTTATCCTTCTTATATCCATTTTCTAATTAAAGTTCCTTTTAAAAAAAAATAATGAGTGATGTAGTTATTGAGAAGGAATCCTCTCCTCTGGTTTTGATAAACATTTTGGTTTCCCTCAAACTAAGACAATTAAGGAAATAAAAATTAAAAAAAAAAAAAAAAATTACATATGCAACAGAATATTTTTCCTATAAATTTCAGAATGGTGTAAACCCACATGCTAGTCCCACAAATTTACATATTGAAATTACCCTTACTTATCTGAATGATCTATTAAATGTCAGTGGAACTTTTAACAGTTCTCTAAACATTGTCTCTAGCCAATAGTGTGTACACATTGCTTTTCTTTCCAAAATATTCTTAAAAAAGATCAAACAACATAAAGAACCAATGAAACTTGCCCTAGCAATGACATGAGTTATCAGAGCTATGAGTTCTTTACCTTTAATATAAAAGTTCTTATATTCACCGGTTTGTTTAATTTTTACTTCTAGTTTTACAATGCATACTACAAAATCCCCCTTTAATTTTCCATCCAAAGCAGACAAATGAGATTTCCCCTTGAGCCTGTATTTCTTCATCGGTAGCAGAAATTGTTGGTAAGAATTTAATTCTTACAACAAATATAAATATGTTTCATTAACAGATGTTACATCATTACACTGCATACTGAGAAGAAAAGGTATAATAGTGTCACCTTGTCAATATGTCCTTACCATTTTTTCTAAATGCCCAAGTCAATGCACTGTCAATAACATATTCCAAAGTGGCACACCAACCTTTGCCTCAGTTTCCTTGTCTGCACATTAATGCCAAAATATTTTTCCTAGCACCTGAAGATGTTAAGACAGTAATTATTCAACTATTATTGTAAATTATTATATACTCTAAAAGTCAAGTATTGCTAAGGATTATTAATTATCCACAGTTCAAAAGTCTGATTACCAAATCTCCAAAGGTCCTAATAATTTGCCTGTTCCAGTGTTACTGAATCATAAAACTGTCTTAACCATGCATCAAAAAGTGTTTAGAGAGTATATTCCCCAACTGAATAGACTTCTTATCATACTAAGAAATTAAAGAAATTTGCTTTTAACACCTGGAATTTGGCCAAATCTTCAAAAATCTAGCTATCCAGATTCAGCTAATGTAGATATAACATAGAAATAATCTTATTAAATCCCCCAAGTGGATTATAGAGCAGGAAAGAATCTATTTGCTGGTGCATGATCCTGTTTCAAGCATTTTATTCTAGTTTGTCCCCACATCAAATATTACCACTCTACAAAGAATTTTGCTGGTTACTAGTGATGACTGCAGTCATTCACTGCCAGTCACCAGTCAGTGAAATCAAGAGACAGCAATTACTTGAAAGCAACATTTATAAGAGCATTAAAACAGTATATATCTGGTGCATATGGAAAATGTTAATTGCTTACAGGGGCTTTGCTATACATCCATGATTTCTGTTTGAAGTCTCATACCACATTGCTGCAAAATGCAGTTTAGGACTCAAAATACCTGTCACCACCTTCAATAGTTCAGTTTATAATATTGATCACTTGCTGTAGTCTGAGCACACTTTATAAAGACAGAATATTTTTTCAAAAATATTTTAAAGTCACTTTGTAAAATGCCACAAAAATGAGGAAAAGAGTCTAGTAATTTTGTCGAGGTTGAAGGGTCTGAGGAAATGCAAAGAGAGAGAGCAAAACAGCTTCAGTGGACAGAGTTTTTGTGCATAGGAAAAATAGAATAGGGAAAATTCAAAACAGGGAGAAAAGGTCCAAACAACACTTTCAGTGTTTCTATTTGATAATTAATTTTTCTACAGAGTTGTAAGAATTAACATAATTTTAAGGAACACACAAATGAATAGATTATTTTTTTGTTTTGGAATTTGTTTCTTTAAAACCAAAAGAGGCTCTGCATTAAATTAAAGGACAAAAGGGCATCAGTATCCTCTCAAGAGGATAAGGTCTAGAGGTTTAGTCTATTATTCATTAGCAATTAACCTAAGGGCTAAATAATAATGGAAGCAAGCAAATATGTTATTTTAAATTTTGAAATAACTATATGATGACAGATCAAATGGCATTTGTGATTATTTTAACTGCAGTCATAAGTTTAGAGATAAGATAGTTTTATGTGGGCAGGTCTTTATTGGACACATATTGCAGCATGCTAGCTTTGAAAAATATATCTGCCCGTTATTTGAAGTTTTAATACAATAAAATATTTGCATAATTTACATTGTTGTGGTACATAAAATTCTCAACAGATGTTTGTTTCTTTTGAGGTAGAGTCCTTGTTAAGACCAGGTATAACTTAGTCCCTGTCCTAAAATGATTTCATTCAATGAAGATTGAGAGAGGATATGGAGAGAGACATTTCATTGCATTGTTAATAAATGGAAAAAACAGGAAAATTGAGATTGTACTTTACAGTTTTACTGCTTTAACTGTTTCTAAAGAGTTACACCAAGCACCAACATCAGATTGTAGAAGTATTGGTTTTAGCTTAGTGTGATCTTGGTATCTACAGGAACAGTGTCTAGCATCATAGAATTGCATTCCCATTTTAATCTACATTAATGTCAAGCATAGAAAAATCTTAAGTTACATTGGTTCAAAAAGCACCTGGACACATCCTCTTCAACTTGCTCTAGGTGAACCTGGGTTGGACTAGATGATCTCCAGAGGTCCTTTCCAATCCCTTCCATTCTGTGAGTCCATGATTCATTAAGTGCAACTAGTGAAAAAATCTAACAAATTCTGTGATTTATGTGTTTTATGTTCAGTAGAGTTAAAAGGGTAGGCAAGGTAATATTTTCTATAAAGTATGTACAGCAAATCACAAAAAGATTCCTTCAAATTTCTGCAATATGCCTTTGTATTTCTATGCTGTACTAAGACAGATCAAACTGAGGTAACCAAATGAATGACATAGCTACAGAATGAGAGTGAAATTAAGGTGTAATATGCAAAAAAATCCAGAAAACAAAAAAAAAAAGTATTCTAGCATTTTATCTCAATTGCAATTTTATCTCACTATGTAATTTGTCTTCTGACTACCCTTGAGAGAAAGTTTGTCAGGAAACACCCTGAAGACAATGACAATAACAGCAAAAGTGGTTGCATTAATTTATGGTGATAAGAAGAATGGAATATTTCATGAATTACTTAAATTTCTTTCTCAAAATAATGTTTCAACAGGGGATTGATAGTTGACAGCTGTGTTCACTGATAGGTAACCTTGTTGCAAGATTCTGAAGAAAGATGTTCTTCTTCAATGGACTTGTCTCTGCTTTGTAATTTTTTTCCTATCCTTAGAGCCAACACAGCTATTGTTACATTTTAAAATATTTCTATCAAGTATTTCTTCTTTGAAATAATTAATTTTTTCTTTGCACTATTTGGCTGATAACATGTCATAATGTAGGCTGCCAAGTGCCAAATGATTCTCAGATTCATTCAAGCATTTAAAGCAAGAAAAACCATTCATCTAGATAAGATCTTATCTGACAAGTCAAGCTCAAGAAGTCTCAGTATAATTATATGGTGTTAATGAAGGCCATATATACAGGCAATTCTTGATATTAACCTCTGCGTTAGTCTATCAACAGTAATATGAAACAATCATTTTAAGTTAAAACATGTAGGTAGATTTTTTTAAACAACTCAACAACTCTCTCCCATGGAAACACTTTATATGAGAAACTTTCTTTTGCAAAAGCTCACTAAACCATGCTTTCCACAGACATATCCTTATCTATTACTATTAACCCACTCTTCTGGACAGTTGTTTGTTTAAAAAACAATGAGCAGGCATTTTTTAATATACAAGGACTACTGCTTGATACAGCATAGTAATATAGGATATGTTTTCATTTCTATTTTTCAAAAATCTAAATCTAGAATAGGTGTAAGGTTGCTGTTTAACAGTTCCTGTCATTAACAGTCATATGTTGGAAAATATTCCTAATGGCAAGTGTAACAATGTGTGATTATTCTATTTGTTGCTTGATCTTAAATTTATGGAAAATACATTTTTTTTCTACAATAAATGTCTATATTACTGATCTTTTAAAAAAACCCCTACAACTCGTCCAAAAAAACCAATCAAACAGTGCTGGTTTATTTTGGAAAAGACTGAATTTAGAAAAATGAAACATTTAAAAATAATTTCTGCATTGCAAAGAATTCAGAAAAAAATGTTTCATGTGCAAGGCTCCACTTTTTGAAAAATAGACCTTTTCTTCAGAATGTTGAATATTTGTAATTTAAAGATTTCAGATAAAATCCAACAGGATTGAGTTCAATCTGTATAAGACATTCAATGTCACAGTATATGAATTTCCTCAACAAACTTGTAGTTACAGTTCACCATTTTGCTCAAAATATCTCAACAATTTTTCACTCAAAAAATGATCACTTAGAGTAATTTCATCTGTTGGGGAGCTTTTATGGAGGGTTTGGGGGTTTATTTTTAATGATTTCTTTGTTACTGAAGAACTATTTAAAAATAGTTTATGATTATTTTTCTGATCAAAGCAAGATTCTATTTTATTAAACTGCATTGGAACACAGAATTGGCAGCAGATGATTGCAGAGAATCTGGAGGAAACTTTAGAAGTCTGCATGAAACCATATGGAAAAAAGTGTTAAATTTGTAAAACTTCACAAAATGGCATCAGGAAATACTTCACTGCAATTGAGAATAACCACAATTGGTATTTAACATGTATTTATGTAGATAGATAGATAGATAGATAGATAGATAGATAGATAGATAGATAGATAGATAGATAGATCAGCTAATCACCTTTTACCAAAACCAAATATGTCACCAGAAAAGAAAAATACAGAGTATTTACCAAATAGGCAAGGGTTTGTAGACCTTGGCCATGAAAACAGTTTGGTCCCAGCCTCTACTAAAAGCACTCCAGTGTTTATACAAAGCAATATAAAAATTCATCCTCTGTTATAAGAAGAAGAACAGGGCATGGATCTTTATCTACCCTCCATGGTATCCTGTGATATTATTTTTCTGTGTATGGACCAAGAGTCCAGAGGGACAGCATGTCAAGCAGAGGTCTCATGAGGAGGATCATCCCAGTGTATATAAACAGGCCTCTCAGAGAAGGTGGCAATAGCCAGTTTCAATAATCCCAAACTGATGGGCAAGCCCAAAGTTGGTTAAAGCAGGGCAATAATCAAGGCAGTCAGACAAGTTGGCAGGTCAGAGCCATAGCCAGACACAGGTGCACCTGCAATATGGATCAGGCAAGAGCAAGGCCGTGAACTTAAATTCATTTCTGAAGCAAAGGATGGGGGAATGCAATTAATTTTTTCTCACACAGCTCTTTTCCCAGCAGTCTGACCTAAGGTTATATCAGCACCATATTGGAGTTGGTCTTGAGTACAGACAGCTAAAATCCAAGGTGGTGAATGAGGTTACAAAGTCTATTGTGTGTCCTCAATGTCTGAAAATTGAACATAAAATCTCTTTAAAAAAGAATAATAATAAAAAAGACAACCAAAACCCCAAAAAACTTGTTATGTGGTTGGTCATTTTCTCTCCAAAAGTTCTAGGATTTTTTCTTTTTTCTTTTAAAACAACACCTCTTCAATCTCTAGGGCTTTCATCTTTCAATCGATACATATAAAAATCCCACCTGTCTTTATTTTTTCTCTTTTTTTTTCCCATATTGAAGAATCCTAGTTTATTTAATCCTATTTAAAGTGTAAGATCTTCTATAATTATGAACATCTTGTGTTTTCTCCCTGCACTATTTTTGTTTGACTGCATCATTTTTTTTGGAGCAGGAAATTCTTTATTTTAATTGTTAGACAAAATGTGAATCCAGTTAGATTTATGCAGTGAAGTAATTTTGACTTCTGTTTTCTTCCTTTCCTAATGATTCTAATTGCATTTTTAGTCACTGCTTAGCTTCAAGCTGATATGTTTTGGGTTAATGTTTTTCTTTTTTTTTTTAATAAAGGGATGTGAAATGACTGCAAATACCTGTGTACATGCAGTTTCTGTTGTTCTTCTTCATGTGTACTTTTGTCACCTGTCAGCACAGAATTTTGTCTGCCATAATATTTAGGAGATACTTAGCTATGCAAGATCCTTCTGCAGCTCTTTTTAGACACTCATTTTGTTATAGCTCTCAGTAGTTGCACATCATCAGTAAGCTTTAACACCTAACTATTCATCTTCTGAAAATATTGACCAGCACAAATCTTAGCAGAAATGAGTCTTTTTTTTGGATTTTTGTGGCCAGGTTTTGGTAGTGGGGGGACTACAGGGGTGACATCTGTTTGAAGCTGCCAGAAGCTTCCCCTATGTCTGGTGGAGCCAATGCCAGACAGCTCCAGGACGGGCTTCATGCTGATGGCCAAAGTCAAACCAACTAGGAATGATAGTAATGCCTCCGTGACAACACACTTAACAATGGAAAGAAAGTTATTGCACTGATGAAATTTGCAGCCAGGGAAGAGCAGAGTGAGAACATGTGAACAACAATACAGACACCAAGGTCAGTGCGGAAGGAGGGGCAGGAGGTGCTTCAGGCACCAGAGCTGAGATTTCCCCACAGCCCGTGGTGCAGCCCATGGTGGAGCAGCTGTGTCCCTGCAGCCCATAGAGGTCCACAGGCATGCAGAGATCCACCTGCAGCATGTGAAGGAGCCCACACTGGAGCAGATAGATGCCTGAAGGCGGCTGTGACCCCGTGGGAGGCCCAGAATGGAGCAGAGTCCTGCCAGGGACCCTGCAGCCCATGGAGAGAGGAGCCCACGCTGGAGCAGGTTTCCCTGGTGGGACTTCTGGCCCTGTGGGGGATCCATGCGGAAGCAGCTTGTTTGTGAAGGACTGCAACCCATGGAGAAGTGACTGGGGAACACCAGTTTTGTGACAAACACCAGGAAGGTTTGCGCACAACTGTCTCCCGTGGGAGGGACCCCATGGGAAGCAGGGGAAGGACTCCTCTCCCTGACAAGCAGCAGAAACAACTGACGGTGAATCCCATTCACTGCTGCAGGGGAGGAAGTAGACCTTGGAAGGAAGGAGAGGTGGTGAGAAGGTGTTTTTAAGATTATTTTACTTTCACTCTTCTTCTCTAATCCTGTAAGTAATGAATTTAATTAATAACCCCACCTTGAGTCTGTTCTGCCTGTGATGGTGATCAGCAAGTGACATCTCCCAGCTCTTAACTCATGAATCCTTCATTGTTTCTTTTTTCTCCTCTGTTCAGTTGCAGAGGGGAGGGAGTAACTTCAGTGAGTACCTGGCATCCAGCCAGGGTCAACCCACTGCACTCTGAAATGTCACTGTTTATTCTCCTATACTTGAATTATCTAGTCCTTTGTTGCCTCTTTTACGCAATTATTACCCATCTGTACAATCTCCTTTTGTCACTATGTAACACAGTAATGACTTTTTCAAGAATCTTTCCAGAAAGCTCTCTGGAATTCCAGATACAGCAAATAACCTGATAACACAAAAGCATATGTTATTTAACTTCGTTAATAAAATTTAATAGATACAGGAGTCATTACTTACACTTCCAACAAATTTTTCCCCAATGTTTCATATCTAAGTGTTCCTCTTATTGTTGATAGTACAGCCTTACTGTTAGACTATTTTATTTGGGCATGAGATTTCAATAGAAATATTCCTTGACAGTAGTTATTTTACTCTGTGTATTTCCACATTCTTGTCCTTCTTTTAACACATAGTGTCGCTCCTCCACACATACAACTTCTGCCATTCCTAATGTAAACTGTCTTCTAGCATCCTAAATATGGTGCTGCTGTAGGTATCCAACTTCCATTTTATTCTTCAATCCCTACTGTGAAAATACTTAAACTCAGGACTTTCATCTTGGCTAGCTAGTTCTTTACATTTCTGTAATCCATATAGAATCACTTATATATTTGACCCTGTTCTGGTTGTCAGTTTTTATGTGTTTTGATCCTATAGACTCTTATTTATAGGGATTGGTCCTTTCTATTACCTTCCTCAATGATATTGACTTCTGTTCTGTCAGTTTGTAACACAGCAAATATTTTATTACTTCACCCTTGTACACCTGTTGGATTTTCCTCAGTCTTTAGTTTAAAACTTTCCCACAAACTTTATTTTAGGTTTGAGTTTTATTTGCTTTAGATGGAACTCACCCATTCTTTATATGCTATTTCAAAGGTTTCCCCAGTTCCTAATAATTTTACCTCTCTAGTTGGTTGCAAATGTGGCATAAGAAACACTACAAATAGCAGAGTGTGAGTTTACCTTGCCCTTTAGAAACATTTTCACACATTTCTCCCTGTATTGTTCATCTGCCTAAATATGATTTTCCTGCCAGGACTTACTTGTGTGCAAATGTCTTGTAGTATTTGCCACTCACTGGCATTTACAAAGACATCTTCTTTGGCATCCTTAGATGAGCACACCTAATGGTGCACAACTTAATAATTTATTTATTGTGGCATCTTTTCTGGATATCATCTGGAATCCTGTTTTACAAAAGGATCTATGCTACATACATTGTAATTTTTCCAGCTGAGGAAAAAAAAGTATTCCAGCCATTGGATTTCTTTCCCCACAGGTATTAGGGCATAAGTTAAACATGCTACTGATTGTAAAAATATGAGAAATAGAGATTCAGTTGCTAGACTTCTGCTAGTCTTTGGTTTTATAATAGGCTGTTATTCTGTTGTGGCTGTGAGTATGAGGTGAGGAAGCACAGGAGAATAAATAAAGTACATCTTTTTATGTAGGGTTACAGCTTTGTATTTATACATGTGTGTGAAATTTCTAAATCTACTACAAATATTTTCAGACTGGTAGATTAATGAAAATGTAATAAGTGGATTTTTTGTTTTGTTTTGTTTTAAGAAGCATTTTTAAAAATATTTATTACTTGTATCATTTTAAGTATCATACTTAAAGAGTAAGTGCCCACCTTCTCCCCTTACTTAGGGGGGTGGTATATCTATATTTTAAGAAATGTATGCATATGATTCATGTTCATGTTGTTATTTTTTGTCGATATTGTCCCAATGTTTAATATTTCTCTTTGGATCAAGAGAATAGAGACCTACAGATAAACTGATTTGTCTAGTGAATTCTGACCACGCTACCCTAGGCTGCCATGCACATGTCATGCACATATAATAATAGTTGTCATGGTTGACATAAAACATACAGAAGGCTCAAGTCCCAGTGCATCAGCTGGACACTGGATAAAATGTGATGCACAGTGATGACAGTTCACCTGAAATAACAGTAGGTGCCTACGCTGACGGGACACAATCATCTTTAGAATTTGTCTGTTACACAAATTAAATCTCCACTGACTCATAATGACACTTAGATAGTTAGACAAATGCTATGACTGGAAACGTTTATGCTCTAAATGTGAATACCATCCTTGCAGTCACATAAGTATTAAAATACTCAAAGTTTTCTCTTCTTTTCACATCTGCATAATTCATAATTCATCTTTACAGAGAAGTAACATGATCTGAGCTTGATTTAATGTGGACTGATTTCTGAGATAATTTGAAAAGCATTCTTGTAACATTCTTCCTTTTTCCTATTTACATGAACTAAGTTCCTTATTTTCCTTGTTAGCAGAGATGTTTCCTTACAGTTTGTATTTTTTTTTTTCCTTTTTGCACTGGGTTTAATGCTGGATAATCTGAATATAATTCAGAAAAATTAGGAAGAGGAATTTTGCTTTATGTCTTCTATGCTGATGGAAAAGTTTTCCCTCAATTTGGGGAGTTGCATATGTTAATGAATACATTTGATCAACCACACCATATAACAAATTGCATTTTTTATAAAACATATTTTGTCAGCAAAATTCCTGCCACCTGCTTTGTAGCTTTGTTCAGAAGACTGTATGAATGAGAATGACAATCATAGAAGTGTAGCATAGGACTTTTCCAGAGAAAAAATCTGCAGTCTTGCCTATTAGATTTTACAGTCGGTAATGTCTTTTACTTGATAATTCGTATCACTTCGTCAATCACACACACACAAAAAGATATGACAGTGAAGTTTTTAGTAAATTCATCTTATAATTATTCTATAATGTAGAATCTCTTCAGAACATACAAATCATATCTTCTGGTGTAATTTCAGCATATTGTACAAGAAATAAAGCCTTGAATTAAAGATTATAAATATTACAAAAGCCAAATTCATTCATTTTCTGATTGAAATAATATGAAGCTTAAAAATGTCTTATTATCAGAAACAGATTGTGGGATAAGAAGAACATGTTCATAGCAACTGCTAAGTGTTTTAAGCTTCCAATGGATGTAGCAGGGGAGAAATGCTGTAAATGAATGGAAAAGTTGCTGGCTTTCATGTAAATTTGTCAACCATTCTGATTGCATTGAGCCTACTGTGACTTTAAAGGTTTCTACTAAAGGTGTTTTGGTTTTTTGTTGGTTTTTTTCTTTCTTTTTTTGCTTTTTTGTAACATTGTCAAGACAGATAAACTGAAGTGTGAACACTTACTGGAGAACAATTCCTCTTTTTCTGAAAGACAGAAAAAAATTGTCATTTTCACTATTGTAAAATGAACAAATTAACAGTCCAATCAATGAATCCATAAAGGAATGTAGGAACAATTGATGAAATGCTACAGTAGCTTTCTTTTTGTGTTTTCTCTAAATTCCAGTTAGTATTTCAGCTGAACCCCAGATTATCCTCTTGCATTGTTGCATATGGGAAAGATTTCTCTAAATCTGGTTTAAGAATTCTACACAAGGGTTATGTGATTGTAACATCAAATTTGTCTGTTTTGAATTTGTCTCTAACGTCTTATCATCTAGTGTCTGTTACAGTGTGTGAAGCCCTGAGCCTCACAGAAGAAAAAACAAAACAAATTCTGTGTGTCCTGTGTTACAAGACAAGAAAGCAGCTAGTCACAACACTGCAGCTGAAGGATTAAAAGACTGATTTAGTGGACTTTCTCATGAACACTGGGTTACATCTAGCCTGCAATCATTGAAATGAACTGGTAACATCATAACATCATTGCTGAATGGCTTAAGTTGTTTGAATGATGCTTGTACTTTATTTTAGCCTAATTAAGTAAATTTCAGTCATGTCCTGAAAACTTTCTTATGCTCTTATGTCTCTTGGATTTCTTTCAGTGAAATGATCTTTTAGAAACCCATACTATGGCTCACAATATGTGAAGATGCCATTGTTATTTAACATGTTAATGTAAACATACACAATTTGGCAGTGAAAATGCTTTTATACACAGAGGCAAGGGGCTCCTGTACAGCTACTCTGTGAGGTGGAGAGGACTGACTGTAGTCAGAGCAGGCTGTGGCAGGATAGCTTGTCCACCATGGGGCCTGAAATATACTCAGAGAATGCAAGCACTCTGTGAGGACAAGATGTTGTTTGGTGTTGCAGAAACTTCAGACACACCTTGCCTGTGGAGAGCTCCTGATTGGCCCATGAATATGTGGCTAGCAGTCAACTCCTTCATGTTATAAAAGCTGGATCTGCTTCTTATATTGTCAAAATGCGAAAATTCTGAAATTCGAGATTCCTTAGTAAATTGCCTGAGATTTGCAAAATTGCACACTCCTAAAATTCAAATAAGCAAAATTTGTCAAGAGATATGAGAGACATAAGAAACACCTCATGTACTCAAGCCTTGCCTATAGCTAAGGCAAAGAGACAAGTTTCATTGATTCCTCATATTCACATGAAAAATTTAGTTTGCAAAATTATTAAATAGTCTAATTTCATTTTACTTTGCAGAAACTTCAGAAGCCCACAAAATTGGATATTCCTGTTCCAGACTAAAAGCTGTTGAAAGATAGTACACTGACACCTGCATGCTGACTAGAAAGAGTCATTTCGAATACTGTCAACTAAGTACATCATAGTCAAAAGACAGAACTGTACCTCTGTGATTCATACTCCAGGACCACTTAGAAGATCAACAACCTGATGTCATCCTAAGCAACAAAACAGACTGTTTTCTTCACATAGCAGGTTTCCTGAACCTACTACAGGACAAAAGTCCCCTGCCTCTGGAACAAGGGCAACCAACAGAAACTATTACTTTTTGACTTTTTATATGTATTGTTTGCATTGTTGCTGCTAACCATGAACTAAGCTTAAAACTAAAATTTGCAGTTGCATTTGGCTTTAACCAAAACACCAAAATGATTGTTAAATTTGCATTATGAATTTAACTAAAATTTAAAATCAAAACTTGCATGTGACTCTAGTTACATATCTAAAATCCTTCAAAATTAACTGCAAGATTTGTATTGAGATGCCAGCAATTGATGAGAAAAGCAATTGGCCCTAATTAGCATTTTGATGAATTAGACAAATTTTGGAAAATCCTATGGAATTCCAGAGACCTGGAGATCCCATCTCTAAAAGTAATTCAATTGGGAAAAACACTGTCATTGAAATCATCCAAAATCAGACCTCAAATGCTATTGCAGCTTCACAAAAGTCCATAGTTTGTCTCATGTGGTACTTTAAATCAAATAACTCTTGAAAATGTCTCCACAAACCTACTTCATGGTTACTGAACCTAAATCAACTGTTTAGTTATGTTATCATTAGTGTTTTGCATAATAGCTAGCTGTAAGATTTAATGATGTAGTTTTGGTTTATCTTTTTAGTATAATGCTAAGCTTAAGTAATAGAAGCTGGACAAAATTTTTGAGTTTTGTCTGTTTCTAAAAAGGGGGACTGATGCGGAAGGGATTTTTGATTTTCACATTTTGTAGATTTTAGAAGTATTTGTAGCTGTAGCAAAGTAGATTTTAGTATGTTAATATCTTTAGCTTAAGTTTAATGCCTTTCTATCTCTACCCCGCCCCAGAATGGGGAGCCCAAATTCCTTTAGTTAATTAATCTTGTTTAGACTCTTTTCAAGGTAGAATCCTGACGACTATCAGAAAGCCTGCTGA
>JAOXXN010000001.1:59768008-59822006 GCA_026770055.1 Myrmophylax atrothorax
AAATTTCTACCTGTACCAAGGATGTATCTGAAAATGGAAAACCAATCAACCAAAACAAAACAAAAGAACATAAATAAACCTGGCGATAAACATGCCATATATTTATTCTATGTGCAATGTTATAAAAAAGCTAAGATGAACCAGTTAAACAACCTCAGTAAAAACAATTACATACATCCAAAACTAAGTTTTAGTTCAGCATGCAGCAAATGATCAAAACAATACAAAGAAACATGCCATAAAAGCTCTAGAAAATAACAGAAGGTGTATATTCTTCAGGGAACTTCAAGAGTGAATAACAGGTTTTAATAAGTCTATGCTAAGGTTGAAATAAAATGAGCAAAAAATCAAGCCATCATGGACTATGGGTTTTTTTATTTCATTAGGGTTGATGTATATGGATAATGTGAGTTATTATTAGATGTGTTTTCTATAGTGTATCACAACATTTGTGCACAGAATAGTCAATAAGACAGCAGATTCAGCAGTGCAACTAATTTTTGTGTGATTTTGTATTGTGTGGTTTTCCCTCAACCCTGTCATTGCCAAAATGTATCACCATGTTTGAATGCCCTCCTGAAGGGCACACACACTTCCATTGTTATCACCTAAGTATTTTTAAGGTAGTGCAGGGTCATTTAAAACTAAATAATGAATTTGAGTGGATTTGTATTTTGCCACTAAAGATTTACCATGGAGTGCACATGATTTTGCCCAGTCTGTCTTTCTTGCTTTCCTGTCTTTCTTGCTTTCCTGTCTTTTTGATTTTCCTTTCTCTTGGAAATTTCTCCTTTATTTCCAAGGCAGCCCTCTGCCTTCAGATCTTCTTTAAACCTCTCCCAGAGCCATTCAGGCTGTATATGTGAAACATGTGGAGGACTACTCTTTCTGGCACTGTGGCCGATTGGCTTGAAAGAAACTATGTCCCCACTAATAAACTCTTACACCACTGAACAAGGTGCATGTACCCACAGTACATATTGGGAATGATTGCACTTACATGCAAACTCGTGGGCACAGCCAAGAATCATTTGGCACAGAATAAAATCATGCCAGCAATTATGTTAAAAATTTAACAGTATAAACTGTTTCAGTACCTGGGAACGTTGCCTGGCATAGTTCAGTTCTCTATTATGGTTATAACTTCCATGTTTTCATAGGATATAATTAGACAAGGCTAGATTCTCAAAGGTATTTGTGGATCTATCTTCCATTTCTTTCAATGAATTTAGGCCCCCAAACTGCCTTCGGAGGTGGGCCAAAGTGCACAGAATTAATGCATACACCTCTGCAAATTGAAGTAGGTGTACAGTACAGTTCTGCATCAAAATGTACAATTCAAGTACAGTTTGATGCAGAAGCAGCTTCCTGGAATTATGAACAATAACACATGCACAACATCCACTGCTGTAAATTAGCTGTCTGTTACTCCTCACTCAGTTTGGTTTGCTTTTTATACAGCCTCTACTTGGATAAATGAAAATATTTCTGTAAAAACATCTCACCTCTCACTCTTGAAAGCTCATGTCAAAAGAGTGGTGGTAACTTATATCACTAACTAGAATACTAGATTTATTTACCTTTTTGAAAATGTTTAAAAGCACAGTCCTCTCCCTTCAGCAAAATTTAAGTGTATAAAAATGCCTGGCTAGTGTTTAGATAAAAACATAAATTATGTGAGGGCAAACTATTTCTGTCACGTACTGGCATTTGAGAGCAGCAGCAATGTAGAGGGCTGTGCTTTGAACTGCATAATGTGTACTCTGTTTTCTGTGTGGACAGTGGTGTCTTGAAAATCTCTTTCAAAAAATTTCCACACTATCACTCTGTTGTGGCTGGCTGGACCTGCCAGCTGAGATTACTTCTCATGTTCTGTCTTTGTCTCACCTTCTGGCTGTTGTTCCTCTCCCTAGGCATTTCTGGTTTGATTCTTTGTTTTGTAAGAAGCTTTAGCACTAACTCTAGCACACTAAGGCACAAAAAACCCCCTGTGTGCAGCATATGCTATGGGTTTGAATAAAACCCACAAAAGCAGACTCAGATCCACAACAAGGATTCAATGTATGTCTGTCTGAAATTACTTACAAGATGACAATTAGTGTTATGCATGCATAATATTTATTTATTGCTGTACTACACAACATTCCTACACATGCGCAGATGTATTTTAGATACATAGAATAGCATAGCAAGCTGCTCCTGGCACCTCTGATGTAGAAGAGAGACTCACTGCATAGATCATCTGTACTCCAGTGTGATTCTCCTAGTAGATTTACTTTTACTGAGAGATGATTGAAGTTGTTGCTGATATTAATAACACTGGACAAGTCACATAAATGCTCAGTGTGAAAAGTTTAGCCATACTGATAATGATTTTACCCCTTGAAAAGTATTTTGAGATCTGTGGATGAAAATTATGGTACTTTAATACAGTTTGTTCCATCTGAAATCTGAGTGACTATTCAGACAAAATGCATCTCAACGTGAACAAAAATGTGAGATGCAAATAAAGTTACACCACGTTATTACCAAAGTATATTTATTTTTTATTAGTCTTTCACTGAATGTGAGAAAGGCTAATAAACCAAATAAGCCTAAGATGTGTGCAGAAAACATGATCAGTAATCAAATAAACCAAGCATTACTATGAGAAACAGCATATTTGAAGGCTTACATCCTGTTACTTTCCAGGTTTTAAAGTTTGTGTTAAAAGTTTTCTATCATGAAAAGCACTTATTTAGGTTTCTCCTCCAAAAGATGCTTCATCTCATAAAACCAGTAGGAACTTCAGGTCTATACTTGTAATTAAAAGAAGCTTCTGGGAATAAGTTCCAGTGTTGTACCAGTGATTAGTTAAGTATTAGACCTCCCAAAGTCTCTGGTTTGCATTGCTCCAGGTAGATCTCTCTGCTATACAGATCCACTCTTCACAAGGCCAATTGGTCTTGCAAAAAGGGATTGAATTCTAGCTTGGTTTTGGTTTTGGTTTGGTTTTTTTTTTTTTTTTTTTTTGCTATATAAATATAAGATAAAACCATTGTTCAATTTTCTCTAAATTGATAACCCAATTAAAAACATTATTACAGAAAACTTAGATACAGAAAATATGTGCATTCAAACATCTAGTAAATCTTGTTGCACCATCCTTAAATTATGCAATCAGGACAAAAGCTTATTCTTGAATGAGCAATATTGTTAGCATCTATCCTGCTGTGACATATAAAGAATTGTAAGTTCATGGGAGAATTGTTATCCCCATCCATTCCCTCAAACAAAGAGAAAAAAAAAAAAAAGAAGAAAGCTTTGAAAGCTTTGAGAAGACATGTAGGAAAAAAAATATTTATTTTTCATGGCTTTTTAAGAAAAGTGGTACATTTCTTTTCAAAGACCTTTCCTGAACATTTTGTTGTTTTCACTTAGTGATTGTCTGGCTAACCCATTTATTCACTTTATGTGCAGAGGGGGAGGAAAAAATTACTATTATTTTAATTTGCTAATCTAATGAAGGATTCATCTCACTAAGTTTAGAGCATCTAAAAGTCATTAATTTTAGTCTACAGTCATCACAGTTTCTTTCTAGAGTCAATGGAGAGGAATTGGCATTACCACAGAGTGATAAATCTGTTCTAACATCAGAGTCTAAAATTGTTGAAAGAATTACCCTCTGGAGATGCCTGCTTTTCTGTAGCATCCGTAAAGACACCTCCAGTAAGTCACTAACAATAGCCATCTAACTTTGAAAAGCTTACATTTAAATCTGATCAATTTCATCTCACCTGATTTTTCTTGTAAAAAACCATGATTACTTGAACAGTATTTCCATCAATGACTAGGATAAAGTGCTCTTTGTTTCAGCGTCACAAGTCATTCAGATTCCCAGTCTGCCATTCTGACCCACAAAGAATCATGCTCTATTTGTAGTGGTGAATGATGCTTGGCATTGAGGAAGGATGGAAGAGCTTGATGTGAGGTTACTAAGTCCTTATAGATGAAGCTGAAGCATTTACCTGCCAAAAGTTCTTTTTCACTGTTCAACTGCACTTTAGTGATTGGTAAGTACTTGCATTTCCTGATTGCTTTTGATTCAGATTGCCACACAGAGGATGATTTTTCCCTTTTTCTTTCCCGAAACTACTGATGGCAGGGTTTTTTACAATGTTCTGCATGACCTTTTTGCCCTGTATTCAGCTTCAGTTTTGCGAGTTCATCTGTGGCATCTCCACATTGCATTTATGATACTATCTGTCCCCTCTTAGACAAAGCACTCTAAATTCAGATTTTTTTTTTCATCATGCCATGATGCTAACAGTTGCTATACTACCCTTCTACATTTATGGCCTTTGAGATACTAGACTTAAACTCTGAGATTTTTGTTAGTAACACAAGCACTTTTTTCTGCTTTACAATGCATAAGAAAATTCTTGGCATCCACACATGGTTTTTGAGCACTTGAAGTAGGAAAGTGTCTGCTTAGAAAAATCCTTCCACGTTGCTCACTCTTGTTCAGGTGTAGCAAACATTGCCTTCTCCAAATACCTCTTTCACCATGCCAGAGATTTCTATTTATCTCATTCACATGGGATCTTTCTCTGATCTGTTAGCTACACCTAATACCACAGGGAGTTTGCTTCACCTTTTCAATCATATATATGGCTTGCAGTTCACACTCAAGTCCTTTGTAAATTACTTCTGACCTTGTTTATCAGCTTTATGGTAAATTATACTAAATTAGCTTGTGGTGAGTGCTAAATAGAGTTTTACATATTTACATATTTGATGCTGTTGGAGCTCATATATTATTTAAGCTTTTACTGCTTTGGAAGGTTTTCTTTTTTAATGCAGCCATTAGAGGCTGCAGTCCTCTTAAACTCATTCAATCATCTGGAAATTCTGATTTCAGTTGCTCTGTGATCAGCCTACTTGTCAACACATGATGGTTTAATTTTGCTAGAAATGTGGGTCAGTGTCATGCTCCTGAGTCTCTTCCTCCCCAGAGCACAGTGGTTTGGGTTCAGCACCAAACTAGATAGTGTGTTGCTCGTCAACTTGAAAGAAAGCAATAGAGGATATTTCAGAGTACTTTTCCAAATATCTCTGCTTAGTTGCTTCAGAGAGGTTCTCCTCTCCTACTGTGGGAGACGCTTTCAAGCTGAAGCTTCGGTACACAGTGCCCACCTGAACTCTTACCCCTGCTATGTCACAGACATTCCTTTGCTCATCCAACAACCTGATCTCCTACCAGCAGGCCCATGTCCCTGGCTGGCTTTCATCTGTCCCCATACACACAAAGGTTCCCAATTCCCAGAATTGTGACTGCCCTGGCACTCCCCAGATATACTGCTCTTATCTGTGGCAGTGGGACAGCCATGAACTGCCAGTCCTTACTCCTGGGAAAGTGTATAGGGATGCCCCTCTTCCTCAAGAAGCCTCCAGTCTCAACGCTGCTATGACAGTCAACTTCCTAAAGTGAGCTGTGTCCTGGCCTACCTCACCTATTTTTGATAATCAGGAGAATCTCTTTTGCAACACTGCATGCATCAGAGCAGAGCAGACACCCTGTAGTAGGATTTTGACAGAGTCCTAAATATGTGAACAATCTAGAAGTTAAAAATATAAAGATAAGGCAAAAGTGTGGAAAATGTGGAAAAATGATTTGCTATTAGAGGCATCAGAAAAGAGAGGTCTTTTATAAAAATTAAATAAAAATCCCTCAGCCTAAATATACTTTCAGTTTTTTACTAATTTCAGAATATTGTAGTTCAGCTTGCTTTGCTTCAGTGATTCACTTCATTCTTGATGGTTCACTGAGCTGGGACAACAATAGACTGCACAATAAATGTTCCTCATGTGTTGTACCAATTTCATGTTTGGGGATGATTTTGATGAAATGTACTGCTTATGAAAGGAATCAATAGTCAGTAATAGCCTCAGCCAGGCTAGGTACATGGAAGAAAGAGGCTATATAGAGTTTCCCAAGTATGTCTGCCAATATATCTCTATTAGTTGCAGTGACTTGACTTTTCCAGTCCGAAACATGCTGGAAAGAGTTTTAGGGATCAATTTCTGATTGCTAAACTGCCAAATACAATCTAAACCTTAGAAACCATTCAGTGAACAAACCTGACCCTTGGGATCTTTAAGAGCTTGCTCAACTAGGTGATAGAGCTGCACTTCTCACATTTTATGAAACTACTAATTGAAGCTGCCCCAGTCTGTGATGTTTTATTTTATCCACCCCCACTCCCTATCCCCCCGCCTCAGTTATTCTGAATATTTCTAATTAATATGTATACTATGCTTGCATCTGTTTCTGGGTGTGTGTGCATTTGTATAAACATGCATCTACATAGTTTTTGTATGAGCAAATAGTGAAGTAATGTTGATACTTGGTAGATATATAATCATACTAAACCATTGCATTCATATACTTGTCTTTGAACTTGAACAAATATTACATCATGAACAATGGTAGAAATGTTACATCACAAGCAATAATGCCTCTACTGAAATATGAAAAAAGGAAGATGTCTTTCCTCTCTGATCGGTGAGAACAGTGAGACTAGAGAGAGATATTTTACAAGAGCATGTAGTGACAGCACAAGAGGAATCGCTTTAAACTTAGAGAGCAGAGATTAAGATTAGATATTAGGAATTCTTCACTATAAGGGTGGTGAAGCACTGGAACAAGTTGCCCGGAAAAGCTTTTTTTGTATTTGGTTATAATGTGAGAAGAAGGCATTTGACTTCAAGAGACATCAATCAGACATCTTTGTGGTAAGTCCAATGGCTTAACCTACAACCTTACATTGTGTGAGATGAAAAGAAAACCAATTATTAACAGGCTGCTCTGATGCAAGAAGAAAACCAAGCAGAATGAGGCACCCATGATTATAAAAAGAAATAAAATTTGTCCTTTTCATTCCAGCCACTCATACTTTGGGGCCATTTCTAACACACTATCAATCAGAAAAGTCTCTGTCTGTCACAGCCTTTGTTAATGAACTATGTACATTGTGTCGATATCTATATATGCATATTGGGAATAAATAATTCAAAATTATTTGTTGGTAAATCACAAATAACCATGGAATGAAAATTATTTTATACAGAACCAAGCTGAATCCCAACTTTAAGAAATTATGTGACCTCAAAGTTTGCTATCTGAAGGAAATAAATGGAAAGAAAAAATCCGTAAACCAAATCACAGCCAGAAAGGGTCTATGTGATGCTATCATTTCCCTCATGTCTACTTCAAAATCTAGTGTCAGATTTAATAAGCTGAAAATTTTAATATAATAAAGCAGTCGGGGTTTATTATTTTGTTTTGTTTTTAAATTTTCAGGTATTTAAAACTAAGAAAAAATTTTCTTGTAAAATTACTTTTAAGCAAACCACAGGCCTTCATTTCACAAGAAAGGGTAATATAAAATGAAACACTGACCTGGCACAAAGTTTCTGTGCAGAATACTTTCTTGTCTTCTATATGCCAACAGAAGTCATCATTCCACATCTCCTTCCATGAGGCTGCAAATATGAGGAAGAGGGTAAAAGTTGTTTCACTTTCTTGTAAACATGTTAGGCAGTGTGACTTGGCCATATTATTGCATTATAGTGTAGAGGGCTCTGAAACCATATAGCCACTACAATTATTGTTCTGTGGGTCCCTTCCAACTTAATATATTCTGCAATTGTGTGGTTCATGTTTTCTTGTTGTTTGCTTGTTTTTAACTTGGCAAACCTAGACCTTTGTTCACAGGGGAGCTACGAAGCTCATGAAAGGTCTAGAGAAGCCTTAGGAGTAGCAGCTGAGGGAGTTAGGGTTGTGTAATCTATACAAAAGGGTAAAGAAGATTCTGGTACTACATTCTATCACACCTCCTCTCTGTGTCTAATCTTATGATCATCCCATTTATACAAGTTTCTGCTGATCATCAGTCATTTCTCAGATCTGTTTGGTTTCCTTGCAACAGAGAAAAAATAATGCAGAAAACTAGTAGATAAGTTGTCTGCTATTTCGATGAGTTGTATTAAAAGTACTATTTTTTTGGATAAAAAATGTATGATTTCAACTGCAATTTTTCTTATATATAGTTTTTTGAGAGATATTAACATTCAAGACCTCTAGAAATGACAGTTCTGCAATTAATAATTAGGAGTCCAAAATTGTATGTTATGCGTGTTATAAGTTTATCTTTATGAAAAGTGAAATACATGGAGAGGATGGTTGAACTGGTGACAGTTTTCTTCATGTGTATTTGCAACAGATGTGTTTTCCAGAGTTTGCTCTAGTATTGGGATATTGTTCAAGTACTTTCAGAATCACCCCAATATGAATAAAATTCACATTTTGTATTGATTTTACTGGCATGCTATAATGCTAGCAATGTAAAAGTTCTACTTTCAATCAGCCTCAGGATTCACATTCTTAGAAATTATTAAAATGTTCTATTAGACACCTGTCTGCTTCTGAAAATAAAATAGTGCTCATGCATATAAATGTAATGCCCAAAGGGAGATATTTTTGTAGAAGCTCAGATCATACCAGTCCTTCTATAATCTAACAAATCTGTCATTGCTGCCACTGGTACTTCTTGTTTGAGTCTTTTGGAAATGAAGCTAGTTCTCTCTCTCTCTCTCTCTCTCTCTCTCTCTTTGATTGTCTTTACTTATTTTTGGGTTTGTTTGAGGTTTTTTGTTTCTTTTTTTTTTTTTTGTTTTCTGTTTGTGTTGTTTTGTTTTTTATTATTATTAATTTTTTGTTTGGTTTCGTTTTGTTTTATCTAGAGACAAATAAAACATTTCGATATTCAACAGTAATAAACATCAATCTTCCATTCAGTCTGTAGCTGGTAGACCCAGTCTGGGAATCTTATTATCAATCCTTTATTACATCTGCAGTATCATCTTCAGATTTATACCAAATCACCAACAGAAACCCATTCATTATGATGCAAACTGTAAAGGATAGAAGGCATTCTGCAGTATGTCAAGATAGGGAGCATTATGCATGTTTATTATGCTTTAAAGAGAGTTTCCTTTCCAGGTCACTAGTCTGAGGTTCAAAGTTATTTATGGGGCAGGCCTTTACTGAGGGATATGAGGCACTTCTGAACTCTAAGCTTTGATTGTCTCATTTCAGTCTCAGGGCAAGTCCAGAGCTACATCAGCACTGTTCCTTCACTTCACTTCATATTATGATTTCTGAAGTAAGAAAACAATGATTATGAAGTGAAAGAGAATTTTTTGTACTTCCTCAGTCTGGATAAATAAAAACCATTTTATAAGTGCACACACTACTGCCAATTCGTTTGCCTTTAAAATACTAAAATAAGTCTGTGAGAACAATCCTGATGACTGCTTGTAACTGAGAAAAAAATATTTACAAAGTAGCTAAGTCAAGACTAGACATTTCTCATAACAAAAATGCTTTTACTTTTCCATGAAAAAGACAACCAACTATCTGTCCTCATAGGTTTGATGTATCAATCTCTTTCAATGTCAAGTAAAACAAGTATTGAGAATAATTTTTTTCCTTGTTCTTTTTTCTTTTTTCTTTTTTTTTTCCCCTCCAGGGAACTGTAGAAAGGGAAGAAGAGAATGACAAATAAGTTACTGGGTTCATGTTTATTTAAAAATGAAGCCTTCCTTTAAATAAACAGGTCTGGAGCTGCAGGATCAATATTAGGCTTCCAAAAAGAAAGGTCTATACTTTGATCTTGAGGTTCCAAGGTGAAAAGGAAGATAGCATCCCTCACACTCCTGTTCTGTAACTAAACTGTCATCAGCAGCTTCCTTCTCTAGCCAGGATAATATGTGAGATTTTTCTCTCAAAATTTAGTACATCAATGGAATTGCCACAGAAGCCACTAGAAGAGCAGTTTGTTGATCTCCTGATACAGCTGTTATTTATTTGTTCAAGATCTTGTAATTATAAAGAGCATTGCAATAAAGACACAGTTCAGTGACAGAAGTGGCAGTGATGCTGTAAAGGAAGTGGAATAAATTTTGGAAGAAAAGAGTACTGAGGACAACTTAATAGACTTCTTTGTGACCTCTGAAACAACCAATGTGCATCCATATTTTTTTTGCTGGAGAATATCTTTTCAATCATATTGGAGGTAAAAAAAGCCAGTCCAAATTTTCCATGTGTACAGGTCACCAGTTACTGGTTATATGGTATTATGTAGAATGCTAACAATTTCAGGATCAAGTCCGTGAAAGTCTACTAGGGAATGTAATATACTGGTGTTGTAACAGAGGATTTATGTACATTGATGTTTGACTGTCAAAGTCTGTCCTATGGACAATGCTCTTGCCTCTACTTTTCAAGAGGAAGGAAACATCCATAGGAGATGGACTGTGTTCGCTGAGATACTGACATCTCCCTCCTTGCCCTCTGCAAAAGTCCGTTCCTGGAGAAACCTCCAATGTGTTCAGAAAGGGCTTCAAGAAGAGAAATGGTTTTCCATTTCACATTACCCAAAAATCCAACCCTGCAGAAGCAAGAGGCTACTGGCTGAATAAAAGGTCCTTTGTAGGAGGTCATCAAACAAGGCTTTTTCAAGGAGACTAACCAGTGAATAGTTACTATTTTTTATTTATTTATTGCTTCAGAATGAAGTGCTTAAGTTTTTGCTTTGGTTTTGGTTTTTTTTTTTTTTATTTCTCTATCAGATTCATGGAACAGCTCAAGTTTCTATCAAATGCTGATAATTTCTGTCAAATGGAATGTCATGGAAAACTTTGATCCTTTCAGGTGTTGAAATGTGTTTGCTTTAGTATTTTGAAGTGAGGACTAAGGTCTCTTCACCTTACAGAGCAGTTTTGGCACCAGAGACCAGTGGCTCAGGGGAATTAATAACTTTCCTTTCTTCCTTACCTTTACCCATGGGCAGAAGAAGATTGGAATGTGAGCCTGGGCTGACCTAAACAAAATGGGGAGGGAACATAATTTGAGATTAGTTGAGCAAATTTTTCTTGTTGACATAGCCTCTTGATCAGAACATCATTATGTTTTTCTGAGGCACAATTCTTCCTTAAAACTACTTAGATGGAATGACAGAAACCTATGGACCATTCCTCACATTCTTTCCCAAGCCAGCACACTTTTACTTCTTTGTTGAGAAGAAAGGAGAGCTGAAGACTGCAAGTCAGACTCCTATTTGGAACAGAAATGACTTAACGTCATATATTCTTTTACAGATTTGTTTGTCACTATGTACACATCCTCAGTAGTTCTGTACAGATGGTAAGAAACAAGAGTGTAACTCAACCAAGTCTTTTAAGCTACGGATGTGAGCAGCCAGAAAGGTGACCTAATGGAAGGGAATAGTTATGGAACAGAAGAAAATATCTGCTGAAATATCACCAGGCTGGGAACTAGGCGGGTGAACCAGGACCATCCTTGAAAATTACAGCTGGCATCTTTGAAGTATAGATTGATACCCAGAAAGCAGAGACATCCTGGGATAACAGAGGTAGGTGTAAAAACAAGGATTTATAAGGACAATTTGCTCTCTATGAAAATAGGAGAAAAGTAGTCAGGTAAAAGGGGAAAACATCCTGAGAAAGTAAGAGTCCATAACTACCGGTAACTGCAAGAATGAGAAAATAGCCTGGAAAATTAAATATCAGTCTGAGGTAATAGCAAATGTTATAGTCTATTGGCTATCCCAGGTGAAAAATAGAAAATAACAGCATGTACTGGTGCTGAAGTCATGGTGTTCAATGCCTTTTTATGCCTCTGTGATACACAAATTACTTCATTTTTGCCAAAAATGTTCTTTCTGTCCTTGAGAACTTCTCATGCTACATCTGCTGTCCAAAAAGTGGATACATTTATAAGGTAAATTTCTCTGTGTTAGTGTGTACCACAGAGCTCTGTTAATCTAGGATTGAATCTCTCTGTTCCTGCAGGCTGGGTAGCTCCAGGCAGGTTGTGAAAGCTGCTGTATCCAAAGACAAATGTTCAAAAATTTCTGGTTAAGGTAGCTGGTCATGCCAGTCTAAGGAGAAATATGAAGGAGCTGTGGCAGTATGATCTTAGGCAAAACCCCTGATGATTCAGACATGATCATTTTCTTTTGTGCCACCTCAAAGTTTATGAGGGCTGGGAGCAGTGACTGTTCCTGTCCATATGAGTAGCCATACCTCACATGTTACAGTGTCTCGCGAAAGCCATGGTACTGAGTGTTGAGGACTTTGGACTAACAAACAGAGCGCAGTCCAATTTTTGTTTTCCTCTGCTCAAAGAATTACACTATTTTGATGATGCTAACATCTGGGTTTCACCTTTGGCCTTATCCAAGTCCAAAGTATTATAATAAACACAACCTGAGAAAAAGAAATTAAACCAAAACAAAAGAAAAAAACCACTTGGAACAGGTCTACGTTGCATGGTGCTAATTAGTGCAGACATAGCTAAATAAGCTCTAAACAGGTGTGGATGTGTTGAAAATAATTTTAAGCAACAGGGAAACAATACTAGCAGTAATGAATGTAATAGTCACTATTTTTGAGTTTTCAGAAATATTTGTCAATTTGAGTATACTGAAAAGTATTTCTACTAAAATCCAAAGGCATTATTGACACTGGTAGTACTCAAGCTTTACCTGGCTACATTGTAGACATGTATATGACAGATGACCCAAACTTCCTACCAGATCGATAAATAAATAAATTTAGGGCAACTATTCATAAAACTCAGACAACTATTCCAGGATTAAAGACCTTTGCAGTATAACTTTCTGTTTTTCTCTGCAGACTAGGAAACCTGATATGTCTAATATAGATGCGGACATTTGCACCCTAGAGATGATTTCTACTGACAGATAATTAAGATTAAGTAATGTTGAGCTTTTTGGATTATTGCTGGTCCATTCTTACAGAAGGAAAGTGTTTGTCCAAACTATTAATTATATGTTGAGAGAAATTTGATCCAACTTGCTTCTGGGTCCTGGCTCCAGAAGGAATAGTTGTGAAACCAGTTTAGTTACCACATTAAGGATTTTATTCTTTAAGCAAGAAAATGCTCATGGTCTAAACAGATTTAAACATACGTGTAGAGTGGAGTTGTCAAGAGTGTCTGTAATGGGTTTGATTTAGGCTTCCTTAGTAACTAAGGGTAACTAGGGAAGTGGTCATTACAAAGTATTCCACACATGTTTTTCCACATAACAAGGGAGGATGGACTAGAAGAGATAGGAGGTTGGTTTGTTTTTTTTCCTGTTTCCGGCGAGGCTTGAGGGGGCAGAGGGAACCTTGATGGTCCTTTTCTTCTGCTGGTTTTCTAGCTTGGGAAGTGAGATTGTGTTTTTTGCCAGTTTGTTCCATTGCTCTTTAAGGTTTTTGATTGTATCTATCTGCTTCACTTGTTTTGATTTTGTTCTCATCACTCCCTATTTCCCTGTTACCCATTCCCTTTTCCCTTTTCCCTTGGAGGTAGGACTGTGTTCCTGATTGTTCCTGATTTTCTTATGATGCAAAAAAGTAAAGTTTGCAGTTACTTCCAGAGATCAGTTTAAGTCAATAGGAAGTGCTTAGAAATCTGAGCTCTGAGTGATAAATGTTAAAACTTCAGTCTGAAATGAGATTTTCTTGGAAGACACTACACATTGAATTACTATAATAACTTGAATTTTACACCTTCCAGTTACTTAGAAAACTCACTTGAATTATTCTCAACACATTTTTATCAATCTTATTATGAAGTCATGAGAACAGATTAATTTCTGCAAAAATGACATTATTCCCACTTTTCTTTAATATTAAATAGCATTTCTTTATCCAAGCCTAGATCTGCATTTGTAATTTAACAGGTCATGTTCTCCAGCTATAAGACTAAATGGCACAAAAAAGCTCAGTCCAAAACGGTTTGCGATAAATATTTCCCCCCCCTACAAAAAAATAACTGTACTACTGGCTGAAAACAGTACCTGTATCAGTCATTATTAATAAAAATATTTGGAATAAGATAATAAAAAAATTATTTAATCTGTTCAGGGTTGTTTCTGTAAATGCTGAAATTATGACCTATGAAAAGACTTGACTACTTCAGCTGTATATAAACATGAGACGGTGCATGATGTTGAGGTTGCACTCTGGCCATACTTAAAACTGAATGCACTTCTTTACAGTATTTTAATGGAATCTATGAGTGGACATTTACATAATTTGGATGTACCAGGGGAATTGTCACCATTTAGATACACTTGTTCTGTAAAACATAGCTAGAGAAACCACACTTGAGACCACATATATATAAAAGACCATACTGAGCCAGACCCTGAAATTCTAGTTAATTAGCCAAACTGATATAGTTAGCAATCACTTCTGCCTAGTAAAATATTTTGAGCAAGAACTGTATTTGTTTTGTTCTTTAAAAAGTTAATTTTAGGTTAATGAAAAGACTTAAAATTAATAAACAGATTTTTAGAGCAAATATACTGCCATTCACATGGTCCACGCTTTGTAATAATACTGGAAATTATCAAAAAGACAAACCAATCCAGTGGATGCTCAAACAAAGAACAGATCATTCATCCTGTTACTATGTGACTCACTAAGTGAAATAAAAATTAATCCATATTTATGAGATTCATATGACAAGTTTTAGGTATTTAGATGTCATTTAAGAATAACTTTCCTATAATTGATTTTAATTCTTGCAACTTATGTTGTTGTCTTTTTTTCTTTTTAAGTGTTAAGCGTAGGCTGGCTGGTCAAGCCACTCAATCACTTTTGCTTATTATTGATAACACTTCTCTTAATTTGTTTTATAGCTCAGTAACAATCTCTAATATTCAAATTTACATAATGCATTAGAAATAAAATGCATGTACATTCTTTTTTGAGGTTGATTTTTATACCAAAAAAGCACTTCTGTCAGCAGGAAAGATGTTTTATTTAAGCTTTCATGTCTCCTGAGTGTGCTTCTCAAAAGAGAATGGGTTATTTATTATTTCAAAGATGAAGGTGGTATTAGAAGACTTGACTATTACTTTTTCCTTCAGGTTCTATATGGCAATAAAAATTAATTCTAATGTCTTTGATGTTTCTCTGTGTACTTTCAGTATCTTTGAAACCTTGGGGAATATCTTCCTAGCTGCATGCAAACAATTATGTTATATAGAGAGAAAGGTAATCTGATTTGCCTGTAGTCATCTTTTCCTCCAGTAATCTTTTCTTTTATACTTCTAGGTATAAATTATTTTGATAGAGTTAACTGCCCATCATTTAAATAAAATATTTTGGTGTGATGCTTTTGTTTCACAGACTATATTACTGCACAAATTATTTAGCCTATTCAATTAAGTTATCACAGCATGCCATGCAAAGTAAATCTATTCAAAATAAAAATCTAAACCCCCTTTCAAACAGAGATTTCAGATTCTAACTCAATAATGTAGGCAATTGTGCATCATTAAATGGGTGACTGAATAGCTACATATTTAAAAGAAACTTAAATTTAGAATGTGATATTCATAACTAGAGATTTTGTAAGAGATCATTTTACAATTTAGACTAATAGAGTAGCAAAAGTGAATGCCTTGTCTTCAAAGAAGTCTAAATCAGGATTATTAATCAGGAAAGAATTGACATGTAATGAAAGAAAAAAGTTTAGGGTTTTCACAACTAAGAATAGGCTATGTTTATTGAATATACACCAGCAATTATTAAAAACCAAAGAGAAAGATATCAGGTGATATTTTAGAGGTATCAGGTGATATCATTTTAGATAGATTGATTGATATTATATGATTATATTCTTTATATTATATATGGTATATATATGAAGTGACATACTAGAGAAAAATATCTAACGAATAAAGACACTTTTAAAATTTTAGGGAATATATTGTATAAATTAGCACATATTTTCCTCTTGTTCCTCTGATGTAATGTGTTTTACTAAGAGGAAGAAATTGTATGAAAATTCTGCACTGAATGACTATTTAAAGCTTGAAAAATTTATCTTTTTTTCTTTTTCTACTAAAATACTGGAAAATAAACCTCACAAGTAATTTCATCCTCCCGAAAGCAGGACATGCCAAGCCACTAAAGACTATAAACAAGTATTTAAGATGTCAAAGTAGATTTTTTTAAAAAATAAGAAGTATTAGCCTGTGCATGATTATTCATGGGATATGGTGTATACTGCCATGACCTGCAACTGAAATTTGCTGTGAAAAAAGAGTTAGGAGGCACAGATGCACAACAGTATCAGGGGCAGAAACAAAAAAAATCCTGTGTTGACAAAAGAGTGAATAGCTAACTCATTTGTATCTTTCACTGTGGAAAACGTGTTAGAAAATACCTCTTTGTAACAGCAGTTAGGGTGAATTCTTTTCACTAATTTTAAAATAAATTATTTCCTTGTGTGGAATTCATCTCTAGCATGAAAAGATTCTCTTCCAAATTTCAAGAATAAACTGGTTATTATTCAAAGTAGTAACTGTTCTTCAGACTGCTCAGTGAATATCTTCCAAAACTGCTGATTTAATCTTACCTATCCTCTACTTCAGTCTTAGCCAACCAGATTATATATTTCTCTTCCTGTCATGAAGAAAATTGTTGACTGCCACATCCAAAAAACTGCAACCACAGTTGGTCTTTTGGGCCTTATTTTGTAACTTTCCAACTGTCTCTATATGAATAACTGAATTGGCAAAGAACAAAACAAAACAAAAAACAAAAACAAAACACACAAAAAACACCTTGCCAACATTTTCCAGTTCTGGTACATCTGAAGAAAAATGTTTGTCTTTAGTTGAAATTAGTCAGCTTGTGTTCATTCATTCTACCTTCCAAAGTGGCAGGAAATCTGATTTTTCATGGCTTCCTTTAGCCTTTCAAATCTGCCTGATACTGCTTGAGACTAACTATCTGGTTGGGCAATAATTTGTCTTATTGCTGAGAATTTTTGATTTCTTACTACTTTTAAATGTCTTCCATTAGAAAATTAAAATCTCACCAGCACTGAAACATTATATCTTACTCTCAGTTTGTCAGGATTTGGTTAAAATCCACAAACAACAACTACACCAATAACATGACAGACTAAGTAATTTACCAACTTGAAACTGGAAATCTGAGGTCTTACTTTTGTTTATATGAAAATTTCAACAGGATAGGCATAGAAATAGTTGAGCTAAATAGTATCAGAGAACAGAGACAATTCTGATGTTTGGTATTCAAAGATAAGTGTTTTGTGAAACTCTCAAGTACTAAAGATAACTGTGCAATCTTGTGATTTACAGAATCACAGAATTCCAGAATATGTTGAGTTGGAAGGGACCCATCAGGATCATCAAGTCCAAATCCTGGCCCTGCATAGGACCATCCCCAAGAGTCACACCATGTTCCTAAGAGTATTGTCCAAACTTCTTGAACTCTGTAAGTCATGGTGCTGTGACCACATCCCTGGGGAGCCTGTTCCAGTGCCCAACCACCCTCTGGGTGAAGAACCTTTTCCTAACATCCAGCCTAAACCTCCCCTGGCACAACTTGAGGCCATTCCCTTGGGTCCTGTAACTGGTCACCATAGAGATCAGTGTCTGCCCCTCCTCTTCCTCTCATGAGAAAGTTGTACACTACAATGAGGTCTCCTCTCAAGTCTCCTCTTCTCCAGTCTGAACAAACCAAGTGACTTCAGCCACTCCTCATATGGTTTCCCTTCAAGGCCCTTCACCATCTGTGTTACCCTCCTTTGGACACTCTCTAAGAGCTTAATATCTTTCTTATACTGTGATGCCCCAAACTGCACACAATATTCAAGGGGAGACCCCCCAGTGCAGAGCAGAGCAGAGCAGAGCAGGACAATCCCCTCCCTCAAACGGATGGTGATGCTTTGCCTGATGCGACCCAGGTCACAGTTGGCCCTCCTGGCTGCCAGGGCACTGCTGACTCACTCATGTTCAGCTTGCTATCAACCAGAACCCCCAGGTCCCTTTCCGTGGCATTCCTTTCCAGCATCTCATTCCCCAGGCTGCACATACATCCAGGATTGCCCCATCCAAGGTGCAGAACCTGGCACTTTCCCTTGTTGAACTTCTTATGGTTGGGGATTGCCCAGTCCTCTAATTTGTCGAGGTCTATCTGCAGGGCCTCCCTTTTGAGGGAATCAATGGCTCCTCCCACTTTTGTGTTGTCTTCAAAATTGCTTAATATCCCTTCCAGTCCTGCATCTAAGTAATTTATGAAGATGTTGAAGAACACAGGGCCTAAGATGGAGCCCTGTGGAACCCCGCTAGTGACAGGTCACCAGTCTGATGCTACCCCATTCACTATTACCCTCTGTACTTGATCCATGAGCCAATTGCTCACCCATGACATCATGTGTTTATCCAACTGTGTCCTGGACATTTTGTCCAGAAGGATCCTGTGAGAGACAGTATCAAAAGCTTTACTGAAATCATAAAAGGTTACATCAACTAGTTTCCCTTGATCAGCTAGGTGGGTTACCTAATTTCCTTTCATGACAAGGAGGTAACCTTCATGACCAATGACTGTATTGTCTTTCAAGTGTTTTTTGTGCACTAGTTTTTAACACAAGATTGATGTACAAAACCCAAAGAAGAAACCAGTTTCATGCTACTCCCATGAAAACCCTTCAAAATCTGAGGACTAATTTGTTATTAGCTGGTTCTCAAGTAACTGTCAAACCCATTCTTGTTACTATGCATTAGCACTTGTTCTAGTATCTTCTGAATCTGTCTCCCTGTCAATCCATATTCCCAGCTGCTAGGTAAATTGTGTTTGTCATCACCTATCTGATGGGTGCTTCTCAACTTCTTTGTTAGCCCTTGTTAAAAACAGTAAGTTCCTTCAGTCCCAAATGCTGCTGACATTTTGTGTCTTCCTTTCTATCCTTGGTGCTTCTGCCTAAATCAATCACCACTATGACAGTGCAAAAGGCTTCACTTAGAAAGGCTCAGATAGTGGACATGTTGCAACTTTTCACATTAATCACTCCCAATCAAGTGCTGTTTGTCTCCAGCATCCTAAGTTACTTTCCCCCCTCTTTTTAGCTTTTTTCTCCATCCAGCTGAGACTATGTAGTTCTTAGTATGTCAAATCTTGAAACATTTGTATTCTAAAAGTTTTATGTAAGATGAAGACATGCATGGAACTGGTATGAGGGTGGACCGCTAGGGAAGGAGGTGGTTTCTTTCCCTCTCTTTCCTTATTCACACTCCCTCAGCTTTTTCAACAATCATGAGGTTGAATGGTGATCAATCAGGGAATCTATCCCATGACACATAATGCAAACGCCATAGTTCCTTATCAAGAAAATCAATTCCCTCCTGTTCCTCTCAAGGCCATCTAAATACTTAAATCTGCATAGCAAAAGAAGTGAGAACAAGTAGCTGGGGACAAAGGACAGAATGGAGTGCCTCTTTCAGCAGCAACCATATTAAAGGGAAACAAAGAGCATGAGAAATCCTTTTTCTTATGTGTTGGGGGTTTTGTGTGTTTTGGGTTTTGTTTTTGGTTTGGTGTGTTGTTTGGTTTTTTTTCCCCCAGACCTACTGGTTTCAACATTTTCATGGCTTCCATCAAAATCACTTCACTTATTTAAACACAAAACCCCAGAGATTTCATATATGAGTATTCTCAGCAGGCAATACACTGTCAATTGTTATTTTTATTTCACTCGTGATGGAGTGAAATAAATTCTGTCCATACTTTATGTTAAAATATAGCTTAAAATTACTTTTTAATGGCTGCCTGCTGAATCAAGAGAATGAATCATAGAATTACAGAACAGTGTGGGTTGGAAGGGACGTTAAAGATTATTTAGTTCCAACCCTCCCTCCATGGGCAGGGACACCTTCCACCAGACCAGGTGGTTCAAAGCCTCATGCAGTCTGACTTTGAACAAATCTACATATGGGTCACCCACAACTTCCCTGGGCAATCCATTCCAGTGAAGAACATCTTCCTGATACCTGATCTAAATCTACACTCTTTCATTTTAAAACCATCATCCCTCATCCCACTCCCTGAAAACAGTACTTCCTCATCTTTCCTGAGGGCCCTCTTTAAGCACTGGAAGGCTTCAGATCTCACTGAAGCTTTCTGTTCTCTAGACTAAACAACCCCAGTTCTCTCAGTCTGTCTTTGCAGGGGAAGTGTTCCAGCCCTCTGATCATCTTTGTGATCCTCTTCTGGACTTGTTCCAATAGATGGGTGTCTTTCCTATTATGAGAGTCCCAAAGCTGGACACAATACCCCAGGTGGGATCTTGTGAGAACAGAGTAGAAGGGACAGAATCACCTCCACTGACCTTCTGGTCAAGCTTCTTCTGATGCAGCACAGGATACAATTGTCATTTTGAGCTGTAAGTGCACATTGGTGGTTCATGTTCCATTTTTCATCCACCAACACCCTTAAGTCCTTCTCTTCAGGGCTGCTTCCAGTCTCCTAATCACCCATTTTGATCCCCCAGTAGTTTTCTTGCACTAAAAAAAAGCTGACATATGTTACCCTTAACCTTCGATTAGCTATAATGTGCTATGCACTCACAGTTTCTTTTGGGTACTCCAAATTATCATGCTCAAATAAAGTTTGTAAGTATTTTGGATATTTGGATTTGTTTGACCTATCTTCTACAGACCAATTGTTAGGTGTCTGGTCTAGTCACACCTGCTTGCTTACTAATAATTAAAAAGAAAACTATGTGTGCAAGATATTTTCTTGCATCTTAGAAAATTTTTCTTAGGGTTGGATAGATTAGAGGGCTTTTTGAAACCCCAATTTTCCTTTCTGGTTATAAAGAAGACCTAGGCAGATTATTCCAAAACCCAACTTTTAGTTTGCTAAAACTGATAGAAATATCTCCATTCAATATTTTCAATTTTTGTCAATGAATTTCCAGAAGTTGTTTGATGGTTAAACAGTTATCTCATGAGCTCTGTTTTGAAGACAGTTGTTTGATCAATATTTACTATGATTTCTGTGTTATTAATCAAACCAGGAAATAACATTTTTAAAAAAGAGAATCTTGTCACATAGTTTTCAAGCTGTGTGTCTTTAAAAATTGAGACTTTTCTTTAGACACCAAACAGCAGAATAATCACTTTTCTTTGCTTTTCATTAGGTTGACAGTGTCATATGAAGTGGATTACATTAACATGAATCAGTTCAGTATCTCCAGGTATAAAATGATCATTTGGCAATATCTTTTCCACGGTCAAGAAATGAGGTTAAGAAAACAATATAGTAACATCTTAAAATATTGTGATATGGCTATGTCAGGTATTATCTTCTCTAAAGCTCTATGTAAGTACATTCAAAATAAGGTGGTACATGAGAAAGTTATAACATCAGGGCATCTTTGGGTTCATCTTATGTCGTTTTGTTCATTGTCCTACAACACTATCAGAACAGGGTTCCCTGAGCAAACAATTTAACCAAACTTTTGTGTCCAGATTTTGTCACTCGTATTTGAGTGAATGGCAGCTTCAAAAACCCCTCACCTTTACTGTGATAGTAAAAACTAATTCAGCCTTGCATTTAAAATGATATACACAAGTATTTAAGATCTGTATGAAAAGGTAGTATTTGTTAATACATTTTAGTTAAAATTTTTTAACAAGCTGAACCATTCTTCCTAGTAAAGTTACAAGTTGGCATAACTTAAACCAAATGTAAACCTGGAAGTATTTACAGAAGAACTTAAATGAATTTTAGTAGAATACTAATAATTCAAAATACTGAGTATTTTTGGAGCTTTTACATGCAAATAAAATTTAATAGGAATTTTTAATTTTCAAGGATTTTTGAGGTAAATTGTTTTATAAGTTGCCTCTCTGTTCAAGTGCCATGACATATACTGATGTAATTTCCCATTATCTAACCGTCTTTAGATAAAGAACTCTCAAGCTTAACTCCTACAGTCATCTGATTCTCCTGTTTTCTTGATCTTTACTCATACAGATCCTGAATTCCTGATTAAAAAGATAGTATTATAATAAAGCTCTCTAGCTTGTACTCTGGGAAAAAGTAAATTATAGTATACCCAGTTTCCAAATTCCAGGTGCTCTGTTTTATAATATCTGCGATTTATACATCCTCTGAGAATAGCTCAGCTCCCTTGACAAGCTTCAGTAAACTAGATTTCCAGGTGTTTTGAGACCCATAGCTGCTTCTATAGAGAGACCTGAGGAAAAACAGATACTATTAATTCAGCAATTATAGGTAAGAAGCCATAAAATTCTCAGAAGTCACACCAATTCCTGTCACTGGTTGCTAGTGCTCCCAAATAGGTGGCTGTGTTATAGTATGGCAGGTAGGTCAGGAATTCCAATGAGCGTGTGCTAGCTAAGAAACACCCTCAATATTTGCAGACAAAATGTTGTATGATTGTAGTTCCAGAAATATTTTCAGGTACTATTCTTTGTTTTATGAGTCAAAAAAAAAAACCAAAAAACAAACCAAATATAAAACTGAAAAAACCCTCTAAATTATATATGAGAAAGTGCAATATGGTTTTCTAAGCATGGCAGATCTTGGCTCAAAAAAGTCCTAAGATTTTGTGAGAACAAACTGTGTTAAATGTGTTAAGTAATTTTTTTTGTCTCTTGGCTATAAACAAAATTGGTGTCAAAGTCCATGTTTTCTGTATTCCTTGGCCTTTATATCCTTGAGAGAGTTTGCCTGTGCTGTTCTTAAAAAATTAAGGTCTGTTTTTAAAGTGTTAGATCAGACAGGGTCACTTCCCTTCCACTGACTACTTTTCTCTTTATTTCCAAATGAATATTTTATGCTTTCTATAAGTACATCTGAAAAGACAATTAAGCTCTGTACTAGAGACAGTAAAATAAAAAGAAATGTAAAAAGGAAATAAAAGGATCAAAATAAATATTTAAATTCCAATTACTTCCATAATCTATTTTTTCTTGAAAATAAAAAAATAAAAATTAAAAAATTGAAAAATTTATTGAAAGTTTATGTCTTAGGCTAAAACAGTTCATAAATTGATAGATCTCTTATTTCTCTTGTTAAACGAATGAAACCATGCATGTATTCCAAATAGCTTCAGGCAGCTGGAGGTTAAATGGCAGAAGTTACTGTATGTGAGATGGGTTTAAATCTCTATATTTAGCCAACTTCTCTGAGTCACCTCTGAAAAGAGTCGAATGTATAAGATGACTAGAAAGAATAAAGTAATTTCTTTTGTCAGCACACATATACAAGTCTAGTGCCATTTAGGAGACTGCTCTGCCTTTCCTTCATTTTCCACTCCAGAAAGGCCTGAATATCTCACATACTGTTTGTTGTCTTTGCCAACTCCACCAAAATCTTTAAGAAACCTTAAGGTGGTTCTGATAATTCTTGGTATTTGTGTAGAGTTGAGTCCTTGGTGTCTACTTTGCAATGGACATACATTTTTAGTGGTATTTTTAGATGTTGCCAGGTACCTACTTGTCTTCATCTGTCTCATCAAAAATCAAGTCCTGTTTTATAAATGTGAGGTCCATAGAAGCATCTTGAGTTCTCTACCTGATCTCAAAGAGAACATTTATAGAACTGTATCTTAAGATTGCAGAAATATGACTTTAGTCCCTTAGTTCAAGTGTTCACACCTACATTTAGATATCTATGTGTACTTATCTTAATTTCAATGTGAATTCACCTATTTTGTTTTTCTTCTGTATAACTACAGTTTTATTTTGCAATAGGTATTTTGCAATTTATTAGTCATCTTCTGGTGTTTTCAGTTAGCAGATAAGACAAACCATAGTTATGGACATGCAAAGGAACTAAACTTCAGAATATTACACTATAATCTTCAGCTTTTATGACCAAACTGAAAATTTTGAACAGTATGCATAATACTGTATAGATTTGCAATACATTTGTTGTTATATGAAACAATGCATTGTACACTTCTAAATATGACTTTCTTGAATAGATTCATAAGGGCAATTATATGTAAAATTATACTAGATGCAAGTAAAACCAAATCTAAAAGAAAGAATAAGGTTCAAACACATGAAACAAACCAAAAATGTTGAGAATAAGTATTAAAACATCTGACCTATCCCTCAAGTGCAGGACAAGATAAATGATGGACACTGCCCTTAGAAAAATCCCAGCAACTGCAATATTTTGCTATCATTTAACTTGATAGAAGCAGACCACAGACAAAAAGCTGGAATATCAACATTTTTTATTCACATAACAAAATATGAAATTTTCCATGTCTTTGATAAGTGATGTAAAACACGGAGAATGAGATAAAGACAAGAATTTTGCTTCATACCTTTTCATGTCTCACAGATGCAGTATTACTTGGTGTTTTACTTAATGAAAATTGCAATACCATTTTATCCCCAAACAAAATGCTTACTAACACCTAATATTTCTCACAGATGTGCACAAACCATGTATAGTGGTCATGGTATTTACTTCATAATTCCACTTTGGTCTGTGCAGTTTTTCTTTTCTTTCTTTTTTTTTTTTTTTCCCTAGATTTTACCACTATGGTCATTGTTTTGCACCATCTCTCTCAGGTTTTGGGGTTTTCTATATGAAATTTTTAATCTCCTGCTTGCTATTAGGAAGATAATGATTCAACATAGCAGCCATCACTCCTAGTTTTAATAATGTCATGAACATTCTATTTCTTGCAGTATGGTGTTGTTTGGGCTTTTCATACTACTGATTCAATAAAAGTTTTAAGAATTAATTCAGGGAAGCATCTCGCCTGATGGCAAAGTTGAATCTCTTTCTATGTTCAGCCTTTTCTGTTGAAACTATTGGGAATTTGACTGATTGGTAAAGTCTCTCTGAATGAAAGTCACTCCAGGACCAAACGCTGATTCTCCCAGCAACCCAGGAGAGATGACTATGAGGTCTCTCCCCATCTTTCTCAAAAAGATCTTCAAACCAGTCATACATATGCTACAGCAAGATAACTACAAGTGAGGACTCACAACTATATTCCTAAAGCAATCTTCTATTGAAAAAAGCCGCCAGGGCTTTTACAGTCTTACTGAACTAGTGCAGCTAGTTAAAGTGGGCATGGAGTATTTGGACAAGAGACATACAGTTACAAATAGCATGCTTGAAGATGGTTCCCATAACAGCATTCTGGGGACATCTTACTGATAAAAAGGGCATGGATCAGACTTTCTGTAGCCTAGAGCCATAGTACCCTTCACATGTAGCTTCCTACTAATTTTCTTATTTCTCCCAAAAGAAACAAAGTATTTCTGTTATTTATAATGATAATGTGAACTGAAAATTGAAACACAGTACTGTATTCTCAAGTTTGTCTGTTACAAATGCTTCAAGTAATTAATGTTGAGTTAATGTTAGGAATCTGTATGACATCTTCACTAATTCCAAAAGAATTCTCTTGGATTAATGATAATACAGTAAATATAAAAAAATTAATAATGATTAGGCTAATATTTTAAAGTGCCATCCTCACTTAAACAATCAGCAATTTTCATTTATTTTTAGCAAGCTTCCATGTCAAGCCTTTATAGTAAGTTACAAATCATCATTATTTCTTTTCATATTCATGTGCTAATATTAATCAGGACAGCTACTTATGCATATGTGCAGATAGAAGTGCAGTAGTGGATCTTCTAGAACTACAAAGTAATTGAGTGTCAAGTATTATTACAGCAGGTACTTTGCGATCTTTCTCTGATGTTCATGCTTTGTTTTTTGTTTGTTTTTTAAATCTCCTTTTTTTCTCTGCTGTATTCTGCTTTTGGATCTGAAAGAAAAGGCACAAAATATCAAATTATTGTCTTCTGAAGATAATTTTCATATGTTTTAAAACCTAAAAAGTTAAAAAGAAAGCAGCTTTCAGAGAACAGGATGATTTAAAAAAGCCAGTCTGAAATATCCTGAGGATAATCCTAAAGAGCGGAATGCTCCACTGCTTACCATTTTCAAAATCCTAGTAACAGAGAAGGTGCTTCAAGCTGGTGCCCAAAACCGTAAGACACCTTGAATATCTGCATAGTGGAAGGCAGTCAAGCACACTCCCTAATGCTCTCCAGACACTTCCTAGAAACAGGCTGAGGGAGAGCCATGGATGAACCAAATTGTTCCCAAGTTTCAATACAGTAGTAATTCTATTTCAGGGGAGAAGAGAGTTTAACTGTAGGTGTCAATTAGAAAGAAATGTTCAGCCACTTGTCTTCAGGAGCAAAGAAAATGCTCTAGCATATTTTGTTTTCTAACATGGATGTAGCCATCACAAACAGCTGCAAATTCTTAAAACTATTAACAGTATTTATTTAGTCTCTTCAGTCTTCCTTCTGCCTGGAGAGTATCTTAGGATATGCCATGTTGATATTATGTAAGTTTTTAAAGAGATTTGTGATTCTGTCATTTAATTATATTAGTAAAATAGATTATAAAACATCTCATCAAACCCACAGTTTTCAGGTGTTTTCCTTTATAAATACAAATATGTATCCTTGCCCAGAGCTAAATTATTTAAAATACATGATAAACACAATATTTTGAGCCATTTAACTTTTTAAAATTTGGAGAAAAAGTGAAGGCACAAGTTCTCTCTTAGCTATAAAACAAGGGCATTAAATGAAATGGTAAATAAACCAAAAATCTTTGAGTTAACAGAGAAATACCTTTCAACTACATTTATTATTGTTATTAAAAAAATGGAAATTTCAATTTTTGAACCAAATTCAGTATTTCAAAATATGTGTAAATAAAAGAGTAGCAGCAGTCATGCAATAGCTGAGTATCATCAATTCAGCAATAGTTAATCCCTCCATTATGACATTTGCTTATCTCAGGGTCATTAAATCAGCAGCAGAACCTGAGAAGCGCACCTGGCTTTCTGGCCTCCAAGAGCAAATAGAGATCTTCAGAAAATTAAGTCATGGAAGTCAATTAATGAAACTACAATGTAGGGTTTTGGTTGTGGTTGGGGTTTTTTTGTTTTGTTTTGGGTTGTTTTTTGTTGTTGTTGTTTATTTGTTTGTTTTCATGAATTGCACTGTTAATTCCACTTGTGTATCTGGTACATCACAACAATATTATTCCCTCTCTTTGTGATTTTCCATTTTAACATGGGGGACAAAGCTTTTATTCTCACTACACCTTCTCTGAAATTTGTGGTCTGTCTCTTGTGGTATGCCAATCCCAAATCTCTTGTGGTACTTGGCTCTCTGAGGACAATTTCAGAGATGGGACAATTTCAGCGATGGGCCAATTTCAGCGATGGGACAAAATGTTTGTATGGTAACTTCATTGTGACGCATGTCTATATGATCCTTTGAGAATAAAGCATCCATTGTGATTTCTCTTTGCTGAAAAAAAAATACCCAGCACATATAAATGCAAACAAAATCAAGAACAGTAATGGAAAAGCAAAATGTACTGCCTGAAAGATTTCAGTGACACTTATGATTTCTTCAGCAGTATCACTCTTGCATTTTTTCAAATGTTAGCCTAAGTCATCTTTTTGCTATAGTTTCTAAATAAAATGTTCAAAGCAGGTAATTTTTTCTGCATTGGAACTGCAGTCTGAAATTTTACAAAACTTAGTGAAAATCATGACAATTCCAAGAGAAAACATTTAGATGAAAAATTCCTGCTCATCTCTAATACACAGCTAACCACTATTCAATTTCACGTTTCATTCATATGAGAACTAAAATTAACTTGCAACTGTTGAAAAAGAGGAAATAGAATAAAAACATTTTAAATATCCATTCTATGTCTCTGTTAAAGGAGACAGAAGAGGTAGAAAATGCACAGAAAAGATTAAGATAATTTATGTATAAAAGACACCAAGAAGATTAAATTTAGTCTTTTCCGGCAGTTTCGTAGCAACAAGTTTGAGATGGAAAAGGCCTATTACATCTCTCTGTCAAGGCAGGATTTTCTCCAACTATATTTTTTCCTATGTTTTGTCCTGTCTAGTGTTGAAAATGCTAAGTGATGAATCTTCTACCACTACCCTTAGGAGACTATTTCAAATCCTATTACATCTCCCTGTCAGGATATCTACACATATTCAGTGCAAACTTTCCATTTTTTAATCTTACTGCTTTACTTCTAGGATAGCCTGGTTTTCATATAAAATAACCTCAATCCCTCTGTGTCCTGCTGGTGCTCCCATCCCACTTAGTTATTGTTTAGATAAACTCTTTTATTTTTAGCACTATTCACCATTACTCTGAAGTCATTCCCTCCAGCTTCATGTATCACTTTTTATTCCTTCTCCTGACTTCTATAAATTTATTCTTATTTTTCTTAGTAACATGATATCTAAAATTTGCTGGTACCTAAGACAGTGAACTGTAAACCAGTAGAGGTTGAACCATAGATATTCTTCCATTTTCTAACTATATTCAGACCTTATAAAATTTATTTCAAAATGTCACCTTTTAGGAAATAGGCAAAAGAGAAGAGTCATGATACTTCAGAAAATGCAATTTATAACAAATGCAAAGTAAATGTAGATAAATGAGCAAGTTATTATATAAAGATTAAAATATTTAATTTTCATGTTGTCAGAAAACTTTGGGAGAAGCTCAGTAAATTCCTTCTTAAAAGTTTTTGTATTAAAAAAAAAGAAAAAAGAAAAAAGAATCTTCAGAAACACTAGAAGGAAGTTTACATGGAAACTGGAGCTTATTTTAAAATAATCTACCAAAATGTTATTTAAGAATCTGTCTCTTTTTTCAACTTGTGATTATAAGTATTCCTTTCATAATAAATTAATATGAAAGTATGCTTATGACTTCTCATATCTAGATATATATGTCAATGAATGGTGTATAAAGTCAAAGTTTAGATTTGATATCATCAACTTTTCAATGGTAGCTTTTTTCCATGTTGGTGACTATACTTTTTCAATAAAAATTCCTGCAATATTGCATTTTCAATGAACCTGTTTGTGTGAGAAAACTATAAGATAAAACTAAACCACAGAGAAAATATGTGTCTAAAGCTAATATAATTGATATATTTAAATATTCTTAGTCCTATTCAAGATAGATTATCCTTCTAGAAATGAATTAATAAATCCTTTAATATATTTGACATAATCCTACTATATTTAATACATTTTGATTAATCACATATTGTCAGTGTACAGCAGTGGTCATCTAAACCAGATCTTTTAAGTGGCTGAACCGTAAAAAGAAGAAATGACAGAACTTCCTCGAGTATGGTAGAAACACTGCAGTGAAATGTGGATGAAAATTAGAAGCTGTCAATTAATAATAAAGACTGTGATTTAAAATTTCAGACAGAAAATTAATTCAGACTAGTTCTTATATAGTCTTAAGTAGCTGTTAATACTAGCATTTTTCAGTCCAAGTGAAGGAAAGGTTTTGATAATGACATGAATAAACACAATGAGCACAATGAGGACATTTGACTTTAACAAAAGTGTTGCTATGTTCTGCCTTATTGAAGAGCATGGTGGTTTTCATTTAACTCAGTGAAAGAAACTCTGATAGTCATCTAATCCCATTACTTTCTTTACATGGAGTGGATTAGAGACTGTGAAAGATTCTTAGGGATTTTGCATGATGTGTTTTTTGGATTTTTTAAGAGTACCTTAAAGAGCATGAAAAGAACATTTTCTCATTTTTAATACCTTGTGGTATTTTACTAGTATAATACTGTAGAAACTTCATATTGGAAACAATACATTAAGACAGGGGAATTACTAGAAAATATCTTGTTTTGACTGTCAGTAGAAATATATCTGTGTGTACTGACATCCACAATATTTCTCTACATCAAAATATTGACAGAAAAATGCACTTCTGAATGGACAGTTTACCTTAATATACTAATTGATATCTCTTTTCTGACATACCATTGCTCTGAATATGCTAATCCATGTTATTTCTGAGTTTAGGCTTTATGTCTTCACTGTTGATATTTCAACAAGGGATGACACCTTCTATTTCCCCTTCCTCTTTTAAAATTAATTAATTAATTATCTGTTTGTTTGTTTATTCATTTATTTTTATGAATATTCTTTTGAATATCCTGAGTTAGAAGGAACCCAGAAGGATCACCGAAGTCCAACTCTTGGCCCTTCACAGTACAGACCCAAGAATCACACTTTGTGTCTTAGAGAGTTGTTCAAATGCTCCTTGAACTCTGTCAGGATATTCATGAAGTTGTAGCTGGATGCAAATTATAAATATGTCTGTGGAGGAGGACACATTTAAGGTTTCAGTGAGAAGTTTTCTACTCTAATAATGTGCTGCCACTGCTACATATTTTTGCATTCCCTTTTCTAAGAAAAAAATAATTAAGCAGAATTTTTTAGATGACATGAAATTTGTTTAGGTCACTCAAACAACAGGTCTTACTGATCACACCAAATTATGTTATATGATCAAGCTGGGTGGTGCTCATCCTCAAATCAACATTTTTTGATAGAAAATTATGGTCAGTACTACTACTACTACTTCTTTGGTACAGCTGTTGTTGAACTTGAAGTCTTCGTTTTCAACAGTGGCTTTGCATTCACTAGTTTTACTTTACCTTTCCCCTAACTTGTCTAAAAGAAATGTCCTGGTTGTTCACTTTTGCCTATCTATAGGTTAAGCTTTGAGTAAGTCTATACAGAGAAATTACTTAGACTTAGAGGACACTTAGCGACAGGTGTCTAAAACTGAACCTGGAAACAGCTCGAGTCATTTCTTCAACAGAATAGAGGCAAAGGAAGAGAAAAACAGCTGTTAGTAAGAAACTGAAAAAAGGTTCTCTCTCAGCTTATTCTAAATATTTTGTTTCAAAATCACATTTTTCAACTGCACAGGAGTAAACAAAAATTCTTGTAAACTGTTTGACCACCTTCTCCAAGTAATAATATTTAATCCTTCTTAACAGAATGTCATACTGAATAATGTTATCTTTGCTAATCAAATGCAAATGTCATGACTGCAGCACATGTTTTTCAGATTACTTATTAAATCTAAAGAGTTTGACATTTTAACAGACTCCTCATTCTAGGCATTTTTAATAGAAATACAGAAAATAACCATAAAAATAAATAATTTTCTAGAAAAATAATGAAAATTGAAAGCTTTTTTTTTCCTCTCTTTTCTTCTTCCCCAGCCCCACAGTTTTTAACTTGAAAACATAGCAAAAAAGAAAACCAAATTTTTATGTTTGTGTTTTATCAGGCTTTAAAAAGTGTTGGTAGCATGGGCTTTTTTTATAAATGACATTGAAAATAGGAAAATTTGTATGTGACGAGGTTTATTTTACAGCTAAGGTAGGTTTTACAACTTCTTCACGCCATTTATCACTAGTTTCTTTCAACTTTTCTCATCCTTTTCTCAGAGATCTATTCCAATTTACTCCATATATGTATTTTTAAAGTATGCTAATGTTCAGTCTTCTGTAGAGTTATGATATGCAATACTGTTCATTTCAACTACTTTTACATTATTTAGAAAAGCTGGAAAGGAGACCAAAATTTGCTATTTGCATAGAACAAAATAATTTTATGGCTTCCTTTAAATGTCATGTCTCTTACATGATATTCTTTTAATAGTCCAGCCTTTTCCCTTTCATCCCACCATTGCTTTTTTAAATGCATTTTTAAAATATCATACATTTCTCCTTAAAATGACAGATTTCTTTTAAATTAAGAAGAATTAACTAAGCAAGTTGCTCTCAAAACATGTTCTCTTCTACCCCTCACCCATTTTTTTTCCTGTTAAGCACTTCTCAGAAGTGTCTAGGTTTCTATGTGTAAATTGCAGTGCTCTTCATTTAAAACAGGTGGTGTCAAGTGTTAAGAAATATTCCTGAGATTTGTGTAAAGAGGCACTCTCTAAAGACTCCTTAAAGTGATTTTCAGTGAATAAAACAAAGAAATAAAGGGAGAAGAAAGATTACAGTAATCCCATAAAAACTTTACACTGAGGATATACTGTTCTTCTGGAAAAAAATAGGCTTTTGTCTCCAAGGTATTTGTTAATCCACCATCATTCACAGACCTAAATATAAAATCTAAAACAGTATAAAAGGAAAGTTATAAAGTGAATAGTCAGTAAAGGAGAAGAAAGCAAGGACAGGCAAGTTTTGTAAAAGAGTATAAAACTGCATATTTATGGACAGCCAATAAAGGAGGTTTCTGTATTGTGTGTATTGATAAAGCAGGACAATAATAGGGCTTTTTTTATGATCAATACCTTGCAATACCAACAACAACAAAAAGGAGACAGAAAAAGTGACAAGCAACAAAATTATCAGAAAGCCCAATAAACCTTAAAAGCAACAACTCTCCCTATTATTTTACTATTACCATTTTGAGAACAAAACATTCAAATCTGTGGTTACAATACTTTTATATATGAGAAGGACACATTTTAATTATTTTCTTTATTAAAAATAATAAAAACCCCCTGGAAACCATAGAGGAAATCTATATCTATATAAACAAATACAGTCATTCTCTCACTTTGTAAAACTTTATAATTAGGTGAGTAAGGGGAGGTAGGTCCCTGTTCTCTAAATACACAATTCAGGGTTAAGATTAGATAGTGAATTGTTTTGTGCTCCACACCTACTGAAGCAGCACAAGACCTGAAGTACAGGTCTTCTATTTTGTCAGAGTTAATTAGTTTTATAATTAGAAAATCACAATCTTTTGTTTTATTCTGCAAGATGATAAACCAGTACAAAACAAACAAGTCCAAGACAGTCTTTTTAAGCAGTCTGAAGGAAATTATGATACAATTTCGATCTGCTATCTTTCTTCCACCTTTACAAGAAAACAGTTCTATTGACTTTACTCATGCAAATATTTGTAAGCATATTTATAAAGCACTTTAGGTATACTGAGTGTACTGGTCACAGGATTTATTATTTGATCATAAATTATATTAATCTTTATTAGTGACCTTTCTTTTGGGACAATAATTTTGTGGCCATATGAACCAAGAAAGCCTAAGCAATATGAACCTGTCCAGTGTGTTAAAGGGATCACCAAAACTGGTATTTTATTCACCAAGTTCTTCTTTTGTGTAGCAGGCAATTCCACTGTGTGAGAAAATAATTCCACTGTGTCATTAGTCAAGCAAATAGAGCACAAGACCAGTTTGACTGAACAGCTCCAGAATAAAAGGAAATTTTATGATCTCTCACAGCAAGATCAGGGAACTACAGAACCATGGGTCATGTATGCATGGTGAAGACACAAAAGGGTAAAACTCTATTAAAGCTGAAACTGGCCAGGCTTTTTTAAGTATGTTACTAGCAATAGCAGGTGTAAAGAAAACATTGGACTGATACTTGTTGAAGATGCTCATCTGATTATAGGGATGAAGAAGAAGTGGACCCATGCAATTTTTATTTTTTCTATTTCAATTTTTAATAATATTGATAGATATTGGAATGCCTGACTCCCTGAGACAGAGAAATACGAGTGTGGGAACACTGAAGTTCCATTTGTCAATGGGAACTGATGGGCTTCATCCCAGTGTACTGAAAGAGATAGCAGGTGTCATGGCAGGACCCACCTTGATCATCTACCAAAGGTCTTGGGAGATTGCAGAGGTCTCTGATTACTGGACTTTAGTCAATGTTATTCCAATTTACAAAAGGGTTGTGAGGGAAGACCTAGGGGACTACAGATCTGTTAGTCTAATCTCAGTTCCTGGGAAAATTATGGAGATTATACTGGGTGCTATTGAAAGGCATTTAAAGAATCATGAGGCACAGTGAACATGGATTCACAAAGAGAAAGTCTTTAACCAATTTAATATTCTTGTATGATCAATCACACATCCAGTAGATGAAGAGAAGGCAGTGGATGTACTTTTACTGGATTTTAGTAAGGCTTACCCTGATGCCCAATCCCGTCAGATCTCAGAAGCTAGGCAGGGTCAGCCCTGGTTAGTATTTGGATGGGAACCTCCTGGGAATACTGGAGGTTGTAAGTTCTAGTCCTGAGGACTTCTCCGTCACCGTCCAAGCTCTCTTGGCCATGGCAGATGAACCTTAGGAGTTAAAGGTGAGGCCAGTTCCGTGCACGCTGTGCCTCATCTAAAAACTCCAGTGCACAGGCTCAAAGGACAACACACCCATGTGGGTAGAGCCCTTCCCAAATCTTTGTTTGCAGAGCCTAGCCATACATACACAGTAAGGCTTTTGCTACTGTCCTTCACAGCACCCTTCTGTGCAAGTTGTCTAGCTGTGGGATGAGCAGCTTCATGGTGCTCTAGGTGAAGGGAAGAGGTCAAAGTGTTATAGTGAATGGGGCTACATCTGTCTGGAGACTGTTCATGAGTGGTGTTCCTCAAGGTTCAATTCTAGGACCAGTCCTATTCAATAAATTTACCGACAGTCTGGATGCAGCAGTTGAATGCAGCACTGTCAAGTGAGATGTACTGCTGACTCTTGAGGGACAACAAATCTTGCAGAGGGATCCAGATAGATTGGAGCATTTGGCTGTGTTTAATCAGATGAAATTTAATAGATCCAAATGCCAGATTATACACCTAGTTTTGAGTGATGCCAGGCAGAAGTATAAACTGGGAGAGGAGCAGTTGGAGATCAGCCCTGCAGAAAAGGATCTGTGAGTGCTGACCAACAGCAGGCTCTGCACGAGCAAGCAGTGTGCATTGGCAGCTGAGGGTAAACCACATCCTGGGATGCTGCAAGTACAGCATGAACATTCAGTCAAGAGATAGGATTATCCAACTGCATTCAACACTGATGCATCCTCACCTGGAGTACTGTAGGCAGTTCTGGGTCCCATAACTTAAGAAGGATATGAAGGTCCTTGAATGTGTCCAGAAAGCATAACAAAGCTGGTAAAAGAGTTGGAAAAAAATGTCCTGTATGAAGCAGTGAAGGACTTTGGGTTTGTCTGGTTTGGAGAAAAGGAGGCTGATGGGCAACCTCATTGCTCCCTACAGCTTCCTAAGGAGAAGAAATGAAGAGGGAGGTGTTGAGCTCTTATTCCTTGTATTCAGTGATAGGACATGCGGAAAAAGTCCCAAGTTCACCAGGGAGGTTTAGATTGAACTTTAGGAAGCATTTCATTGCCAGTAGAGTGGTCAAACATGGGAACAGTCTACCTAGAGAAGTAGTCAATGCCCCAATCCTGTCAGTGTTTAAGAGGTATTAATGACTTTAATAACTCCAGCTCTTAACTGGTCAGACAGAAGTCCCTTTCAACTGAAGCAGTCTGTTTTATTCTGTTCTATATATGGGCCGACTTGTTCTTCACTGGATAAGCTCAAGAAGTGAGTCCATGGGAATCACATGAACTTCAATAAGACCGAGTGGAAGGTCTGCACCTGGGTTGAGGCAACACCCAATATCAATATAGTCTGGAGAATGAACAGATAGAGAGCAGGACTTGGGGTGTGCCAAGAAGAGCTTGGGGGTGCTGGTGGATGAGAAGCTGAACATGAAATGATAATGTGCCCTTCCATTCAAGAAAGCCAATTGTATCCTGGGATGCATCAAAAGCAGTGTGGCCATCAAGCTGAGGGAGGTGATTCTGCCCATCTGCTCTGGTGAAACCTGATCTGGAGATTGTATCCAGCTCTGGGGTCCACAGCACAGAAAGGACATCAACCCATTGGAGCAATGCCAGAGGACAGTGTAAAGTGCCAGGTTTAAGCCACATGCTTGCCTAGGTAGTTTACTTTTATTTAACACTCAAGAGTTTCACCCACCTGAACACTTGCAAAACCTTTAATTCTTTCATACCTTGAATTCATATACAGAGAAAAAGCCACAGATTTTTCCCAAAAGAACTTGTTTTAATTTACTAAAAGAATAAGCATTTTGGAAAACAATTTTACAGGAATAACATCAAACTAAGAAGAAAATTCCACAAAAGCACCCAACAAACACCAATCTCATAAAACCTAGTGAAATACAACCCATTGGTTATCAGTTATGCACAAGACGAAAAGTGTAGAGGAAGAAAAAGATATTACAAGAAGAAAGGAGTAGTGAAGAAAGAAAGAGAGGAGAGAAACACAGTTACCACCAGGAGTCCTAAGTGGAGAGAAACTTTTTACAAGTGCATGTAGTAAGAGGAGAAGGGGGAATGGTTTCAAACTGAAAAAGAGAAGGTTTAGATTAGATATTAGGAAGAAATAATTTGCTGTGGGGGTGGTGAGGCAGTGGAATACATTGCCCAGAGAAGTGGTAGATGCCCCTATGCTGGGGGCCAGGTTCGACTGGGCTCTGAGCAACCTGGTCTAGTGAAAGGTGCCTGTGCCCATGGCAGAAGATCAGAAATTAGATGATCTCTAAAGTCGCTCCAAACCCAAGCCATTTTAAAATTTTAAGATTCTACTATTTTATGAAAATCTGGAAGAGATCTGTATGAAGCAATTTTTCAGTCAAGAATATTTGTATGAACAATTCTGTTAGGTCTAGAATTCATATTATCCACACATTGTGTCAATTTGTCAGATTAAGACTGTTTCTCATTAATGGCTTTTATTCTATGGTCTGTGTCTTACATTGAAGTTAATCATAACCTTCTTCAAATGAATGTTTTCAAAGTTAAGTATTATAAATTAGAATGCTAATATCTAAATTTGAAATAAACATGCCAGCATTGGTTTCTCATTAAATGTTCCTTACTATTGAAAAGGTGTTCTCAATAGCAATAGACCCCACGATCTGAAATAATGAACAAAATTCATTATTAATATCTATTCCTTAATTTTTCTTGGAGGAGAGTATGTTTTAAACATATGTATGGAAACAAGGAAACAGAAATTCTAAGACACTATTGTTTGCTTTCCAAAAAGGCTCACTAAGGTTTGAATTCTATATCAATTGGTCCATAACACTTCTAATAATTTTTTTTTTCTGGACATGGTTTAAAACAGGACATCTTTCAGATTTTTCTAAATTATTCCTAGAAATTTAATTCCAGTAATGACCTGATAGCTGGGAATTCTGAAGGAAATAGGAGACAGATATAAGTTCAGACTCTTTATTTGCTTTTGCCAATTGTTTTCTTCATTAAAAGTATGAAAACCACTGCAAAAATAAAATATAATTGCATAAGAGAACCCTAAATAAAGGTAACAAATATTTTCTATAGAAAGGATGCTCTTTTTTTGTATTGTCTATTTTTTGGTGCTCATCCTAAATGCATCTGACATTCATGTGCAATCAGATGCTAAATCATACCCTCACATCAATATGATTGCATATCTTAACCTGGTTAAGTCAGCTTTCACATTTTTCCTGAGAGGGACATAAGGAGGTCAATTGCTTGTCAATTTAGACTGTAACTAACAGACAGTTGTATGAGAATGAGCAACATCAGTGGCCTGCTTTGTCTCTAGTTAAAGGGAGAAGTTTATTTTCAGAATAAAATACATCCAGCAGCTCTAAACAATGAAATAGACTGACTATAATGCTAATAAAAGCATGGATGTTATAATACTTCCCTTTAAAAGAAAGGAGAATGCTGAGAAGAAATATTGCTAAGTTTAGAAATAAAAGCCACCCTATTGTTCTTTCTCTTTTTTTTTTTTTTTTTTGGTGGGGGACAGAGGGGATGGAGGTTAGTTTTCACCCTCATCTGTTAATTATTTGTATACAAAACACCCAAATTTTCCTCTATTCTGGTTTATTTTTTCCTTAATGAATACTTCATCTCCAACTTCCTTTTAAAATAATATTTTGTAAGGGGAGAAAGGAATCTGAATGAAAATATGTGCATAAAAACACAAGTAACTATGCAAATTCAGAAGCCTCCAAATAAGACCCAAAGTTTAGTTGTGGTCAACTGAAAATATAATATTACATGGATTACATTCAGCAATGTCACTGCACTTGTGACTGTCACTGAAATTGAGTATGTTGATTAAAGACTGCTTTGGCATAATGAGACCTAGGATTCTAGAGGTAGGAAAGTGTTCAGTCAGTTTTTTCCTGAGGATTGGAAATACTCCCGGATCCTGTGATTTAGATGTACATCCATACACAGTAGTTTGCACTGGCTTTTAGAACAACCTGCCATCATTAGAAAACAGGCTTTCCTGTTTCCTCTCCCATTTATCTGGAGAAAGGTAGTGACTCCACTGTTATTTCAGGGAAACTATCACCTGAAGTATGATGAAATTCAAGTGGTGCTAGAGCTGACAATATCATGCGTCACTGTACACAAAGTTTCTCTCTCTTGATCCAGATCTAGAGAGCTGAACTCTAGCTTCATCCAATGAAGTAGATCTATCAGATAAGACACTTATATGACAAAAAATATTTTGGAGTATTTCGCCAACAGTGTGATAGGCTATGATTTTTAGAGTTGAGATTCATTTTGTTTAATGTTAGATATCCAAAATATATCATATAATCACCTTAAGGAGTGAGTGATAGGTTTAATGAGGTGGAGATGCATAGCTTTTTTTTCTTCTCTGAGAGCATAATACTTTCTGACTGTGCATTTCATTCTTCTAATTACAGAGAGATTTTAGCATATGTAATTCATATTGTGAACTTTTAGACTTCCATCTTAAGGCAGAGTAAGTCTCCTTCTATAGCTGACCTATCAAACTCCCTTCTAGCTCTGTTTCATATTCTTGCACTTTTTAAAATCAAGTTTCAGGATTAATCTAACTTATATTTTGTCTTTCAATGCAAGTCTATCTACTCTTCATGACTACTGCATATATGCAAGCTCAATAACATATGACATTGCATTTTCAGTTCACTGAAACTGCTGAATCAGATATTTATTCAATATAAATAACAATAGCACCTTCAGCTCAGATCCACTAAGAAAGCATCCATTTTAAAGGATTATAGATTTTCTTAAACATATTATTCACTGTTAAACGATGGTGTAATTTCAGTGTTAGCTATGGTTTGCAGAACGTGAGCTCTTTATTTAGATAACACTGTTACAAATTAGGGAAAATGAAGTCTGCTGTTGCCTGTCTTGGCTGGAAGAATTTTTCTTTTTGAGCTTAGTGATTTGCCTTCACAGATAGAGTTTTTAATTATACCTTGCACTTCTTTAAAGCCCATTAGATATCTAGAAATGTAGCATACTGTAAATATAATTATACCTATGAGAAGTAATTAATCTAATGGATTTTCAGTCTACCTCACCTAGTGAACTGCAACCTGTTCCAATTTATTATGCTGTTTCACAGCAGTAATACAAGGGGGTAAATATTGTCTTTCATAATAATTTTGAGTGTTTATTAAGGAGATTCCCTGCATATCTCATACAATTAATTGCAGAAATTTGCTTAGTTCAGAAGATCTCATGACTGCAATACTTTAATATTTTGCTAATTAATTCAGTGGTACATAAAAATCAGTATCATCCTTAGATATGTAGGCATCAAAATTCTGATTTATCCATCTGTCTAGAACAGATTATTGTGTCATTCCTGGAATACATGGGAAGCTATAAAGCTCTTTGTCACAACACTGTACGATTATTGAGCTTATCCTGTTCAGGACCAGGAGATGGACTTCAGTGATCCTTGTGTGTCCCTTCCAACTCAGGATATTCTATGATCATAACATTCTTTTTTTTTTTTTTTCCCCTCTTAAAAATAAAACATATTTCCAAATCTCAAACAAACAAAGAATCAGCCATGACTGATCTGGAGAGGAATCCAATCTACACATTATAAAATTTCAAAAAAGATGTCAGTAGAATAGTTACAAATATATATATATATGTATATGAAAAAAATATATACATGTTGTTTTACACATGCTGTTTTGTCTAATGTTGCTGTAAAGCACAGGTCCTGAAGCCTCAAGCTTTACATGGCGTTTTCATTCAACCAAATACTTGCAGAGCCTATGGTACCTTGAATTGTGTAAGAGAAAAAACTACATACTTTTTCTCAAGGAACTTCTTTTAATTTAGTAAGGAAATAAGTATTTTGACAAAAGGTTTTACAGAAGTAACAAGTAACCAAGGAGAAACTTTCCATAAAAGTAGCCAGCACATGACACCCACAACTTCAGTAAAATACAACCCATCTGTTTTAAGTTACCCACAAGAGGAAGAAAAGTGTAAAGGGAGAAAAAGAGAAAGGAGAGAAGGAAGGAGTAAAGAATGAAAGAGAGGAGAGAAAAATAGTTACTGCCAAGAGGTCACGTTGGCAGCTTCCAGAAGATATGACAGGATGAGGTAAGGCACCTCTATTTATATGGTTTAGCTACGGTGGCCACCCGTCCCAGGCAGGACATCTGGTTCACTGACCACTCGATGCCTTCCTAGCCAAAGTGAGGGGTGCTGTAGCCAGTCAGTGGTGTGGGTGGGGCTATCAGACAGGGCCTTATTTAAATTGACAGCCCAGCTCCTGATAGGGCTATGTGCCCTCTGCGCTGCCTTGTTGGCTGCAGACCATGATAAGACTGCAGGCCTGACCATGACTCCTCCCAGCCCCAAACACGATGGTTGATATGACATAGTAATTAAGCAATCCAGTCAGATACAAATCTGGTCTCTCACAGTTGCTCAGAAACTTAAATATCATTCATTCAATCAAATGCCTTTTTTTGTATTTACAGACAATGAGGAAGTATATTTCTAAAGAGCTCTTTAAATCTCATCTATTCTGCTTAAAAAGATCTATGTCTTCTCAATTATTTGATAATTTACAGATAAAAATGAAAGCGTTGAACAATGTAGTGCTTTAATTTCTTTTTTAGTCAGAACTGTACTTCTAAGTGTAGATTTATAATTACTCTGTTGTCTCATTAGGTTGACACAAAATCCTTTTCCTGTTGGTCACTGTTGTGTGCAACACTGGTAACTCTGCATTTCCTATCAGCTTCAGTTTTAACTATTTTTTCCTTTTCATTTCCTGTTGCTGCACAACATTTTCACAATCTCATGAGTAACTTACTACATATGCACAGAGGCCAAGAGCACAAATGAAAATTGTGTCTTGTGCATGAAGATGTGTTGAAACCTGGCAAGTTGCATTTTAAGTGAGCTGCTGACTGAAGAACCCACAATAAAACTTCATGGAAATGACTAGCTATGCACCATCTTTCTTTCACTCTGACTGATTTAACTCACAAAGGTTTGGGGCGTGTCTCTATGCAAGGACCATGTGGTGTGCCACTGCTAGTCCAAACACATTAAGAGTTCTTGTTTTTATTGCCTGAAAGACACACAATACCATTTATCTAATTAGCTTTGGGATAATGGGTGAGGAAAAAAACTACTGGAAGTCTTTATGTTGCTCATTTCTGTCAAGTTGAAATCACTTTTTTACGATTTCCTTATCAAAACACAACAAATCAATGCCAATTTTATTTCATCTTTATCTTTGTAAATATTAAAATGAACACACATGAGCTAAAAAATAATTCAGGATGTATGTCTGATATTTTAAAATCTTATATAACTATGCATTTGTACTTTGTGAGCAAAAAGCAATTTTTCAGTAATGGTTTATATAAGTTCTGTATGATAATTTGGCAGGGTTTATGTACTTTTTTAGAAGCAAAGAAAAAAGATTCAGCAAAAGAAAAGCATACCTTTTCAAAAAGGCTCACTAAGGTTCTAATTCTACATCAATTGGTCCATAAAACTTCTACTAATTGATTTTTCTGGACATGGTTTAAAACAAGACATCTTTCAGATTTTTTTTGAATTATTCCTAGAAATTAAATACCAACAATGAAATGACAGCTGGGAATTCTGAAGGAAATAGGAGACAGATTTAAGTTCAAACTCTTTCTTTCCTTTTGTGACTAAAGTTTTCCTCATTAAAAGCAAGAAAAACACTGCATAAATAAAATTAATAAAAATTGCATAAGAGAACTAATTTAAATATAATGAACTTACTGAATGATTTTTTTTTTCCTTGACTTGTAAGTCAGCAACACCTCAGACCTTCCATGGAATTTACTGTAAGCCAGAGATCCACAAGATAGAGAAATTAGTGTAGTTATTACCCGTCTCCTACTGTGGTGGAAGAACACCTAGGAACATGTTCCTCACATCCCTGAATATAGGTCTGAATGGACATCTGCGCTCTGGGCTGTAGTGTCTTTTGCAACCTGCTCAGTCTTCCTAAAGAGGAGTAAGCAGGCTTGCCTCTGACACTTCATGGCCTTCAAGTCATGGCTGCCATGCTCTGAACAATATCAGCTTTTGAAATTCTAGGTTTTAGGCTAAAATCTGGAGTTCCATCAATACTGGTTATTGAATTATGTCCATAAACCATTTCAAACAGTTGTTTGTACATATTCATCCAACTACTTTTTACAAATTTATGTAATTTTGAGGTGATTGAACTCGGGATTTTTTTTTCCTATTATGGAAGATGAAATATTCACATTTCTCCTCTCTAGTAAAACACTGTTCTCTACTAAATTAAAACATGGAGTTTTCCTCTATAATCTGTATTGATTAATTTTCCTCTACTAACTGGGCTGCCATCCTTACAAAAGAAAATTATTCCAGCATTATTGTGCACAAAAACTCATCCGTAATTAGGATTTGTTGAAAGAAAGGGAAAAAAATAATCAAAACAACAACAAAAACCAACCAACCAATCAAAAAAAGCCTCAAAAACCTCACCAGGAAACAAAACCCAACTCCATTAGTGAAACCAGTGTGCCTGTATAAAGGATTTGGGCCAAAAGACTGCAATCTTGTTAAAAATAAAGTCACTCAGAATGACTAGTTGGAGGAACAAACCAAACTTTGTTTACTATCATAAAGTTTGTGTTCTATCTATGCACTCTGAAAGGTACTAGAGAGTTGTGGATCTGAGAGAGAAAAGTAGAGTATTCTCATTGAAAATTTGTTTGAAAGTGAAGGTATAACAGAGAAAGGTAAAAAAAAAAGGTAACAGTTCTTTCATAACAGATCACTTTAATCGGGTACAGTTTTGATGCTTTAAAATAAAAATTATAAAAGTCAAGTATTTTAGAATGTTCCAAGCTATATTTTGAGAGAAAAATGAAATTGCAGGGTAAGATGAAGTGATGTCAGTTCTTGAGATTACACAGACAGGCTTTGGTATTTGCAATCACAGGACTTCTGAATCAAGAAAATGAGTATTTGTGTTACCAAGACATAATGTAGCTCCACAGTTAGAAGTAATAGCTGACTACCCAGAAGGATGATTATGTAAATAAGAGCAATTTTGTTTTCTAAAAGTAAGGCCTGCTCTTACTATTATTTTATTTTCAAGAAAATAATCTCAACTTCACAGAGTTTCTGTAGCTAACTGGACATAGATTAGTCACAAAAACAACTAATGTGAAAGGAAATTTAGAAATTAGTAAGGTATCTATTTGACTTTTAACACCTTAGAATATGAAAATTCCTTAAATTTCTCTTGTTCAAATATTTGTAATGGTTTCTCTTAAAAGCATCAATAGTGTAAGTCTGATACTGTTTCATATACTTTGGAGAAAAAGAAATCATTGATCTGGAGGTATATGGATGACTTCAGAAGTATTGCCCTTTTTGTTATCCACTATCAATGAATGTGAACACAGAAAATAATGGGTTTATTTCAACTCATTTGTTTGAAATTATTATTTAAAAAAACAGACTAGTAGAAGAGTCTTGTGGTAGGTTCAATGCATTTTTTATTAATGTTGTGTGACAAAAACTATGGCTTACAGAGGTTCCCTGGCCTCACTGCATTTAGGGTCTGGTAAAGTGTGCCAAATGGAATGTCATGTTTTAGTGACTAACATTTGTTCTTTCTCCTTTCTTTTACATTCTGACTACCATTTCTGCACCACAGTTTAAACTCATTTACATTGATTAAAAACTGTATGCTATAACTGCTCTCCACCTTTGAACCTTTCCACTTCTTTGGATCTATTTGCTATTGGGCTAATACACTACCTACAACTATTGAAATATTAACATGTTTAAGTTTAAAGATGTTTCCTATTAAGTTATAAAGGTCAATAATAACAACTTTAATAGTCCAAGCCAAAGACTTCATTTCAGTATGAGTGATTTGTTCCTATTTAGATCAAAGACAGATTATTTCAAGTCAAAAGGAAGTACAGCTATTCTAGAATAAGAAATGTTTTCCCATGTGTTTGTTCAGAAATACTTTTTCTGGAATGGCTGCTCATGAATAGCTAATTTGGATTGCCTTCCTTTGTTGATTGGTGATAAGGAATACAAAAGAGCAGAATTCAAAGGGGCATTTCATTCATCATTCTCTTGGGGGAGGAGGAGCAAAGTGACTTTATGGACTTTGTAAAAGTATTGTTTCTCAAGCAAGTTTGTATCAAAAAGTGCTTTATAATTTTGTCTGTGTGAGGTTATGTAGAGGATTTTTTCAAGTGTAGTAGAAACTTTTAAATCCTTGTCTTCAGTTAACCATTTAAACCGTATTATCAGAGAAATGCATAAATATGATAAATATAATAAAAATTACTATAAGTACACAGATGAAGTATTTTTTGCAGCAAGTTGAAAAGTATGTTACTAGGTACAAGTATGTTACTAGGTACAAGATTTGGGAATGTATGTATAAAGTATGAAAGATTTTTTGGTGACAATTACTAACACCTGTTCTTTTTTAAGGCAGATGTTAAAATAAACCTCGTTCTCTGAGTTCACTTTAAATCTGTCTTTCTTCTACTTTCCAATTTCTGATTTTACTAGGTTTTCTTTAGTGAAGACAGGATTTGACACAACCGAGACAAGCTCATTTCCACCATTTGTCCCATTAACTGAATTTATAAAAAAGGCAAGAAGCACCCTAAGCTGGACCAACATACGCTGTGCAACCATGCAGACAAAAGTCCTGAACTGAACAGTGATGTCTCCATGAAAAGTGCAACATTTGAAGCACTCAGTGTTACTTAATTTTATTATAACATTTACTGCATGGATCTAGTGCAAAGTGCTCCACAATACTAAAATTTGTGCCTGACTTCCTTCCTTCCTTGCTTCCTTCCTCTTCATGTTTCATGGCATTTTTTAGAAGACATTGAACCAAGAAAGCATCAACCACCTTTCAGGAGTTGTTGATGAAAGCTTGGAGAGTAGAAATAAAGGAATAATTGTTCAGCAATATATCGTGACCATAACCTTAATAACCCAAAATATCAGATGCTCTGCTTGAAGTAAGAAGTAGAAAAGCATTAATTTTGGTCTGGCTATTAAGAAAAAAAAAATTGAACATACCTATTAAGATACATCCTTAGATTTAACTTTAAACTTCCATTTGTATAGAAACTTGTACATTTATTTACAGTTTATACATAAAAATAAATTATAATTTAGATAACATACTTATATAAATTCCTAAAAATATAAACAGATGGAGCTACACTGTTGAAAAATAGAATTGGACATTCATTAGTTCCTCAGCTGAGCAAGAATGAGCTATACCAGTTAGTTTAAAGGAAAGAATGAAGAACTGAGGGGTTACAATCACTGAGGGATGCTGCTTTAGTTTCCTTTAGTCTCCTAGATAAGCCTCAATGCTTCAAAGATTCCATTTTTAAAACTTTTTAAGACTCAATGCTTTCAGAGGTAGAAAAGGAAATTGTAATGAGTGCAGACAAATTAGATGATTCAAGCAGTCTCTCTTCCGTCTTTAAATCCTCACACTGCAAGTCAGGAACAGAGGGCTAGATAAGAAGTGCTAAAGCTGTCAGACTCTGCAGGCTGCAGAATATGTTCACAACTGACTCTTGTATTGTACACAGTAACTGAATGTGATTATTTGATACCTAAATATGTCGCTATGGATTCTCCATTTACTATTACACAGAGGTCAAAGACATACACAAGATACTTTCAAGTAGCTTCTTTTCGGATTTTGATGTTTCATCTGTTCCTACCATCACAGTGAATATGGATGTTTGCTATTAGCTATTAACCTGCAGCTCAGTCAAACACACCTTGACTTCTAATCCAAATCAATCCAGTTCACCAAACAGTGCCTAGATGTTTGCTCAGTGAAATAAGTTTCTGAAAGGGCTTGTCCATTTAGCCTATGTTTGAGAGTCTATTATTCTTTTCTTATCCTTTTTTAACTCTTGACTCTTCCATTGTTTGTCCAATCTTTGAGCTTCAGTATACACCACAGCCTCTAGGCACTGGAAGTACACATTTGAGGAATATGAATTTTCAGGTAGCAGAGGAAAGGGTAAAGGAGATGACAGAAAACTTTTTACTTACCTCTTGTTAAAAACAGTTTTTAAAAAAAGGTTAGATGTGATCTCAACTAGTCATTTTTTTGTTCCCAAGCTCTAAAGCACAGTAATATCTGCCAAATGGCTCTGGATAGGTGAGAAATCCCCAACTGCCTCTCTCTATCACAGTCTTTTTCAATTAATCTTTGTCTTCAATACCAGAATGAAATTTCATTTCTAGGTTGAATATTGCCCCTACTTCTTGTTTGGTTAGCTCAGTAATTGCTATAGAACTACGTCTTTGTTTAAACCCTTCATGTTTTATAAAGGTGCTCTAAAAGAGCATGAAATATGAGATTCTTGATTTAGGATAAATTTCTACTCTTTGTATCTTATAAAAATAGCTGAGATAAAAAGAAAATACTTACACAATCTACACTTCTTAGACAAACTGGCAACATTATCATCTTAGCTTTATTTCTTTCATGTGATATTTTCAGTTCATAGCTAATGCTTATGATGTATAGAAAATTCCTCTTTTTTAACTTTTCAAAACTAAAGATGTAAATTAAAAGCTTTAGGAATTACAATCAAATCTAGTGAAAAGTAATCTAAAATTGGGAAATAATTTTTCTCAAAAGAAAATATTCTGTGTTAGCTTGCTCATATAAAATACTTATTTGAATATTAACCAATTTAATAAATTTTTTAGAAAAATATTTTTATGGAGTTTATTAGTTCCTCAGAAATTGAAGCAACCATCTTACACATTCAGCTTGACTGTGTAAGTATGGTCTGGTGCTGAAAAATTCAGGTTGTCTCACGTGTGGATTATTGTATGTGACTGATTCAGTCCACTCATTTTTTGCTAACTTTTGAAGGAGTTCAGATAGCTAACTTAGTCTAGTGGTTCAACTTTCAGATTGTTCAAGAACATGAGAGCCACCTTTGAAATCATAGTTTATGCTAATCTCTCTGTGTGACTGAATTTTTAAGTGTTTGATGTCTGCAATCCATGACCAGAGGAATGTTCATCTTCAGTGAAAACACACAGAAAGCAGCAGGATATGGAAAACTTGTCTAGGACAGCTGGACATTCCACCTACCTCCCTCAGAGTCCTTGCACTGCCTGCCTGCAATATATTTTTGAGGCAGCTGTTATACATCCGTTCTATTTCATCCTTGCAGTAGGATGCACCCCCCTTTCTATCCACCTCATGCTTGGATTCAACATTTGTCCCAGGCCTCAAAAGAAAAAAAAGAACAAACCCAAAATAAACCCAAAACATAAACACCACAACAAAAACCCAAACAAGAACAGACAAATAAACTCAAACAAAAAAAGAAATAAACCCTGTCAATATTACACATGAAAACATTAAGGTGATAGTATGTTTTCTCAAACTTCATTCTGAGAACTATACTGAGAGTGGGACATCTCAGTGTGAGGCTGCTTACTAGCTGGCCATTTTCTGATGAAACAAAAAAAGGCTAGAAAGGAAAATAGCAAAGCTTGTTCTTTGGAATTTGTATCATGTGAATGTGGTACTGAGGAGAGAAACGTGGTTTGGGGTCAGGTAGCTAGTTTTAGGAAGAGGATGTGGCAATAGTTATGAGGACAAGGAGAAAGAGGATGATGATGAAAATGCTGTTGTAGGTCCACCTCAAGAGCCTGCTGGTTTCCAGACTATCTTTCATTCAGAAACTATGCTGGATTTTATTCATCAATAAAGTACGTAGATATTTCCGAGTTATAAAATATGTGTTTCTTCTTATAAATGTTATGATTAAGTGCAGAAAATACTCCTATTACACATGTAACTCAATGAACAGCTTTAATGTCCGAGACCTCAGAAATCAGTTAGTCTCACTATTGTATCCAGACTACATACATTTCTGGATACAAAGGTGGAGAGTTTGTTTTGTGTCTGTAAAAGTAGGGACATCCATCTAGTGAAGCAGAATTTTGGAAGGAAGAAAATAGAAAATGTTAATCTTATCTGCAGTCTTAGGAATTGTTCTGATGTTTGTTACAAGAAACAGAAGATGACTCTGATAACCTGGTAAGGTAGCTACAACATCTTTTCTAAGGCTCTGTGCTGTGTAAGAAGGAATTGAATATGTTTTCTTGACTGGTTTGAAAGGTTTGGTAGCAAGGGGAAGAACACAGAAATATGCCAACAGTTTATATTTACACGAGGAAACATAAAGTTACAGAAAAACATACAGATAGTTATTCCAGAAAAAAGAACGGTAGCCTGAATGTCAAGATTTTGTTTGAGCCTTAGGCAATATCTGGCAGTGCAACGAAGATTCAAATTCAGCTATTTCTTTGCTATATGAAAGCCTGGGACTGCAACATTACTGTCCTTACTAGTGTATAATGGTACTTCCCAAAAGCACATAGTATGCCTATGAGAGTGTTATGTTATGATTTCAACACAGAACAAAGCCTCTGCTTTGGTTTATATTTGCTTCCCTGTACAAGCATGTCTTGTTCAGTAACCTTTGAATATAGTCTTAAAAATATTTTACAGTAAATAATTATTCAAACTCAACAAATTTTAATTTGATTAAAGAAATTGTCTATCAGAACAGCAAATACAGCTGTAAATATTGAGTCACAGGTTAACCCTCAGGTAGGTAGAGGAATTCCAAAATGCTTCAAAATACTGTGGAGAATTTCCTTGTACTCCTGCTTTCTATTTCTACAGTATGTCTTCTATACTCAACTGGTAGTAAAGCAGAAAACAGAACTCTATGTGGAATTGTTCTGTCAACATAAACCCAAATGTGGTGTTGTTTCAGCTTCTGCTTCAAGTTATCAGTCAGGAATAAAAGTTTTATCTCTACCTTGCACAATTACTCCAGTTACCTCCTCAAAAATCCAAGGAAACCAAACAGAATAATTGAAATACAAAAGCAATACTTTTTATGTGAAGATGAAAACCAAGAAAACTGAAGATAGAGTATAACACTTGCTTTTCCAAAAGTTTTCTAATAACAGCTATAGTAGTGAAGATGTTTCTATTAATAACTATTTTCTGCACTCCTTGCAATACAATATGCTAACAATGTTTATGTGTTCCTTAGAGAAAACACTGCCGTGTATTTTTCAAAACTGATCTATCTGGAGTACTCACTTCTCTAGATGGTTTTCTTCTAAGAATAAAACAAAAGTTTTTTTAAATTCCAGAAAATCTGGATGGTTTACTGATCTCTGATAGCTTCCAAACAAGTATCTGTCCTGACCAGGATCTTGCCAGTTGCATTCTACAAGTATTTACTTCCTCTTCTCTTTGATCCACATAAAAAGTCAGGTTTCACTGCTCTCTGACCTCTGTGCTTGCCGTCTGAATGCTCAGAGGAATCCATCTGAATGATCTGTTTGTTATGTTCTGGCTTTATTCGGTTGCCATGCACTGGTATTGCCTGATCAACTGCAATCCAGGTATTGTCTGATCAACTGAAGACTCCATCTTCCTGTCCTGATAATCATTTTGTTGCTCCTGCTGATACTGATGCTCACATGTGTATGGAATTCATTAGGACTAATAGAGCTTCACATGTAAATGAAACCAGAAAACTTTAACAAATATCTAAGGGTTATTTTATTTTATTCATTCTGCTTTTTTGACTTTCAGCCCTCATTTTTTTCTGCTTTAGAAACAGTACAAAATCATCATTCAAAAATGTGTGTACAAAAGTCACTGCCTTGACTTTTTCCCATTCTGTAATTCATGAAAACATTAACTTGTTTCTAATTTGAGATAAAGAGTGGAAGACTATTGTGAAATAGGAAGCAAATCTATTTATTTATTCACTAGTCAAGCCCCCTAAAAACAGGACAGAGCAACATCTGTGCAGTCTACAACAATCCAAGTACTACCATGGCATTGTGCAGTCAGTTCTTTTGGCATTTGACTGCTTCAGGGTGGAAGAATACATCTACTTTGACCTCCACAGCGAAATTCTTCACAAAGCATTTTACTGTGATTTTATCCAGGAAAGGAAGATCTGTCTGTTAGAAAGAATGTATCTACCACTTCTAGTACAGAAAAAAGACCCTGAAAAAACCTCTGTCTGCAAAAAGCAAATTCTCAACATAATTTTTCTTCTTCACTCAGTAAACAAATTTCCTTCAAATCTGTAATTTATCAGAAAAGCAGAAACAATTTTTATTTTCTCCAAGAGCAGCCAGGGACAACACTTTTATTTTTAAAAAGAAAGAACATGCAGGGGCTTAATAAAATCTTGAAGGAGCTGACATTAAATATTTCTTATAGCAGAGAAGGAGCAGGAAGGGAAGGGAAGGAAGATAGAACTAATATTTTTAACATTCACACACAAAAACACAAAAGAAAGTTAAGGTTTTCATAGCATCTTTTAAAATCCTGCAAGGTGCTTCTCAGTATGATTAAAGAAATCTGAGGTTGAAGAAATTTTTCAAATGGCATGGTCTTGATCTAGCCTATAAAATGGAGCAATTACACACTTTCCCCTGTACTAGTTGCTGCTCAAGCAACTGTTTGGTGAATCTCAGAGTCTGGAAAATTTTCAGAAATATTTTGTTGAAAACTCCAATGAATACTTAGCTTTTCCTGAAAGGGGACAAAGTTCCTCACCATCCAAAACTGTGAAGACATGGATGAAAATACAAATAATTTGAGTTGAAAATGTTTGGCCCCTAAGGACAAAAGAGGTTCTCACCTTCTCTCTCTCTCCCCCACCCTCCCCCTTTTTTTTTAATGCAGTCTCTTGTGTTATCCTACCTAATTTCATGATTTTCTGCTCTTGGTGTTGAGCAGTAGTGCTGGACACCCTAACTCTTGATGCTGTCAGGAAGGTAACCTGTTATGATCTGCCCATGAAGGAGTGGGTAACTGGTCATACTCTGGTGCTCACACCCTCTGCACCTGGTCTGTTACCTTACATTTTATCAGCAAAGCAGCTGCTGCTTTTGCAAATGGCCAATTGTTTGAGCCATTAACCATTAACATTTCAGTCTCATACGATCTAACTCATCTTCTGCTTTGCTAAGTGTGTGTACACACAAGCAAATAGAAACACAGATTCTGTATCTCATTGTGCTTCTTAGCACACAATACCAGACTTGGACTGCCCTATCTCCCTCTCTGAAATGCTGATTTATATGAATAGGAATACTTTTCTCATAAAAGGAAAAGGCTGACCTGCCCAGGAAGATGTTAACTTATGGGAGAAAATCCATCTCTCCTTTGTGGAAAAACCAAGCTTAGAATATTCTTAATCAGATTAACAAGTGACAAAGATGGTTCTTGAATATCTCAAGTGAGGGAGACTCCTCAGCCTCTCTGAGAAATTTGTTTTAGTGTGCACAGTAAAGAAATGCTTCCTCATGTTCAGGTGGACTTTTCTGTGCATCAGTTTATGGCAATTGCAAAAAATATATTATTCACTATAAAAATATAAATATGCATATATCATATGTCAATGTATTATACAAATTTACATTATTTACAGTAGATTTATAAATTTTAAAATACCTTATTTCATTTAAGAGATGGCTGAAATGTTTAACATTAACATGAAAATGTTTTCCCGATCTTTTATTAAGGTTTTATTTTTTAATTTTGTTTCAAATCAGTGTAATTCTGAAGTGTTATATTACCTTGATAGTGCATATCTGATCTATTTTGCCATTCAAAAGCATTTAAATAACATCACCAAAGTTTTGTGATTGTTATTAAAAGCAGATTTCCAGATAGCCATTGATTCACTTATGCACCAGTTCAAAGCTATTGATACCTGCTTCTGTTATCTCCCAAAGAGAGATTTGTAAACTGGTCTTCCAGATTACTGTAGAAAACCTCAGATGAATTCAAAATACAGACTTTAAATAGATTAATTAACCTCTCCACCCCACACTTTACTGGCACTACTGTGAATACCAGTAAAGCATCTTATTGATTTTAAGATTTTTGCTCTGAATTATAAATCCCTTCACTGGCTTTTTCCACATCTGGGAGAATTATGAACACCGTATTTCCCTTCCTACTGTTTGAATGCTGGCCCAGTAATGGTTCCTTTGATCTTTCTAAACCTTCTTTGAACTCTATATTATTCCCTCTCACTGAAGACTTTATTCCCTGGTATACATCAATGTCTCTTGCTAGCCTTAAAATCAAGTCTAAAATCTGATATCTCAAATGTAGACCACTGGCATTATTCAGCTCTGTTAGTGAATGACTGCCATACTATGATAATAACAGAAGTTTCTCTTTTTTCTGTGCCAGCAAGAGGCTTGGCGTATTTATTATTTCTTTTGCATGACTTTTTGTCTATCTTTATTTATGAACATATTTATTTTGCAGGATTTTAGGCCACTAGGCAGGGGTATTTTATGAAAGGTTTATCCATTCTCAAAAACAATGACATGACAGACAGGAAAAGAAAATATTTGTGAAGCAAGACTGAAATTTTAGGCATTTTGTTGACAACTATTCCCTTAAACAAGCATATATAATCAAAGAGGACATGGGCTACCAAAAATTGGGAGGGAGAAGCAGTCACAGAGTTCTAATTTTGGGGGGTTTGTTTGTGTGTGGAGGATTTTGGTTTGGTTTGCCTTTTTTGTTGTTGTTGGGTTTTGTTTGTTTGTTTTTTGGTTCTTTTTTGTTTGAGTTTTTTGGTTTTACTCTTTTGCCAGGAAAGAACTGGAGAAAACAAGCAGCTCCAAAAATAAATCTTCATGTTACTCAATCAGTAATTATATAAAATTTAACTCAAAAAAAGACTATTTTTTTTCTTTAAAATCTAAATTAAAGTGTTCTACAATCACCCTTGTACAAGGCAAAGTGTGACAGTTTGTATCAGCAGATCAAAAGGACTATTCCAGGCAGTTCCAGAGAACCACCTTTCTTTATATTCAAACAATATCTTCTACAACTTTCAATTACAAAAAAGCAAGCAGATGGAACTTAACTTTAGTCATTGTTAAGGACATAATTTTCATTTTTCTTTCATCTTTTCCAAAGATTTGCCTTTCCAAATTTTGTTTTTTGAAGAGCCAATTTATATTCTGGTACAGACAAAGCAAGTGCATAAAAGATTGGGAAGTAGATTGTCTCCTGGGTTAGTAACATATCAACATTTCCTGTTCCACTATTATGAAATTATCAAATCACATTTTCTTAGAAAATAACAGCAATTTGTGGTTTGGTTGTTGGTTTAGTTGGTTGGCTGGTTGATTGTCTTTGGTTTCTCTTGAGACCGTCTTGGTTTACTTTAATTTGAGGGGTTTGGTGGGTTTTATTTTGCTTTTTGTTTGTTTGTTTAGTTTTATTTTGAAGTGATTTTCAAATCAGAATTTCAAATTAAGGATTTGAACAAGCTTTACCAATACTTTGTGGCCAGATGATGGATCATTTTTCCAATTAAAGTTCCATGTCTTTACATGTAATACAGATTGGAGGTTCACCCCCTTTGTAGGACTAGACATGGAAACGGAATATTCCTACATGTGATTCATATTTATCTGCTTTAGTTATGATTATAATAAAATCTGTTTTGATAAAATATAGATAGAAAAGCAATTAAATGAAAATTAACAGGATATTTACAGTTTAAATTAATGATGATTATTATATTATATATTATTATATAATTATTATTATTATCTGGAGATAAAGGAGTTGATGTACTCATGCAAATAAAATCGTGAGGGTGATTCTTTCCTTTATTAATTAAAATGACACGTTTATTGATTGAAAATATAGAGCAGTCACAGAATTTATTTCTGAATTACAACAGTATAGCCATTGTATGTGAGGTTAATGCCTTACCTGCAAGCAAAATTAAAAAAATAAATCTTTCAAAATAATCAAAATTAATCAGTTCTAGGAAAAAGTGAAAATTTAGTAGGGGTAATTCC
>JAOXXN010000001.1:59822106-59833080 GCA_026770055.1 Myrmophylax atrothorax
AACAGTATATGTCCTTTGTCATGCTCATGCATAGTTAAAAGGGGCAAAATAATTTTCAGAGCAACATTCAAAGAATAATTCTAAGAAAATCACATTACTATTTTATTACAGAAAAAAATAAAAGAGAAATCTCTACACAATTACACACACAAAATACATTTAAGATTCCTAGTGTCCATCTAGATACAATGCATCTGTGGATTTAAGTAGTAGAATCAGAATTTAGAGCCAGCAGAACAGAGTACATGACTATATTCCCCAAATTGTAATTAATCAAGAACAAATGTATTTGTACAAAGGACCAGAAACTTGTCATGAGAACTTCACAGAGAAAATGATTGCAATAAATTAAAGAAACTAATTTTTTCCTGAGAGACAAAGCAGTAGACAGTAATATGTTTCATTACTCTTTGGAAGATCCTTTCAAAGAGGATGAAGAATCTAAAGGTCATGTCATTGAAATAATGTAATCCAGGATAACTAGTGTCATCTTTATAATACAGTAATCTAGATGTTAAATAGGGCGAGGAAGGGGTTTTTTCCATTTTTCAAAGCTGACCTGCACATTTGAATGAACCAACTATCCACCACCTGTCATTTTTTCAATGCCAATTGTAGCTGATGAAATGTACTTCTATGGGACTTACCGTGCCAGCTTTAAAAGAATACAAGTATACACCTATATATATTATCTAACAACAGAGAAATTATACCTGCTTTAAGGGTCTACAAATTCTCACATTTGCAAAAAAGAAAATGGAAAGAAGTACTTCTATGGACAGAAAACTGTGTACAGTAATATTTGTGTCTCCTTGATGGCCACGGAGAGAAATGCTTCCACTCAAATGAGTTTGCCCATAATTTTTCAGGACTGCATATTGAAACAGAGGAGAGCAGAAGCAGCATCCTGTATAGCGTTTGTGTGCTACAGACTGTTTTGAACATTTCTCCATTTGGTATGTAATTTCCAGGTCTCTCCCATGCTGAAATGGCCTGAATCTGTTTGCTTTAGGGTATCTTCAAACTGGACACTACTGTAAAAGTAGGAGTGCTAGAGGAGGTGGAAAAAGAGAAGAAGAAGAAAGAAAATTAAACTCCATGTAAAAGGAATGCTTTGCAGAAGACAAGTACCTGTGCATGTATAGATTACTGAAGGTACTCATCAAAGACTCTTTGTCAGACCATCAGAGAAAACTTTCAGGACTTCTTCTGGGTTCCTATACTGTGACTCATTATGTGGTTTGAAGCAACCAGGCTCTCAAGTCATCCACACAGGGTAGGAGGATATGACAGGAGTCTCATGAGGATCTCTTAACACCCTGGAACAACTGCTTTTGAAGCCCTAGGTTTACACTAACTCTATCAGATTTTTAGCCACCTCTTTTACATGAGAACACTGACATGAAGTAAACACACATATCAGGCCTCATGTCTATTGGCATTTGAGATATCTAAAATGTCCAAGAAGGGCCTAAAGAGCATTCCTGAAAAGCATAGCTATCCTATACACTTTTTGTCATATCTGTCAGATCAACTGGAATATTTAAAATACTCCTGAGTTTCTCAAAAGGCACAGTGGGTAGCAGAATTTAATTTCTTAATGTCAAGCTGAATATTACACTTAAAAATTTTAATTACTTTAAGGATGAAACACTGCTAAAGAGTAAGAAGCTTGAGTTGCTCTTGAAAACACAGGAGGAGGCTTAGGCTCCTAAAGCACTACTTCCTCCTATTCTGCTAAAAGAGGATGAAACAAGAGGATCAATGCATATAGCCTCTGTATTGTTAGTGTCCAGTCTCGTTATGGATTCTAGTAAGTTATTTGTGTTAGTCCTCTACAGCAGTGAATTTCAAAACTTAACTATATTTTGCTCAAAATAATGTTTTCTTTCCTGCACAGGTAAAATGGAAGGAAGGAAAAAATTTGGAAGGAAGGAAGGAATTCGGAAGGAAGGAAGGAATTCCGAAGAAATTCGGAAGGAATTCGGAAGGAATTCAGAAGGAAGGAAGGAAGGAAGGAATTCGGAAGGAAGGAATTCAGAAGGAAGGAAGGAATTCAGAAGGAATTCGGAAGGAAGGAAGGAATTCGGAAGGAAGGAAGCAATTTGGAAGGAATTTGGAAGGAAGGAATTCGGAAGGAATTCGGAAGGAAGGAAGGAATTCAGAAGGAAGGAAGGAATTTGGAATTCGGAATTTGGAATTTGGAATTTGGAATTCGGAAGGAAGGAAGGAAGGAAGGAAGGAAGGAAGGAAGGAAGGAATTCACAAGGAATTCACAAGGAAGGAAGGAAGGAAGAAAGGAAGGAAGGAAGAAAGGAAGAAAGGAAGAAAGGAAATACTTAACTCGGTGTTCATGATCTCATGACATGAAAAGAGATAAAAAAAGGGGGGCATATTTTAAAAATGTTTGGAAATAATTTCTTAGTCTTTCCTAGAGTAGAAAAGTCTACTGAAATAACAGACCTTAAGTCTTCAAATATGTTTTGTTTACAATTACATTTTCCTTAGGCTTAATGGGTTGAAGTCACTGGAAAATCTCTTCAGTGCTGAATAACATTGTGTGTTTGTAACAGTTTCTGATTAATAATGAAACTTTTATTTTTTGAATAGCAAATTTATACTTTCAGTCAAATAGAAAAGCAGTAGTGAGGTACCGAAATTTTTGTAGAAATAGAGAAAAGCACAGACACAAAAATACAGAACTAAACTAAAAAAACTTAATAAAAAATGCCAATATACTTGTGAATTAGCTTAAATAATTAGACCCAGATATTAGCTATAACAATTTAATTGAATTTAAGAACTAACATTTTAAAAATTTAAGCTACATTTGGATATCGTTCACAGTGCTTTTAGACCATATTAATAAGAATGTTAAATCGTCTAATATGCAACCCTCTTATGGAGGCTGGGATTATTTTCTGGTTGTTTGCTGCACATCTATAGGGTTCTGAAAAGTTTTGACAAAGTTACAAGGCAGATTTGTCTTTTTTTAATGTGCAGGATAGAACCACAGAGAAGTTACATGCACTAATGTCTTCCTTTAATATAAAGAATATGGATATAATTTTTCTGTGGTACTGCATATTTTGGTATTCAAGCCTCTGTCAGTAAAATAAAGGAACATCTTAGAAATTAGAAAATGACAAGTTGTAAAAAAGATGAGAAATTATGCAAACACTGAAATTACTATAATTGACTATTACATGATACTATTGATGACCTTTCAACCCCCACTGTAAAGATATAGTAAAGATGTTGAGTACTTTTTAGTGCTCTCAAAGAGAGTAAAAATGGAGGACATTAGATAATATCTGTTGTCCAAATAAAATGCATTCTGTCTCTCTCCAGATTTCCAAGGGAAAATGTGTGGTATTTTGTCTAATGATTTAAAAAAAAAAAAAAGTATAGAAAAACTGGCAGCTGGCTATGACTACTAAGTGAATTATTTGTGATATTGAAGAGATTGATGTGCTTAGAATGCCATGAATGTCAAAGAAACGGTAAAAAATATCAGTGGCTGAATAATACAGAGATTTTATACAAAGAAAGAAGAGAGAGAAGCAAAACAGAATCATAGAACTTCAAAACCTTATCCGTTATAAATATTCCCCTTGAGAGTAGTTTGGAAAAGAATTAAAATTGTCCCCAAAATGTGACTGTGCTGCTGTAAGAAAGAATCAATAAAGAATAAAATTATTGCTTGATTGCAGAATAGGCTGAAGTTAACACTCTATTTATAAAAGCTGTAAGAAAAGCAAAACAAAACAACAAAAACAAACAAACAAAAACAAATAAAAGGAGTGAATTTCCAACTACCTTGCTATATATTGTTGTTTTGTGAGGAAAAATTTGTTTGTGTAATTTAGCCAACTGTCAGTGCTATATTGCTATCATTTAAAAGGCAAAAATGCTCTATAATATAAACTGGGCACAACATTCTCATCAGCCCACAGGCCAGCTGCATTTTCTATGTTTAGGTTTTCAGTATCTGTAGAACACTGAAAAACTGCAACAATATTTATTCTCCTTTCTGTTAACAACATCTATCAGTTTCCATTGGGATCAAACCTAGACTTTTCTCCCAATATTTTGTTTTCAACACTGGAAGATACAAATATATATATTTGTACATACATTGTAAGTGTTGTAAACCCTGATAAAGGTAGGAAACCACTTCAGTCATAATGAGAGCTCTCTCTGTAGCAGCAGAATTGACCCGAATTTCCAGCCAAAGGTCAACTTAGCATTTTGTATGTCACCTCAGTAGGAATAACTGGACAGTATAAATGTAAGTTTAAGAAGAACACAAAGATTTACTTGTGTGTTGCTTACCCACAAATCAAAACAACCTTGATGACTGCGGTCTTCGGAAAATTTTACAAGGGTCATGTCTTATGTTTGTAATATATGTTTAGTATAATATAATCATGTTTATAATATATGAAGTGATTTCATTACTTACTATGTAAAATAAAATTATATAAAAATACATTAGTCTATATTTTTTCTTTACTTAGGATACAGATAGAACAGTATTTGTAAGGATTAGCTTGACAGGCTCAAGAACACAATGTAACAAATGGGACACTTTGAAGTATGAGTTAGTACATGTAGATGTGTACTTGGTAGTATTTTACTCCTATAAATTATACAATAACTCATGGGGAGTGAAATACTCACTTATGATAGTGATGATGCAATATATTACTACAGCCAAAATTACTGCTTTCATGGAACACTGATGCTGATATGTTAGAGAACTGTTACTTGCCGGAATTTTAATATAATACACTTAGAAAATAAAATTTCAGAGCCCTAAGGCTGTATATGAGCATCTTCATGTAACCATCCTAAACCTTGATGACTTCTCTGGGGCTCTAGCTAGGCAGTACACATTGTAGTACTAAAGTACTTGGCTTTTCTATCTAATTAAAATTATCAATGTTATATTGCAGATACATGTTGTATTATAAACAACATAGATAATTTCTTAAATTTAAAAATTGAATAATAGATGGTAGGAAGTTAAGGCCTCATGAATGGAACATCGTTTATGTCTACTTGGGATCTACTTGAAATCACTATAGGAATTTGTCAGTAATGCATTTGAATGCTTCTTCCTAACTAAAAAATTACTATTCTGCAGTAAGAATATTTAATACCTAGTATCAATATTAAGTTAGCATAACAATTTCATATTATTTGTTAAAATAGATGAGGGTTAGTAGAAAAATCCTTGTATTTTCATATTCATATTCCTAAACCTAGGAAGATAAATGTTTCAGGCTTATAATTAAATTCTTTTATTAATAGAAATTTGTTAAGAAATATCTGTGTTTAGAAACTAGAACCTTAAAAATATTGCATTAAGATTTTATGTACATAAGTTCCAGTGTTCTATGAATATAAGTAAGTCAGTAGTGTAATACCACATGCAAGGTCCGTAAGGTACATTATTTGCTATAACCTGTTAAATAAAATGTTGCAAAACTTATTTAAACACACATTCACATGACTGACTGCTGTAATGATCCATGAGAACACATATACACCCCACACAGTGATCTTTTGAAAAACCCTAATTTATCATGGGAAACAGAACGTGCAAATTTCTGCTTCAAAGAGAGACCATTAATATTTGAATTAAAAGAGAGCACCCTCAATTAGCACCCTCAATTTCTACTATTTACTGTCTTAGAAGACTGTACTCTAACACATCATCATAGAAAACACTTCAGGTTTTTTTGTTGATAACACACTAAAATCTCTAAAATAAAGCCTTTTGAACTCTTATTATTTATTGGCTATGAAAACTCTGTACTAGCAAAGTTATCCACAATCAGAATGACTATTACTTTTCATCATTTTTTACGGATTCCCATAAGAAAACTTTCACTGAATGTTTCTCACAGTATCGCAGTATCTTTTAAGTTAGAAAAGACCTCTGAGATCATCGACTCCAGACTATGACTGAACATCACCTTGTCAACTAAATCACAGCACTGAGTGCCAGGTCCAGTCTTTCCTTAAACATCTCTAGGGATGGTGACTTAATCACCCCACTGGACAATCCATTCCAATGTGTAATCCTTTCTGTGAAGAAATTCCTCCTAATGTCTAACTGAAACCTCCCCTGGTGCATCTTAAGACCATGGCCACTCATCCTGTTGCCTCGCAGCAGAAGCCAACCCTCACCTATCTACAACCTCCTTTCAGGCAGTTGCAGAGAGTGATAAGGTCTCCCCCGAGCCTTCTCTTGTCCACACTAAACAACTACAGCTCCATAAGTCACTCCTCAAAGGAGTTTCAGATCCTTCACCATCTTTGTTTCCCTTCTATAGACATACTCCAGCACCTCAATGTCTTTCTTGTCAGGAGGGGCCCAGAACTGGACACAGGACTTGAGATGTGGTCTCCGCAGTGCTGAGTACAGAGGGACAAATGCTTCCCTAGTCCTGCTGACCACACAAATACAAGCCAGGATGCCACTGCCCTTCCTGGTCACCTGGACACACTGCTGGCTCATGTTCAGCTGGCTGTCATCCTGCATTCCCAGTTCCTTCTCCACTGGGCACTGTCCAGCCTCTCTGCCCCCAGCATGTAGTGCTGCATGGGGTTCTTGTGACTCAAGTGCAGGACCTGGCACTTTGCCTTATTGAACTTGGCACTGTTGGCCTTGGCCCATCAATCCAGCCTGTCCAGAACCTTCTGAAGAGCCTTTCTATCCTCCAGCAGATTGACACTCCCATTGAACTTGGTTGTCATCTGTGAATTTACTAAGGGCAATCTCGATTCCCTCATCCATATCATCAATAAACATATTAAGTGTTCATTTTCTTTAGGGAACTAAAATAAAATACCATTCTAAAATGGATTAAAACTATTGTTACTCTTCAGACAAGATAGAAAAGCATCTACAAAGGTAATGTACATACTACAGCAACCTAGCTAAGCATGTTTTAAGACAGAATACGTTCTTGATGACAGCATCATAAAAAAAAACAGAACAAAACAACAATGGTTTTACCTTGAATAATTGAACACTCAAATTGCCTTTGAAAACCTGGAAGTATTTCTTACATTTTTTTTTCTTTCTCTTCTGCTACTTCTTTTAGGCAACTCCATCCTAAAGAGTGGTGTTTCTCTGTGGCAGTAGACCTAGAAATAATTTTGCTATGTGAAAAATACTAATGCCCATCATCACTCTTATTTCTGTGTTCATAATTTATCTTTCCATAGATCATTTCCCCACTTTCTTATAAGGTCTCAGTACTTCCATGGCACCATCATTATTCATGTTCTAGATTGTGAGTGTTAGAAGCATATATGTGTGTGTGCATGCATTTTTCCCCCACCTTGATGAATTTGTGAAGCGGCATACAGTTGAGATTGAATTGGAAGATTCTTAGTCACTACTCATCTGTTTTGATCTCAAATAAGAGAACACAAGGAAACAAATCAAGTTTATCTGCAGTGCATTTCTTTCAAGTGATGCTTGTGAAATCAAAAATTAAAGATGATGGAGTAACACTTGTCTTCTTGGGAGGTATCAGGCATATCTATATACAAGACTAATCTTAGTATGACTTGTCTGGTACACTAAGAGAATTTTGTTGCTTCTTTATCAAGTTCTGCTTCCCTACTAGCACCCAGTCATTTCTTTCTGTTGTAACTTCAGTGATGGTAATTTTTTCTACAGAAAAATGTGCAAGGAATGTGAAGTGGAATTCAGTCAGTTTATGAGCAGTGTGAATACATATGAAAAGTTCCTTTAGTTTTTTTGGTTTTTGTTTTAATTTTTGAATCCTTTATTAGACTGAAGGAACAGTTTGCAAAACTCATTTATTCTCCTATTTCTATCCTTTGCTCAAGAGTTTACTGTACATTCTTCAATACCCTGCTATTTCTACTCCTACTGTTCATTTAAATGTTAAAAAGACAGATTCATTTCAACTGCAGAAGCTGTTGAAATACCATAAATTACCTGGCTTAATGCAAAGAAATTCAGAGCTTAGAAAGAAGCTCATCATGCTATGCATGCATGACCCCACTTCAAATATTAAACTGGTCTCAAAACAATGACCATTCTTTGTTGCAATATTGAGGTTTAACTAGATGAGATGTGGGGCCCAACTCTGATCCTATTAAAATCAGTGGGATTTCATTCTTAGTGGGATTTGAATATAATTAGAAATGCTTTCATTTTTCATAAAACGTAAGTACTTTTTATTCAGTCTCTTCTCTATTTCAAAGGTTATGTCAGAGCAATGAATTTAAAAGAATCAAAGAAAAAATAGAGAAAGGACCTGTTCTTGCTCATTTCAGTATTCTTCAAAGTGCCATGGCTAAATATCTCAGGAGGGATTTCTGGGATATGCTTGGACATGATTTAGCATTGTACATTGCTAATAGAACCTGAAATAAAGAAGACTCCTGAGAACCAGGGGACTTAGACCTAGACCTACTAAAATTAGGTCTGTCATTTAAAAATTCTACTTATGTGTGCTGCAGTCACAGAAAAGACTTTATTATGTAGTAGAAACAGAGACAAGTGTCTAGTTTGACAAGTTTATTAAAACTCCTAAATATTTTTTAAATAATCATTCATTAAACTGTCAACTTATAAAATAACTAAGTTCTTGAAAGTCAGAATATAAGTATTGTGAGAGAACTACAACTGAGGGATGAGCCATTAGAATAATTAGTTGGTTTTGCCTGTGGTCAAGAGAAAATGTCCAGGACACAGCTAGGCAAACACATCACATGGTGGATGAGCAACTGGCTCAAGAGTAGAGCACAGAGGGTAAGAGTGAATGTGGAAATATCAGACTGGTGACCTGTCACTAGTGGGGTTCCACAGGGCTCCATCTTAGGCCCTGCGCTCTTTAACATCCTTATAAATGACTTGGACACAGGACTGGAAGAGATAATAAGCAAGTTTGCAGGTGACACAAAACTAGAAGGAGCCATGGACTCACTTGAAGGCAGGGAGACCCTACAAAGAGACCTTGACAAATGAAAGGACTGGGCAATCACCAACCATATGAAGATCAACAAGGGAACGTATCGGATTCTGCACCTGGGATGGGACAACCCGGGATGTAATGTGCAGACTGGGAAATGAGATGCTGAAAGTAGTGCCATGGAAAGGGACCTGGGGATCCTGGTTGACAGCAAGCTGAATATGAGTCAGCAGTGCCCTGGCAACCAGGAGGGCCAACCACGTCCTGGGAGGCATCAGGCACAGCATCACCAGCCGGTCAAGAGAGGAGATTGTCCCGATCTGTTCTGGAGTGGTGCAGCCTCACCTTGAATATTCTGTATACTTTTGGGCAGCACAATATAAAAAAGATATTAAGGTCTTAGAGAGTGTCCAAAGGAGGGCAGCAAAATGGTGAAGGGCCTTGAAGGGAAGCCGTATGAGGAGTGGCTGAGGGCACTTGATCTGTTCAGCTTGGAGTAGAGGAGACTGAAGGGAGACCTCATTGCATTCAACTTCCTCATGAGTTGAAGAGAAGGGGCAGGCACTGATCTCTTCTCTGTGGTGACCAGTGACAGGACCCAAGGGAATGGCCTAAAGTTCTCTCAGGGGAGGTTTAGCCTGGGTATTAGAAAAAGGTTCCTTCCTCAGTGGGTGGCTGGGCAATGGAACAGGCTCCCCAGGGAAGTGGTCACAGTACCAAGACTGACAGAGTTCAAGAAGCACTAAGATGATACTATCAGGCATGCGGTGTGATTCTTGGGGATGCTCTTGCGCAGGGCCAGGAACTGGACTTGGTGATCCTTGTGAGTCCCTTTCAATTCAACATATTCAATGATTCTGTGATTTATATCTTTTTGGCTAATTCCTCTTTCCTATTTAATATCAATTGTACATGCATATCTTTTAAAAATGTGTCTAAATATATCTATCAGTGTCTTTGGTGAGGTCCTGATCTTGTAAACAATTTACTGTAAGTGGAATGTTGAATATACTAACAACCACAGTGAAATCATTCTTCTTGTGAATACAGATTGGAGTCAGTTGAAAGGCCGGGACACAAGAAAATGGCATGTTGGTAAATGTAGTGGTGCCAGTGCTTGCAAAGATTTTATGCAGAGACAAAAGGTGGTGCTTCTTCTGATGCGCATGTGACACTCTGTGTGATATCTGTCAAACTATGACAACATTAATATTATAATACAATAAATAATAACATTGTAAGCACAGTAATATTTTCATTCCTTTAATTATTAGTCATACAATTAATTTTCCATCCTTCATGCTTGATGTTGACCTTTAAAGAAGTTATATAAGGGTTAAAGAAGTCTATATTCTTTACATTGTTGAATACTCTTTAAACAATTGAGTATTTTGATAGGAAAGCTAGCTGTATTTTAATTTAAAATGACAATTAAGTCTCATGAATTCCCTTTCCTGAAGTGAAAATAAAGTCAGTATCTTGGGAACAAACTTTTTGTGCTGGTTTACAGGTAAATCGGCAAGAGAAACAAACCCAGTTCAGGAGAGATTAAAAGTTAGACTTACAATTTTAATAAAAATATTACAACAATAAATGCAATGAGACAAGAGAGAAATTGGTTTTAACTCACAAAACCCAGCCCCCTGGGGCACAAAGAGAATGGTGTTCAATAGCCCCCGTGCTGAGCCCCCACATGGTTCCCCTGCATCCAAAATAAAAAGGAAGGGGAAAACCTGTTGGTGCAGATGATGGCCGCAGTCTGGCCAAGATCAGTGGTCTCCTTTTTTTGAGGTTCTGGTCCTCCTCTGGATCTGATGAGTGGTTCCAGAAGTTCTAAAACCCAAAGATTATATCCCCTCAGGTCTAGGTGGGAACACCCAGTACCTCCCCCAGAGTGGGGAATTTCACAATGGGTGATCTGACTCTGTGAGTCATGGGGTATTTTTGGAATCGTTGATGGCCCATTAGCAGACACGCCCCCCCCCCCCCCGAAGGATTGGGGTGGTGG
>JAOXXN010000001.1:59886615-59896829 GCA_026770055.1 Myrmophylax atrothorax
GTTGTGACTGTCTTGTATGTTTATTGAGGTGTTTCCAAAGACATGTAGATGTCCTGAATACCTAGCCTTTGATATAGGGTAATGTGAAAATGAAAAGATACTAGTTGATTTAACAGACTTAGAAAAACTCTCTGTCTTTACAGAGTACTTCATAATTAGTTCCATTCCTCACACCACACACCCCCCTCCCCTTTTAGATGCATAACAAAATGCTCCAAAAATATCTTGTGACACTGGAATATCTTTTGGAGAGACAAATCAGACCTAGCACTAAAATTGCATTACACAATATTCTATTTCCATGTGTATGTGTGCATAATTTTTATACATATAATTACTAATAGTTCACTGTTAAAACAGAAAAGTTATCATTGTAAATGTTTGTTATTATCATATAAACATGTTAATCTCAAGCCAAAATCAGTCTAGTGGCATAGTGGCAGACCTGTGTATACATATTAGTCAAGGTTTTAAATGCTAAATTTGGGGAAGTGTCTTCACCTAGATGCTAGTTAGATGCACGAGGATGGAAATTGGGTTAGTTTGCACCACTAAATAAAACAGGAGAACTATGTTGGCTTCAGGCAAGTGCAAAGAACAGGAGGTTTGGCCTGAGGATATGCACTAATTTAAGCTTGCCTTCTCTGGTCAGTGGTTCACTCCCTTTCAAAAGAGTACACCCCAGAGTATGAAGACCTTCTCAAGAAATAAGATTTTTCAGATTAAGGTCATCTTTCACCCTTGGAGTTGTGAAACAAGAAATACTAATAACATAAGGGGGAATGAATAGTTATCAAACTGGTATATTAGGAACCAGAAGATCTCTATGCAAAATATCCAGTACAAATTACATCTTGAAAATTACGCTCCACAGTGATACATTTGGTAGTTGTAGTATGATATTTAGATGGAAAAGAGGTGGTAAATGTGAGAACTACTTAAAACCGTTGTTATAAGCATTTATCAGACAATTCATAAGGACATTTATTTATAAAAATAACCACCTAGAGCCTAAATCATAGTTATGCACAGCAGATGTCACACAGCTGCATATGATGGGTGTTAAGTTCAGGTCCTGAATTTCTGAGGATAGAGAAAATAGATTATTGTGAAAACAGATATGACAATTGACTTTGTTCAAATTCAAATTAATTTAGTTTACGGTCTACATCTTCTTTAAGGCATATAATCTAGTCCAGGTTTCTTCTGGGTGGACTTCATTGCATGCAATTTAAGCCATTCAAACCTTAGACATTCCATCTGAGTTAGTACCCAAGAAGACCACTGAATGGCCCTCATGTGAGTGGCCTGGTGCCATTTCTGATATCCTTGGAGGTTTTGGTGTCTTATGACGGTATTCTGAGCCAGCTCCCTGCTGATGTGCTGAATACCTTGGAGTACCTCAAATGATCTTAGGTAACTATGAATAAATACCTGAATTTGGGTCTGAATTTCTTATACAGCTACTGAACAGAAAGTTAACAGATCAAAAGAGAGAGCCCTATCTTTTACCACAATACAGGATGGATGAATTATCTTTTGGAGGTGCATTTTTCCTTCTACTAAAATTAAAAACATCTAGACTGACAATTTAGGCCAGATGGGAAGCTTAGAAAATCAAAATTAGGTGAGAGGATTACCATAGAAATTGTGAAATATTGCTGACTGTATACAGAGGGGGCACATTTCTGAAATGAAACTCATGAAAACTTGAAGTTCTGACCATATTTGTGTTGGCCAGTAATAACAGTTTTCCACTGGTTTTCTGTTCACATTGTGATCTTTTCCCAGTGTATTTTCTCAAACTGTTATTTGCCACACCACAGGTAGGCACTATTCCAAACTGGCTTGTGCATAAAAAGTATTTGAGATCTTTTCTCTAATGGAAGTGATGAAGAAACTACATGAAAAGCTAAAAGGTTATTAAAAAGAGAGTATATGCTCAAATGCAATGTATGTATGAAAAAGTATATGTGACATGAATATTCACTAGTTTATAAAGATGTTTGTGTTTATTATTATTGATCTTTAAAATTTATTTCTCTAATTATCCTTGTTCTGAAGTAGCATTCTAATTATGCTTCTAATACATAGGATTAACTTACTTAAAATACTTTTGGAAGTACAAACATGAGTAATTTTTTCAGCTTTAGCCTCAGAACCCTTCCAAAACATCTTAATTAATTTCGCTTTTCTTTCTATATTTTATTTATTTATATTTTTATAATAGATATAATGGCTTGATCTAGATTTTTTTAATTCACACTTTGAATGAAGATTGCACAGTATATTACTGTGGAAAAATTGTAAATTAAGAATAAAACGTATAATGCATGGTAAAACCCATCTAACAGTAAAAATGTCTGAAGTTTTTGATGACATAGAAGTACACCTATGTTGTGATTTCCCTTATATTTGATTATCACCTTGCTTATTTTTGTCAAATCAGAATATAAAATGTCGATTACTGTTAACAGCAGTATTAGGATAAAGAACCTGTTTTTCTTTTGATCAACAAGGTTAATTTTAAAAAAGTAATAATGCAAAGGATTATCATAGCCCTCTTACACTTGCACCTGTTACACTTGCAAAGCTGTTTGTCTCCCATTTTTCAAATATTTTTATTTCTTGATCCTGTCTTGCCTAATGGAAGAATTTTCCAGGAGCTGTGACAGATTAAGATTTTACTTATTTTTCACTTTGAGACAGGGATATGAGATTTGACCTTTGTTATTAAAATAACAATTTAAAAGTGAGATCAAAGAGTATCACAAAATTTCAGTTCTTATTGATTCACAACAACAGCAACACTGAAACAGGCCATCGGCTACCTTTCATACCTTAGTCCCACAACATTTATACTGGGATTCTGCTTATTTATTTATGAGGAGACATTGTAATGTGTAACCATCTGGTATTTGAAATCCAGCTTTGCCTGATAATTTTCTGATGTCTGTGTCTCTGGATGGTATACTGAATTATAGGAGATCTAAAGAATGGAGATTTAACAACTCTCTAATTAAAGCTGCAACATTTGTGCAACAGATGAAGACTATTTCAGAATAAATTAATATCAATAAAACCCAAGAAACTAGCCTGGGTGTTTTGTGGGAAGCTGCCAAAGCAGTCATGAGGGGTAGAATAATTTGCTTAACTGAAGCAGCAGTACAAAAAGTATATCTTGAGTACCAGCGTAAATTAGAAAAGGAAGTTAATGAGATGAAAAAAGCAACATAAATAGCAGGTACCCTAGGACCCTCTAACTTTTGATTAAACAGAGGGAAAGTAAATGCTTTGTTGTGAATAGCACAGACAACGTGTTAAAGCTTAATGAACAAATGTACTATGAAAAGGGAAATAAATCCAACAAATTATTTGCATATGATTGGAATGGGAAGAGAAAAGAAACTTTTTTTTTCAGTTTGAGAATCGAGAGGCACTGAAACAGATCATAATCCAAGAATTGTATTGAGATTTCTTGCATGTTCTTCATAAAACAGATTTGTCCTAGATAAATATGGGGTATGAGGAGATAGTCTCCTTATCTGAAATTCAATTGCCATGGATTAAAGAAAGAAGTAAGATGAAGTTCCTTCTTCTGGGATCAGAAGTTAACAAAAAGCCAGTGAAGATTCTTCTCTCAAAAACCCCTGACAGACCAGAAGGAATCAGTGTTATTAAAAGAATTTGTCTTTGTTTTTGCTTGTGTGGCTGAAAAAGCTTCTATTTATTTGACTTTCCTCTCTCTTACAGAAATGGAAGCATTAGAATCTGAAGTGGAAAAAAAGTCCATATGATAGATCATATATTGTTTAACATTAACCAAGGTACAAGAAAATTCCCACATATTAAGATAATAGCCATTTTCCCTATTATGTAGTCTGTCATTCAGCAAAAAATAAGTATCATCGTCAGCACAGATATTAGTGCTTCTTGCTATCAATTTTAATGTTACAGCAGCATAATTAAAGAGGGATGTGAACATTAGTAGACTGTAATGTGGTGGGGTTTAGCATACTTTATTCACTACCATAATTAAACTATATCTTAGTTTGTGACAGAATGAGGGATCACAGGAAAAAAAAAGGGCATGAAGGAAAACAAAGGAAAAAAAGACAAGAAAATGGTATATATCATGCATGAAGCTATTATAAGTACAAAGAAAACCAAATTAAAAGCTTAGATCAAAGTACATTTTAAGAGAAAAAGATCTATAGTGTGATTTTCACAGATTAAAGTTTTTTTCACACAAGTCAAAGACTTTGAGCAACTTCCAGAATTTTAAGAGCTGTCATTCCTAAAGGACTGACTCCAAAGCTGAGTGTAAAGTTACACTTCTAGAACTTGTCATTGTAGATTTAAATTGTTTCCTTCTTAATTGTTTGAAAAACTGCACATAGTTTATAGTAGTCACAGTAAGTATTTTTTTGAGAACAAAGCCTCATTGAAACAATTTATTTCACTTTCATGGCTGAGAATCCAGACTTAAGGCAAAGAAAATGTAAGGCTGCACAAGTGTTACCTGCCTCCACAGGTAATGTGTGTTCTCCAGATGATGTGTAGGATCTGCACACATGAAGTGAGTGATTCATAAGACACTGCTGAATTAAACCGGGCTGCTGGATTCACTTTAGTAGTCAGTGATACAGCTCTTGTAGATTCAATTAGAGGCTTGGGTTCAATTAGCAGAACTTTCATATGAATCTCCCATGTTCTCATAGCAGAGCCTTATTGCATTACCAAGCAATTGTTCACTAACATGTAAAAGTCATCCCTGGTAGTAAACCTAAATGATTTGACAGAACAAACAGTACTTTAGTTATTCCATAAGGGAAATCAGAGGTGTAGCTGAGAGAGTTCAGGGTCCATACAGAAAGTGTGTAGGCTTATCTGAGCTCTGTGTTGGCAAACAGGATATCTGACATTTAAGGTCAGATGTAAACAGCAGACCAACATCACCTACCTAATTGTTTTTGGGTCATACTGAGCCAAGTACCCATCTGGAGAGAGGAAAGTAAACAAAGGGCTTGTTTAATCATGTAGCTGAGCATTACTTACAAAGGCAAACCCAGTATTGAAATACTGATAGCAGTAACCTTATTAGCCACTGAAATTGCTGTGGATGGAATAAACCATATTGATTATTAACGTTCACAAGAGTCAGTGCCCTTTGTTCCATAGAAGAGACCTCAGGGAAGGGAATATTAAATGGTAATTATTACCCTGACTCATCCAGAAAATAGTATCTTGTCTTTCCCAATTCAAGCACTTCATAGCAACAGTGACTGAAACATAAATCACTAGGACCAGTTCTCACCCTCAGCTTCCCTCCTGACCTATTTCTCACAGAAACTGCACCATTGAGAGACCTTAGGTGAATGTATGACTCAGAGTACATCACACTTGCTGCAAAGGGGATATTGGTTTGGGCATCTAATGTTGAAGTGAGTGCAAGGGAAAATACAATCTTCAGGCCATTCCAGCCTTCAGTTACAGTCAGAATTCATATCTCCCAAAGGATAGGAACATAATAAAAGTTGTTCGCTTTTAAAAGTTCAATAGAAACACCACATTTTATAAGTTATTGCATTCTGTTGTTAAGGCTGAGCTAATTTTTCTGCTTAAAGAAGGGACTGTGTATGAAATTGCACTGTAATTTTCCTTTTCACGGCAGTAAATCAGAATGTGACTTCTGACTTTTATTTAACTGGACCACAATTTCTGACAAGTGTTGGACATGAAAACTGAAGATTATGGGTATTTTAAAAGACAGCTCTATTCTATCAATATAAGTTACCCTTGAATTTGAGGAATGTGGAAAACCAGACACTAACAGACAAATGCAAGTCAAAGCACATAACCATTCAATGTATTGCTAGAGATTGTCATGTACATTTCATTGTATGGTATACTTGAATTTCCCATGTCAGGTACATTTTAGTGTAAGGTATACTTGAGTTTCCAAGTATTTATATTTATTAAATCTGGTGAATATTATAGGTTCTCTGTCCTGGAAATTAAAAGAACAGTGGATGACTATTAGAGAAGTAAAAAGCTTATGAAAAACCTCATCTGCTATCAAGCTGGTAGGTGCCAGAGATGTTCAGGTGGCATTCATATGTTCAAGTTATTTCATATCATCATACTTTCATCAACGTACCTTACTGAGGACTAGGCACTTTCAACATACAAGATGTATTGACAGGTGTAACTTTATCACCTTAACTTGTACATAACTCTGTGAACACTACTGGAAGGCATAGATTTATTGAATTCCATGAATTAAGGCTTATTTGAATTTTCAGTTTCCTCTGGTTTCAATGAGACCTAAACCAAGCTTTTAACGTATCACACTATGTTAAACTGCTCCTCTACTGATCAGAGGCAAATGCTTGACCATTTATGTAGAATTCCCATGTTAACTGCAGTTGGAGGTGTGTTATATATCTGTTTTTCTCAATTCCTCATTTCAGCATATTTCAAGAATAGTACTTACCTTAGTTTTTATTAAAACAAAAAAAACCAAAAAAGTTAATTCTAAAGGAAATTAATCCTCTCCATGTTTATAGATTGCTTTTGTACCTTAATGCATGTCTTGCTGCTCTTTATATTCTTCTGAGAACAGTAGAACAAGCTTAGACTTGTTATTGTGGGGCTGTTCTGGAGCACTGTTCCCCCTGGGGTGCTATTGTCTTCAGGGATGTTTGAGATTATTATCTTCCATCAAAATAATAAAATAAGGAATTTTCATTTCTACATATTGCTTTTTTTCACTTGATACTTTAGATTTATCTTTACTATCACCTTCAGCTACTATGATTCTCATTTCTGCAAAGTATTTTACCTTGAGGATTGCAATAATAAAAAGGCTATCCATTCCCGTTTTCTTCTTTTCAGCTTATTCCAGATGTCTTCCCCCCCAAAAAACCCCTCCTTTGAGTATTTAACTTCTTTTTTCACCCTTAGTCCTGAGGTATTGCCATGAAGTCATACTACTGAAAAGCTAAAAAATTTATATAATTCTAATATTCACTTTTAGAGTGTTTTTAGGCTATGTTAAGAGTTAACCTAATATAAATTTTGGACAGGTTAAGTCCTGTGTCACACAAACAGCCAAGTCATAAGCATAAATACAACATGTCTTTGTTGATTTTTCCTCAGAGATGAATGCAAAATAGAAATATACATATATGGTAAAAATAAGATCAATGGTTTTGTCATTAGTTTAAGTAAAAATATTACTTTCAGTGGGTATTTTTGTGATTAATATATGGTCCAGTTGCAAAAAAAAAAAAATAAAAATTAAGAGACAGAAAGTTCTGTAACTGAAATGTCAAGCTGAAAAAGATGGATGACATAATTCATACAGTTTTGATAAAAAACATAACTCTTGTAAATATAGAAAATTAGAAAAGGAGTTAAGTATTTTATATGGAGGAAGAAATTAAAGAATCTATTTAACCTAATACAAGGGAAAAAATTATTATGGACTGTTTTTGTAGATCTGAAAAACTTTTGAGAGAAGAAAAGATCCCCTTTCAATGTAACTTAATGTTAAATAATTTTATAAGTACTGTTATATTGTAAAAAAGAGAAAACACTTCTATTTGATAGACAAGATGATATCAATTTGCTGTTTTTAATATCAACATGATCAGACTTGACATTGAATTGAAGACTTCAAATTTTCATTGACTTAAAAAATGGTTCGATGATCTGAAATAAAAGAGTAATTTTAAAAGGAGTTTATGCTAACAAAATTCTGATTTACTGTCATTTCAAGGATTTAGCAAATACATTCAAATAAAACTATCTATTAAGCTACTGAGTAGTCAGGTAGATCTCACTCACCTCTTCATAAACATTTGAGTTACAGAAATTATTAAAAAATACCAAGTGAGGATTTAATTAAGCTTTTGTGCTTCCATATTAATGAGAACATTCTCCTTCTACAACATCCTCCTAACAGCTGAAATGAGGAAGAAAAGGAAAACAATGAAATAAAAACATCCTTCATTGCTGTATATTAATTTTCCACTTTGGCATTTCTATTCAATAAAACTGAGCAAGGCAGAAGTGAAATAAACAGGGAGAATCTCCATTCTTTATTGTATGGGGGCGGGGAAACATAATGACAAAGGATGAGGAAAAGGCTCAAGTACTTAATGCCTTCTTTTTCTCAGGCTTTAATAATAAGACCAGATGTGGGTCTTTGCAAACCTCATGAAGTTCAAGGCCCAGTCCCAGGTCCTGTACCTGGATCAGGGCAACCCAAACATATGCATGGGCTGGGCAGAGAATGGATTGAGAACAGCTCTAGGAAAAAGGACTTGGGAATGTTGGTGGACAAGAAGTTCTACATGAGCCAGCCATGCCATTCGTGGCACTCAGGAATCCTCTGTGTGCTGGGCTGATCTCACAAGTGTGGGCAGCAGGTGAGCCAGGGATTCTGCCCCTCTGCTCAGCTCTGACGAGACCCCACCTACACTGCTGCCTTCAATTCTGGGGTCCCCAGCACACAAATGATGTGGGCATGGTGGAGCAAGTCCAGAATCTTTGGGTCTCAGGCTCTTGAGCTGGAAGATAGGGATGGGGTGGGAGGCAGAATGAAGCCTCCATAATCCAAGGGGAAATGATCAGCAACGTGCTACACCTCTTAGACACACAAAAGTCTATGGAACCAGATGGGATCCACCAAAAGAGACTGAGGGAACTGGTGGAAGTGCTCACTGCGCCCCTTTCAATCATTTACCAGCTGTCCTGGATAACCAGGGAGGTCCCAAGTTATTGTGGTAAGAGTAGATTTACTTTGAGGTGGTCAGAGGAGGCAGAGACAACTCAGGCTGCAGTTTGATCAGAAGGCTACACCAAAGACAAAAAAAATTTATTTTTAGTAACAACTTCACTTTTATCTACTCCTGCATACAACATGCCAGAACACTATTAGTAGTTCACCTAAAGTGCATGGAAAGATTCTACTGGTTAGAAGGTATTCCACATTCTACAGCTCTTGCTCCTTACAGGTGCATTCATCAGTCACCTCAGACTTCAGGAGAATCACACACGCACTGTCATCCCCACACCAGGTGACTAGAAGTTAGTAAATTTGATACCCAAATGATGATTTTCTGCCTAAGAGCATTGTCCAAATGCTTGTTGAACTCAGATAGGCTTAGTGCTATGACTACTTTTCTGGGGAGCCTGTTGCAATGCTCAACCACCCTCTAGGTGAGAAACATTTTCCTGATATCTGACCTAAACCTCCCCTGACTCACCTTAATGCCATTCACTTGAGTTCTGTCTCTGGTCATGAATTGCAGAGATTAGTACTTGCCTTTCTGCTTCACCTCATAAGGATGTCGAAGATTGCAATGATGTCTCCCCTCAGTCTTCTCTTCTCCAGGCTGAAAAAACCAAGTAACCTCAGTCACTCCTCATATGGCTTCCCCTCCAGACCATCCTCATGGCCCTCCTTTGGAAGCTCTCTAACAGTCTTTTTCATATTGCGGTGCCCAAAACTGCACACAGTAAACAGCTGGGGGTTGGTCTCATCTGACAAGTAGTATGGGATAGGACAAGAGTAAATGACCTGAAATTACACCAAGGGCAATACAGATTGCATATTAGGAAACATTTAATCACAGAAGGGGCTGTCAAACAGTTCCCTGCTGCCCAGGGAAGAGTTAGGGTCTCCATACCTAGAGGTACATAAAAGTCATGTAGATGTGATGCTTTGAGCTGTAGTTTAGTGGCGGACTTGGTGGTGCTAGGTCTACAGTCAGACATGGTGAGTGTATAGGACTTTTCCAACCTAAACAATTCTATGATTTTCCTTTACTAAGTAGGCAAAGATGTGAAATATACTAATATTGACATTTCTACTTCCTTGCCATTATTCTGGCTTTTTGAGAGTCAAAAATGAGATGGGGTAGAAATAGACAACATATATGGATAGAGACTAGAAGCAAGTAGTGTTGTGTTTGTGGTTATTACTCTTCCTCTTCAGGCTATGTATGAGAAGAAAAAACATGAAGTATGATGGCAGAGACCTAGGAGAAACACAGTTGTGTAGAGATGTGACACTCATATAACATAGAAATGTAATCATAGAATCAAAGAATCATAGAATCGATTAGATTGGAAAAGACCTCAGAGATCATCAAGTCCAACCCTTGGTCCAACTCCAGTCCATTTACTAGATCATGGCACTCAGT
>JAOXXN010000001.1:59896929-59907229 GCA_026770055.1 Myrmophylax atrothorax
CACAAATCTGCTGGGAAGACACTAAGCTGAAAATGTTTTATACCCATGAGATATACTACGCCTAAACAATACAGTTCTATATCACATGCACAATGAATCTGTTACTTTGAGGACAAATAAAAATGACTGAATATGTCCTACTTGCTGAAGAGTTGCTCAGTATGTCATTGTGTCATTTTTCAGGATTTTGAACATACAGGAAACAGCATGATACATCATTGGTCAGTGTATCAGGGCAGTGGATTAAAGCAGAACATACAAAAATATGCTATTGGCAGAAGAGTCAGTTTATTACTCTAAAATGCTTTACAGGATTTTGGTACACAGGTTTTGAGGGATAATTGTCTTTTAAATGTGATCCACTTCATAGCTTTATGCCTGTCTTTATTTGCAGCAGGTCTGCTTGTAGGCAGAACAGTACTAACAAAATAAGAAAAAGACACTTTGAAATACAAAACTCAGCTCACAGTGATACCGAACTCTTTCTCTGTCCATATGCAGACAGCTCTGGATTAAAAATGTGTTTATAATAATCATTAACATAATGCCTACATAATACCTGCATACATATTAACATAACCTACATAGGTATCCTTGCTTTGATGGAGAATTCACTTTAATTTCTGCTGCTCAAAGTAGTCAAAACTTTCCAGTCGTGCATGTGGAGATCACAGAAAGGAAATCACAACAAAATAATACATAGCAATGTTAAGATACAAAGAAAACACAAAAAAGCCCAAACTGCAAGCAAAATTTGGACAAAGAATGAAAAAGACAAGCCTTGGGGAAAGTAAAAGAAAAATGAGAAAAGGTGTGTCACAGCAAAAGAGAAGGAAAATTTCAAACAATAAAACCAGATGCCACCTCTGGCATGTTTACTTTTAGGACAAGACCAATGGTCATGCCAGGAACCATAGGGAGAGAGAGGTTATAGGAAACCCACTGAGAGTCCTGAAAAAAACATTAATGTTGCACTAGAATGAGTAGCTGGGGTGCTGGAATGGCTATTACTTTGAAGACATGGGTCTACTTAGGAGTTTCTGCACAGCTAAATACAGACAAAAGCCAAAGCTAGTTCTATTTAAGAAATATGAGATAAAGGTTTAACATGATCAAACATGATCAAAACTTTTCATTTGAATCTTGGACTGTATCAAAAGCAGTATGACCAGTAGGTCAGAGGCGTTTCTACCCATCTACTCCCTTCTTGCGTGATTCCCTCACCAGAAGTGCTTTGTCCATCTCTTGGGTCCCCAACACAAGAAGGCTGTGGACCTGATGGAGTGAGTTCAGAGGAGGCCACAAAGATGCTCAGAGGGCTGGAACACCTCTGCTATGAAGACAGGCTGAGAGAGTTGGGTTCAGTGTGGAGAAGAGAAGGCTCCTTCTGGAGAGACCCTATAGTAGACTTCCAGCACCTAAAGGGGGCTTCAAGAGAGCCAAACAGGGACTTTTCCCGAGGGCATGTAGTGATAGGACAATGTGTAATAGCTTTAAACTAAAAGAGGGTAGATTTATATCAGGAAGAAATTCTTACCTGTGAGGATGATAAAGCAGTGGAACAAGTTGCCCAGAGAAGTTGTGAATTCCTGTGGTGGTTTCACCCTGGCTGGACACCAGGTGTCCACCAAAGTTGCTCCTTCACTCCCTTCTTCAACTGGACAGGGAAGAGAATATAACAAAAAGATCAAGAGTTGAGATAAAGACAGGGAGAGATCATTCACCAATTATCATAGGCAAAACAGACCTCACTCGTAAAAATGAATTGAATTTATTACCAAATAAATTTAGAGTAGAATAATGAAGGGTAAAAAAAACCCCCCCAAAAAATCTCACAAACATCTTAACACCACCCCTCACTCCTTTCTGAGCTTAACATCATTCCTGTTTCCCTACCTCCTCAACACTAGTGGCACAGGGAGACAGGGAAAGGAGGTTTCGGTCTGTTCATCACATGTTGTTTTCTGCTGCTTCTTCCTCCCCAGAGGAGAGGAGTTCTTCCACTGCTCCACTGTGGGGTCCCTCCCACAGGAGACAATTCTCCATGAAGGTCTCCAACACAAGTCCTTCCCACAGGTGGCAGTTCTTCACGAATTGTTCCAGACTAGGTCACTTTCCATGGAGTACAGTCCTTCAAGCACACATCCTGAAATGGGGGTCCTTCACAGGGGTACAAGTCCTACAAGCAAACCTGCTCCAACATGGGTTTCTCTCTCAATGGGTCTTCAGATCCTGCCAAGAGCCTGCTCCAACCTGAACTTCCCATGGGGTCACAGTCTTCTTTTGGGCATCCACTTGCTGTTGCAAGGGTCTCCTCCATGGGGTGCAGGTAGATCGCTGGCTCCCTGTAGACCTCTATGGGCTGCAGAGGGACAACTGCTTCACTATCGTCTTCACCATAGGCTGCAGGGGACTCCCTGTTCAGGCACTGAAAGCATGTCCTCCCTCTCCTTCTCCACTGACCTTGGTGTCTGCAGAGTTGTTCCTCCAATGGATATTCTTACTCTTCTCTTCTGCATTGCAGTTACTTCTGTCTGATAACTTTATTTCATTCTTAAATTTGTTGTCACAGAGGGATTACTACACTGCTGATTGGTTCAGCCTTGGCCAGCAGTGGGTCTGCTAGGAGCTAGCTGGCATGGACTCTGTTGGACATACGGGAAGTTTCTGGCAGATTCTCACAAAAGCCACCCTTGTAGCACCCCTTGCTACCAGAACCTTGTCATGCAAACCCAATACAATGGCCCATCCCTGGAAGCATTCAAGACCAAGCTGAAGCGGTCTTTGAGCAACTTGGTCTAGTGAATGGTGTTCCTCTCCATGGCAGGGTAGCTGGAACTAGATTATCTTTCAGGTACCTTCCAAACTAAACCATTCTATGGTTCTCAGTGAATTCTACAGAAAGATGCAGAGAAGGAGGTAGGGAGAGAGGAAGAGGAATGGAGAGGGCAGAGGTGGGCAGAAGAAAGTTTCAGACAGTTAGGATATTTAGAAATTAGGTAAAAAATTGAAAGAATTCAGATAATTAAAACTATTTAATATTTCTAAACAACTATAATTTTATCCTTTCAACATTGTTAATTCTGATGCTATCTTTGATTACATCTCTAATGTCTTCTGAAAGCCTTCATTTTAAGCAATTAAGGATTTATAGATGAGGCCCCTGCACTGCAATAAGTATTGCCTTGGGATATGATATATGTCTATAGTTAGCTACTGACCAGGACTGAGTGGCTACTATATTCTGAAAAGTCACTGCACTGACATTCCACCCTTATCTTTTTCCATGAGAGCTATAAACAGTGTGGATTATGAAAAGAGGAAAAAAATCCAGGGTTAGAATCAAACCCATACTTTTACAATTTTACACCAAAGTAGTTTGGAAAGTTGCTTTGCTATGAAACTGCCGTAACTTTCTTATCTAAATGCTATAATTTCATGCTGTACATCTTTAACATGCCTAAACTTAAGTATACTGGCTCCTTGTGCACAGCTATTCATGTAAATGGTGATGCAGCTATTTATATTGGTACTTAGAGTGAAAATCATCTCACCTAACTTTAGTTGTCTGTAATGTGGAAGTCTACACCTGAGACACTCTCCCTAAAAACTCTTTATAGCTCTTCCAAGTGAAGCAAAGAAGCATTTCTAGGAAGTAATTTGTTCACTCTATTTTAAGGTGAGATTAATTGTTCCCTACAGTTGGTTCTTTCTCTCTCTGTAGGAGCATAAAAGAATATATTAAGAATGCTTGGGGAAATTAGTTTTGGCATAGGTATTCTGAAGGAGATGTTGACACTTAGACAGAGGAGGCATAGACAAACATAACAGAAAAGGTTGTGATAGCCAATCCTGTCTTTGTTTTGCAAGTAGGAATGCCATATTTTAATGACTGTTGTAGCTGACAAAGCACTGCAAACATATTAAGGAAGAATCCTGCATACAGGACATGTATGTGTGTTTTTAAAGGTAAACAAACATTAGTTGCTCAAGTTTATAAATAAGTATTAATTGCTAAAATGTTCTTTAGTATAAAATTATTGTATCAAGTGATTTTGCTTCCTGGTTTCTCAGTTATATTTTCATCTTCTTGAGACAATTTAAAGTTGCTAAGTAGCTGAACATTACATAGTTTAAGTCTCACTAGGTGGGAGTTAGTGCAAGACACTTATATATTCATATTTATATATGAGATAAGTTTCTGAACTTCCACTATGAGAAGCAGAAATGTTGGAAGTGTAAAATATATTCATCTAAATTCAGAAACATTAAACTATAGAACCATAGAATTGTTAAATTTGGAAAATATCTTTAAGAACACTGAGTTCAACTATTAACCTAACATTGCCAAGTCCACTACTAAACCATGTCCCTGAGGCCCATGTCGTCACATCTTTTAAATACATTCAGGGATGGCAACTCAACCACTTCCCTGGGCAGCCACTTCCAGTGCTTGATAACATTTGCAGGGAAGTTATTTTCCTAATATTCAATCTAAAATTCCCCTAGTGCAATTTGAGACAATTTCTTCCCCTCCTATTACTTGTTGTTTAGCAGGAGAGCCCAACAGCACCTCGTTACAATGTCCTTTCATTGCAGAGAGAAGTAAGCCTCCTTTTCTCCACATTAAACAATACCTGTTGTTCTTGTCCTCAGCACATTGATCCAGCATGTAGAGCCATTCTACCATCCAGTAGATTAACATTCCCACCCAGCTTGGTGCCGTCTTCAAATTGACTAAGGAATGCACTCAACCTCCTCATCCAGGTCATAGATAAAGATATTAAACAGAACTGGGCATAATACTGAGCCCTGGAGGACACTACTTGTGACTGGTTGCTAACCGGATTTAATTACATTCACCACCATCTTTAGACTCATGACTATGTTGTGAGAGATTAAATAAATCTATAAAGTATGGAGAATGACAATTCACAAAATTCACTTTTCTCTATTTAAGAAAGTCAACAGGGACAGAGTAACCAGAGGTCTAGTGTTCATCTCAGACCTTTTAGATGCTTGAGGTTGTGTCAGTAAGTTAAGGTAGTATATGAAGTTCTTTTCAACTGTCTCTGTTTCTAGAAATTAAAATTTCATAAGAAGTATTTTTCAATTCTTAAAATGGTTATTAAACTGTCATCAGTTTAATAAGAATTTTGTCTAGAAAATTTTATTTTCCATTAACATGTGTTCAAGAACTGTTGTTTTTAATAAGTAAGCCCAGCAAACTAAGTAAATCTTCATTTAGGCACACAGTTATCTGTTTTAATTTTGTGATTTACATTTCTGAACAGAGGTGACCATATTTTTTCTGTTTTTCCGTAGGTAGCGCTTAGCATTTTTTCCCCAAGCTAACTAAAGATATAGTAGTGTCACTTTAGATCAGAAGCCATTACTACAAAGAGACATTTATTCAAAAAATAAAATTAAATTAAAATAATCAACAGAATAGAACATACATTTTAAAAGGAATGCTGCATAGATTTCTGGGTTTGTTCATATAATCACATAAATCCTTTAACTGTGACAATTCAGTATCAAATGAGTGATGTATAGAGGCATGTTTATTGTTAGCTCAGTACTCTGAATTCAGAGAACAGCAGGAGATGTGCCACTTACAGATACTGACATGAAATACTGGTGATAGCTCTCAACAGTATCCTGCAACAGAGTGAAACAAATCTGACTCCAAATACAAAGCAAACCCTTCAGAAGTTAGTAAATGCTGAGAAAGGGTGTCTCAGGCATAGTTCCCTTTCCCAGTTTTAAAAGTGAATATCCAGTTGCCCATATTCTTTTCTGCTGTGGGGTCTCATGATTATTCTAGTTAAATTGATCATAAAAGAATAAAAATTAAAAAAAAACAAACAAACCAAACCAATCCAAACCAAGCAAAAAAACAACAAACAAAAAACAAACAAAACAAACAAAGAAACCGTGAGTGCCCTTTCAGGGAGAAGGTTTTCAATTTCTCTAGGGCAGCTCTGAGGTATTCTGAATACAAAGTTGTGTGATTCATGAGTGTTCAAAAGTTCACTGTTTCTACTTGCATAGGATATAGGCTCTGTATGTGGCTTAAGGTGCTGCTGCATATTTCTAAATACCTAGCTCTAGTCCTGTAGACAAGAAGTGTGGGAAGCAAATCAATCCACATTCGTAGCATTCTGGAAGCTGTCCTACACTCAGAAATTATGGAAAATTATACATATTTTTTAAAAATTTTCAGAAGGGTATTTCTTAGGCTTTAACTTAGCTATTTATTTATTTATTTAAGAAGCTATAGAGTTTTAGCAAATAAAGTTCTTTGATTGCCTGAGTACATTATGCTTTTGACACTAAACCAACTCGTTCAGGTTCTTTGGTAATTGAATAAATGAGGGGGGGGGGGGGGGGTGTTATGGCCCTTGGCTGTATATAAAGAGTATTTTCCTCTGTCCCACTGCCCTTTTCAATGCAGGATAGCAAGAATATGTTTACAGAAGTCAGCAACCTGATAAAACTACTCAGACATGAGAATGAAGTGACTGAAGAAACAGAATTACTTTTGTTATTGTGAAAATATCCTCACATTCAAGTAAGTATATCATTTCAACACAAAAGGTATGCTATTTTTCTGAGATAGTGAGGTTTCTATACTGGAGATAAGCTAGCTTCCTTCAGGCTTGTCAACTGAACAAGACACAGAAAAAATATAACTCTATCATGAATTTTAATTCTAAAATACCTTAGCTGAAATCCCTTTAACAGTTGAACTTCTTTGTCTATCAAAGAATCTTACTAGTATAGTTACTGTTGACAGTGTTACAGACACTTCTACGAATACCAAACAGATATTACCCAAAGTAATGTTCCATTCACCAGATAAATGGCTGCACAGGTACAGATACTTCTGCTATCTGAATTTAATGTATCGTGAAACAAGGGAAAGTATCAAACTGAATGGTATTATTGGGAGAAGACGCTAATCCACTTGAACCTCACTGGCACATATTTTCACTACTCAGACTACTGATTAGCGTGTCAGAAGCCAGTCATCCAGTTTGTATTCTGTATTCTTCATAATTTAGATAGATTGTCTGAGTCCATCAGTTCTCTATTCTTTTTTTTTAAATGCTCCATATTTTTAATGAAGTTTGAAACATTTAGATGTCTTACACAAAGTGCAGAGAAACTAATAGAAATAGCTAAAAACTAAATTATAACTTCAAATATTCTAACACAGAGGACCTATAACTTCACCAAGATCAGATTGCATAAAACATTGCCACAGAAGGGTGTCAAAACTCTCTTCCTCCACAGTGACTCCATCCTAGTTCTAAAATAAGGTCTAGGCAGTGCATCCCACTGCCTGCTCCAGAGAGCAGGTTAATGATAAAATAATAAGAACATAAATAAGACTGTGACTGCGTTCTGACATTTTTTTCTTCTTTTTGCCCTCAAAGCAGTACAAAAGAAACAGCAAATGGTCCATGCCTTTTAATACCGAAGCCACACACTTTGTAAAGCCTGAGCTGTTTCACTCATCTGAAAATATAACTTATTAAATATATGCCAATATAACTCTTGAATCAAAATCTTGTCACAGTCACCCCTCTCACATAGGTTAATGTCTTCGGTCTCCTCTTTCATCCTTTGCTTTGATAAGAACCTCTCAACCTCTACGTTCACTACCTTTTTGAGTTCAGTGCTGAAGATTACGCTTGTAATTTAAGAAACTCTCTTCAAAGGTCTTGCTGATGACCTCAGTAAGCACCCCAGAAGGTGATTCCTCAGTGCTCCTGTGGCTGGAAATCTACTGAACCTGAGTCAAATGAATCTCAGCCTCTAATAAATGAGCCAAAAACCTTGGAAACTATTCACTGCCACCATACTATCAACAGACTATGTTTCTTTTTTGTTTTGATGAGATTTTCTTTTTCTTTCACACCTGAAATGCTCAGCACCCTTACACGAATTTTATTTCCAATTATTCTTGCATAAAAGCCATGCATATCTAGCCTAACATAATAGTGCTTCCCATAAAGATGAAACACATCTATGTAATTTCTTCCTTCAGAACAGATATGAAGAGGTGTTTTATCTCCAGAAAACTAACCTGCTTCAAAGATGCAGTACATTGTTAAAGATCCATGCAGACTACAATTAGGAAAGAGGGAAATATGATATATCATGTGCAGGATCAAACTTGATGCATTCCATTACCTAGCCTGGCAAAGAATCAGATGAACAAATATGGATTAAATATTTTTGAATGTGTAGAAACAGAACAAGGTCTTACAGATTGCCTTCTAGAAATAAGAGATTGGTCTCATTGTTGGTATTTTCCAGGCAGATGTTGAATCTATTCCATACTCAACATATCTGCCCAGAGTTGTGAAAGCTTACAGATTGTATTTAAGTTGGGGTGCATGTGGAATAAAACATGGGAAAAGAGTAGAATACTTTGAAAATCCTGCTGCTTTATTAACTTTTTATCCACTAATTAGAATCAAACTATGTGGAATCAGCCTTGAGGGGGTTCAGAAGACTCAAGGCTTGTACACTATCAGGTGCTACAGTCTTGTTTCAGATTAAAAAGATTATTATCTAGCATGTACTACCTAGGCCATTTAAACAAGCACCCTTCAAACTTTTGTGTCAGTCAGACAAGTGGTACTTTAGCAGGTGCAGGCTGATCTTGTGAAGGCTGGCTGCATGTATCAGTACTGATTGCCCTGTGCCCAAACTGGAGCTTTAAATAGTTTACAAGTTCTATAAGGCCATTCCTATGACCTAATCAATTTAATATTGAGGTATCAGAGCTGAGCAAATGGGAAAAAATCCAGTTGCACTCTCTTGTCACATTAGACATTTGGTCTTGTGCTTAATCTCCTTAATGAATTTTGCTCTTGCAAAGCTTAAGGGATCAGATGAAGGATGTGCAAATCAGAGACTCTCATTGCTTACCCACCCCCTCATCATGTTTAATATACCAAGCCCTCGAGCTGCCATCACAATTCATCTGTCAGCATGCCACCTGGGCTTTGTAAACTTCAGCATCTATACTGGATCCTTGCCAAAATTCAGCAGGACTGCTAAGGGCTCCTGGTGACTATGGGGAAGTAAAAGTACACACACACAAATTTAAAACTAAAAAATTGGAAAAAACCCCAACCCCAACATCAAAAATGGAAAAAAGGGAAAAAAAAAAAACAGAAAACCACCCATCATACATACACAAAGTAATTTTACATTTGGGAAGAAATTCTATGGATTCCTGAATGAAAAGTAATATAATTTCTAGAAAAAATATCAAAGACGAGAAGCAGCAGCTCAGGATAGCTGAAGACTGAAGGAAAGATTCAAAATCTTTCTTCATGGTGAGCCACAAAATTTCAGTGTCATGGTAACCATTGAATTCATATAGAAAATTCTGGGACAGAGAAAAGAAAGGAAAAGAAGCTCCTATGAAAAATTCACATGAGAAATTCACACATGTGAATGAGATAAGCATTATCATTCTTGCAGCAGTGAAGACTGATATGTTTTGAAGAGCCAGACTGATGAATGCCACACAATTCCAGCTACTGAGATGATGTATGAAATTGATATCTCTGATTCAACATTTTTAAAGACATTTTCAACCTTATGGCACAATGTAGTTTACTTCAGAAAATCAGTATGTCTGTCATAACACGGTCTCCTGTCTCAGCTTGTAAACTTTGCCTGTCACAAGTCTAATTCTGGTTAGTTCTGATACTGTACTGAGTCCCATTGAATGAATTGCTCTCCATGAGTTGGTTCCAGAATTATCTCGATCAGTAGTCGTTTAAGACTGTGTGCGTAGTTCTCCATTCTGGAAAAAAAAAATACCAACAATTACAACAAAAAGTTTCTGCTTGAGTTATCCAAACTATACTAAGTGGCTAGGAGTCACTAACATTCCAGCAAGTTTTGCACCAATATCAGGTTACTAATATGAGAGAAAGAAAGAATAAAGCAGTAAAAGAAAATAGGAAGATGGGAAGTAAACATAGAGAGGTAAGTGAATGTAAGAATACAAAATAAGGAGCTTTCAAAATACAAAGCTTTCAAAGGTTTCTGGATCTTAACCAAGTCATGCATCTGGTAACGCCATAGATGGGTAGCAAAACTGCCTCAGAGAAGCTGAATCCCTCACTTAGCTCCCTAGTGTTGTGGGTTCACCTACGTGGGCCTGGATTTGGGTTTTAAAGTTCGGACTTGGCCTGGAATTGTCAGGTGACTTGAGCTAGGCTGGGCTAGCTAACAGCTGACTTCTTCTAACCAATGATATTGTATT
>JAOXXN010000001.1:59943582-59967149 GCA_026770055.1 Myrmophylax atrothorax
GCAGATGCCTGAGGGGAGCTGGCTCCTAGAGTGGCTATAGAAGATATGCATGGAGAGGCCATGTCATTCCTTAAACACTACTCCACCCCATGCTGATCCCATCAATTTGCAAGCCTTTGTCCTCTCTGGAGCACCCTTCCAGGGGGGCCTCAGGCTTCTCCCTCAACCCATCCAGGCTTATCAGGGGCCATCACCCCACAATTATACAGATAAGTGTTCTGTGGCATTCAGATATTATTGTGATGGGGCAATATAAAAATAGATAGCTAAGTGTTGCATAATAAAACTTTTCTACTGTAACTGCTCAGTATCACTGTTCCCACCTGGATTCCCCAAAATACATAACTGGTAAACTTCATGTTTTCATATCTGCCAAAGATAAATAAGACAAAGCACCTTTCACTCAGTAAACCTTTATTTCATATAGCTTATAGCTATTTAAGCTTTTACATAACACACTTTCACTGAACCAATAATTGTGGCATACAGTTTGCATTTTGAGGCTTATTACTCAGAGATCTACAGTTAGCATCACGCTAATTCCTTTAATTGGAAAAGGTGAACATTTCATGGAAATTATTAGTCAAAACTAGTTCATCAGTATCTACTCTTTAATTATCAATACTATGAATGCAGAAAACCCTCAAATTTTAGTGTATTTTACAATGGCATACAAGGCATGTGTTTTGTAATAGAATTCAATTTATATGTACATACACTTGACTTTCCTAGACAATGACTATTGACAGATCAACATTTTAGTGACTATATTTGTAACTTCACTATTGAGTATCTCATTATACAAATAAAGCCGATTTTTTTCCTTAAATGTGTCTAATTAATTTCATTGTGCTAGTTTTATTTCAGTAACTGACACTGGATAAGCTCATCCTGATCACATTTCAGAAAGCTGTGATAAAAATGCTCTTCTACTTCCTTTATGATGATGTCTACATAAATGAACCAAATAAAGCTAAATTTTAATTGGAAAAGTTAATTCTTTAATGAAACAGCAGATGAGTTTTTCAGCCTGGAGGAGACTGAGGGGAGACCTCATCTCAGTCCACACCTTGCTTGTGAGAGGAAGAGGAGAGGCAGACACTGATCTCTTCCCTTTGGTGACCAGTGACAGAACCTGAGGGAATGGCCTGAAGTTGTGTCAGGGGACGCTTAGGTTAGCTATAAGTAAAAGGTTCTTCTCTCAGAGGGTAGTTGGGCACTGGAACAGGCTCCCCAGGGAAGTGGTCACAGCACCAAGCCTGACAGAGTTCAAGAAGTTTGGACAATACTCTCAGGCACATGGTGTGTTTCTTGAGGATGGTCCTGGGGATTGCCAGGAGTTTGACCTGATGATCTTTGTGGATCTCTTCCAACTTAGCATATTCTTTGATTCTGTGTTTCTGTGAGTTTGTTCACTTTAAGCTCAATTAACACTCTAACTGGAAAATACAGTTGGACTTATAATACAGCTTTAAAATTATGCGAGAAGGGCACAGAGACTTTCCAGGTCCTGCACTGTTGGTTATACATATCACAAAATAAAGAGCACATTACCAGCTCTGTAGCTGTACAATCTACCTCCTAATCTCACTTCCATAATATCAGTCTATCTACCTATATAGGAAAATGTAGATACTTGTAAGTACTGCCATAGCTGTAAGCAAACCCAGGCTCTCAACAGTTTGTGGTCCAGCACACATAGAAGTTGTGCAGTCATGTAGGCATACTTGGACAAAATCAGTGGGCAATGTGAAAATATGAGCTGACTAAAAGCACATTCAGGTCAATGATTACAAGCTATTAAATTATGTAACTGTATTAGGCATCAGTTCTCTAGCACATTACAAAGTAAATCTATCTCCACTGAACTCAAAGGAGAGACATGAATACACAATGCCTCTATCTTAACCTCAGATTAGTCTTCCTATGAAGTTTTATATCAGTTATGCTTGCATGAATATATATGGTCTGTTTTATCCTGCCTATAGTAAAAAGTCAGATATATCCAGAGCTTAGGTTACTGTTCTCTCTTTATCCCTAAAAACATACAGTGGGCATCTTTTGTCAGTACTTGAACATGTGTTGCTAGCCATTAGACTATTGATTCTTTACATGGATTCTCATCTGGATTTTCAGCTGGGTATCAGGTATTTGCAGTGGCTCATCAGTGAAGTCTAGTATTCCAAATAAAATTTACCTAGTTGGCACAAGTCCCTTCTCATCCTGCACTTCACTTTATATGATGCTGACTGCAAGTAGCCTATTAAGCAGTAACAAGTCTCCCGACATTAACTGCAACCAGATAAGCACAGGAAAAGTCTGCCCCTTATATCACTTTACTGAATATGTCCAAATGACATAAAAGAACAGGGTCAAAAGGGGAGTAAAGAGAAGTAACTGTCTGTCAGGATAAGTGAATGTCCCAACTCTAGCAGTTGTTGATAGGTTGGGTTTTTGACCTATCACTCAGCATGATCTTTACAAGTCTCCTCAGCAGTAGTTGTTTTTTAGAAGGTTTGTGGTTTGGGATTTTTGTTTATTTTTTTTCTGAGTGTGTGCGTGTGTTTTGTTTTGGGGGTTTGTTTGCCCCACTAAGTTCTCTCAATAATAGTTTTTTTACAGAGCTTTAAACTTAGGTGTGACTTTAGGTGGTGAGTTTTCAAAATGCACTCATTGCTAGCCTAACTTCTCATGCTGATTTAGGTACAAATATAATTAAAACTATAAAGGGTCTGCTAAGAAGGCTTAAAGTCAGAGTTTAAAAACTCTAGGGAGAGAAGACAAACATATGGGTCCCATTACCAAACTTTAAGAGGAAAAGTATTCTTTTTAATTTTAAAGAATATATACACATTGGCATATACAAAAACATTATGCAAAAACATCTTTACCTCTCTAAACTTGTTTAAAATATAAACTGTTAAAAATACACAATATTAACCTGTTACATTCAAAAATCAGATCCTTCTAGTTCAGTTTCACCCCATTCAGTAGAAATATCTAAGTGAGGAATGGAGATATTCTAATTTCTTTATAGTTGATACAAAAGAGGCGCCCCAAAGGGATGAATTAAATCACCAAGCATAGAAGTAGTCCTACATATTTTAATTATAGTGGAAGCAGCTTCTACACATTTAACTTGAGCATTTAAAAATGGCATCCCTTTAATGTTCTAAATGACTCTAATTTTCACTTTATTCAGAACTATTTCTAAGTGAATTGGTTGACAAACAAGAGACGTGCATGACTCAGCTTTCAGTATTTCCTTGCCAGCAGGATGTAAATCAGAACCCTTCAAGGCTAGTCCAGGAATTGAAGAGTCATTTTGGCCTTTATGAGAATTGATCCCAGTCCAATCAAAAGCCTAAGCTATCGTTATCAAAAACTATACTTTACCTTACATTGTCCTGTAAGATCTTCCTTTAGGTTTCCTACGTGCCCTGTTTTCTTTATCGCCTTTTAGTAAACTTCAAAGTTTTGCTGGCAGATAAATGGCTGCAGGACCATCAACCTGTCTGTGATGGGCTATTGCTATTTGCAGTGTAAATGTCCCTGCTCTGTATCAGAGTTCTCAATGGAAATTGACTATTTGCTTCCTTGCTTGTTGTGGCTCTGTCAGAACTTGAAGATATGTGTTTCTCAATTTCGTGTTGGATTTGAAAGTGCCCAAATCATAGGAAATATTCTTTAAAAAAAGTTTTGCCTGGCATGGTTTTAACTAATATCAGTGATTATTGATAAACCAGTATCCTTGATAAAACTCCAGAATAAAATTTAACAGGAGGAATCCAATATTCTAGTGTTAATGGGGGAAAAAATAACTCTTCTTGCACCATTATTCTAAAATGTTTAACCTTATGTTTTGCTCAGTCCAACAACGGAATAAGGATAAATACAACAACCAGTGACAGAGCAGAATACACTAAATCACACTGCAGAAGTAGATACCTCCAAAAACTCCAGCATGGAAGACAACTCTGCTTGAAGACCATAACTAGTTTGGGTTGTAAAGGATCTTTAAAGTTCATCAACCCCCCTGCAGTGAGCATGGACATCTTCAACTAGATCAGGTTGCTCAAAGCCCCATCCTACCTGACCTTGAATGTTTCCAGGGATGGGGCATCCACCACCTCTTTGGGAAACATGTGCCAGTGTTTCACCATTCTCACTGTAAAAAATGCTTCCTTATATCTAATCTAAACTGATGTTCCTTGTGAACCATTACCCCTTCTCCTATCCCAACATTCCTTGCTTTAGCCTGTCCCCATCTTTCTTATAGGCCACCTTCAAGTACTAAAAGGCTGCATTGAGGCCTCCCCAGAGTTTTCTTTCTTTAGGCTGAACAACCTCAAGTTTCTCAGCCTTCACAGGAGAGGTGCTTCAGCTCTCTGATCATCTTTTTGGCCCTCCTCTGGATCCTATGGTCAATATGCTGTTACTGTTCTTTTATGTTGTACTAAAACCTCAGGTCAGGCTCTATTTTTCTTATTCAGAGACACTGTGTATTGCAAGTGGGCCAGATATAAAAAAGCTGAAAAAGAGATGGATATGAAGACAAATTATCAGAACCACACCAGAATAGAGACCTGGTCTTGGCAGACATGCAGAGTGAGACAGGCCATAGTGGTATTTTGGCAGAGGGCTGGGTCCAGTTAAACACTGTTTATGCTTAAATGGCTCCCTACAAGTAGCCTGTTAATGACAAAGTGGTTGCCACAGTGACAGCAACATCCAATTGCCAAGCACCATGGGAATTTCAGCCAACTGTATACTTCCTATGAGTGATGTGAAGCAGAGAGGTCATGCACACATCAAATATATCTGTGACTAAAAGTGCTTTGGCAGCCAAGTCTAGTTAATGTCCATGCTCTCAATGCATTTTCAAACCACAACGAGTGCATAAAATAGGAGCAACCTCTTAATATCTGGCGGAGCCCATGACAAAATTGTATCCACGTAGCAGTGGACAGCACATGGCAGAAGAAAGAGAAGGTATCAATGACACAATAGCTATGTATGTTAAAAAATCCCCAAATAAATTAAAAAAAAAAACCACAACCACAAGATTTTAAAAACTTTTTAGACAGAAATAGCAGTCATTCCCATCTTGCGAACTCAACTTTCCCTGACAATAGTTTTTCTTGTCCAGATTTATATCAATATTAATACTCATTAATTTGATAAACCTGTGAATTCCATCCTGTTAAAACCAGATTTCACTGATAGCTCACACAAGCCAACAAAAGAGCCTTAGCAAAGCAATGAAAATACTAAATAGATTCTGTTATCCCACATTCCTGTGGATTTCCCCACTCCCATTTCAGCTTCTCCTTCAAAATATCCTTTGACTATTCTTTTCCCCTTATCTTTTATTAAGATTTTGTTCTTCAGAGAATTATTTTTAGTTCACTCTGCCTTATCATCATATTAAGTTATATGTCATCTACCATGATGATGACTCAAAAATCTCTTTATTCAGCCTTGATTTAATTTTCATCCCCTATTTCCTCATACATTATCTGGATTGCCCTTTTATTTGTCAATACTCAGCATCTGAAAACCTGAGCTTTTCTCTTTTTCCCGAATCATATGCCATTTCCTTCTTCAGTGGTCCACTCATACTATCACACAGGCATTTGGTCCATTCTATTATCCACTCCTTCCTCCTCTTCAGCCTCCTTAAGACTTTACTGGCTCTTTTTTTTTTTTTTTTAGCAACAAACATTGCAAAGAATCCTTCCTTTGGACACCCACAGTTAAAAATGAAAGTGTCTCATATTTCAGTGTCTTCTCAGTAATAATCACAGCTATTACCTGAAAAAATACCCTTTGGAAATGTTTTTAAATTTACATATGATATTCTGTATATGATTAAATCTCTAATCTTCTTTTGAAATAATAAAAAATAGGTAACATATATGGTTAGTGAATCAGTATAATTTTTTAGAGTAGGTAAAACTGTTGGATGGTTCATCCTGACTCCAAGGTATCTTTTCATCAAATGTGTGATTTTATTTCATCTCCCTCCCTACCTGTTCGTTTGCAACTATGACAAAAGCTTTTAATTTCGAAGGAACAGAGACTCTCCTTTTTGCCTGTTTCTCTATCTCTCTCTCTTTTTTCTTTTTTTTTTTTTTAAGATCTGAGTTCTTCAGCAGTTACATATCACTTCCCATAATACATTTAAATTTCATATGTTGGTCTAAAAAAAAAAGGAAAAAGAATTTAGCTTAGTGGATCCAGGGAGGATAAGTAGAACAGGAAAAAATAACTTTCAAGAATTTCTTTTATTTTACAAGCTTGACAAAGAGTGTTTTGTTTTTACATTCTTTAGCAAGTAGATTTTTACATTTTCAAAAGAAGCTAATACTTCCAATCCAGCAACACTGTTGCCAAATGGGATGTAATACAGTTTTTGGATGTTGCAGGTAGAGAAACAAGCACTGCAGTTTTAATAATTGTAAAGAACTGTAACTCACCTACTCTCACAATACCTTATATACTGTGCAAAATATATAACCTTACTCATATTCTGGATTTCCTCATCAACCTGAGTCTACAATTTCTACATTTATAACACATTCTACATTTGCAACAATTGTAACATAGATTTTCAGCTTTCATCCAGCTAAATTCATAAAGTACTTTGTTTGTGACAGCTCTTCTTCTTTGGCCCTGACACTCTGTGGTATCCTCATGCTTTAATTTACTTTTTTTATTTTTATTTCTTTCACAGTAATACTTAGGTAGAGGCTTTTTTGACTTCTTGTTCTCCAGCAGACTGGAAGTCATAGGGGATCAAGGTGTTAACACTTACCTTTGTAGTGAAAATGAAGACAGCCTTTATTGCTCTCTCATTAGCTTGTGTTTTCATCTGTTGTTCACTGAAATGTCTGTACATATCCTCTGAGACAGTTTATTGTAATGTGCAAGAAAAAAATTGTTAGGAGACACATGAAAACCTTGACAACAGATAGGAAGTGGACCTAATAAGACCATTAATAACCTAGACTATCATATGCTATACAGTGCTATCAAATTGTTTACTTGTGTAAAATTGTTGATTCGGTGCATCTCTTTCTCTCTTATTCTATTCTTGCAAATGTTATAATTTTGTCAACTGTGGGTACTCACCATTCCTTTTATTCATTATAATTGTAACAGCAATATTAAAAAATGCTGTGACATTCTGAGCCTCATTGTTTAACAAGATTCAGACTATGAAATAAGATATCATTAACCTTGATAACATTCAAGTCTTGGCACCACTGTAGTTTAGAAAGCAGCAAGTAGGTAATTTAGGTGGGAAAACAAAATAACGATAGAAAAATGTCATTACTAACATTTGTCTCATCTTAAAACATGAACGATTCACATTTTATCTTAAAATATCATAATATGGTAAAAAATATGATGTATAGACTATTAGGTGTTTCCTACTATGTGAAGTAACATGGAACCATTAAGTGATGCATTTTTACTTCCTCAAAATACCATCTCAAACTGGAATGATAAAACAATTTGCTTTGATAATGTTGTTTCCTGAATGTATTCAAAATGAGTATGTTCCTGCAAAATAGATTTTCTGATACAATATTTCATTAAAAATGTGGATGATTGTGTACCTTTTTAATACAAATTAATGAATAAAAATAGATTAAGTAATAATTAAAAATACAAAACTTAATTTATTGAAGTTTAGTATTGGCTTAATCAATTTGGAGAAAAACTTAATTTTCTTGAGCTGAACATCTGCATACATATCTGTCTCAGGAATTATGTTTTTACATAAAGTTATATAGAATAATTAGTGTGAAATTTAGTACTTCAGTAGAATAAACCATTGATTGAATACAGTGCTCATAGAGAGACAGTCTGAGTAGCTCAAAGTTGTTTTTTAAATTCCAGATTTGATATTGTTGAGGTCACCATCTTGAAACAGTAATTGTTAACACTATAGAAGTATGCTCTGAAACAAACTAGATTCTTTAATCATTGTTCAGTCATTTGTTTTATAAAAAATCTTACACATTAAGTACTGCAGCAAATCCTTAAAGAGGAAAACAAAAGACATTTGGGTGAACACAAATTTACATATATAAAACATAAACATATATACACAAAGGTATGTATACATGTATTCTTTTGCTATTTGAAAGCTAGCATAAAATGAAATGAAATTTCTCACCCATTTCTCTTATCATACTGTACCTATATCATAGTCTTTTCTACCTTTTTTACCCGAGTGTTGTGAGTTTAAATAGGACATTCTTATTTGATTCTTTCTTCATAAGTTGTGAACAAAGTGATCTAAAAAGAGAAAAAAAAAAAAGGCCATCTTATCAGGCTTGGATTCTGAAAAAGAGTAAGAGAAAAGAGGCTGCATTAGCCAGAGCCAACAGTTTACTTTCAAGGTACATTGCAGGCATTTAGAGATGAAAATATTCCCGTGAGACTGTCACCTCTGCAAACAGTGCAGTTCAGGCTGGTAGATTTCATGACATTATGCTACATTCTATGAAGTCACATGCCAAAAATATCTCATGCTCAATTAATTCAGTGCTTTATAGATACTGCAATTTGGAAATGCTTATGACAACAGCTCCTGGCCAGGATATTCAGAAACACATTTTTGTCAATAAGGCTTGCAAAACTTGTCCCAAAAAGCTAGGCTGCAAGATGACATACGATGAAATAAAATTTCTACAGGTGACCTTGTGTGTTTGTATTTTTCTCCATTGAAAAAAGTACTAGAAGCATTATTCCTACTTTATATAAGATTTCAGAGCTATAATAGTCTGTTTTAAATGTCTAAAGAGCATGAAAGCATGTGGGAAGTAAAGATTAAATCAGAACTTTCCTGAACATATGGTTTCATACATACTTTTCACATAGTTTTTCATGCTACCTTGAAATGCACCCTCTCTTCCTTTCATGCTATCATTTCTTATTTGTTTGGTTGGTTATTTATTTATTTATTTATTTATTACTTTAAATTTATAGAATCATAGAATGGTTTGTGTTGAAGGGACCATAAAGACCATCTAGTTCCAACCCCTCTGCCATGGACAGGGTCATCTTTCACTAGACCAGGTTTCTTATAGCCCATCCAACCTGGCCTTGAATAGTCTACACCAGATCACTTCTCTGACCTGGTTTACCATGCAGCACCAAGGTTTTGTTTAAATTTTTTTCTAGCAGAGTGGAGTGCCAATCCAAGGGACAGTGGGAAAGGAACAGCTAAGGAGACGTAGAAAGGGATGAAAAAATGTTATCCTTGACTTTGGGAGTTTATAAAACATTTCAAAATATTTCAATCCCAAAAAATGCAGAATGCAATCAAGGGTTTAGTTCTTTGTATGTTGCTTAATTCAACAAAGTACACACCAGCAAATTTTTGACAAATATCAGACAGTCACTTGCAAAGTAGGACTGTGAACCTTTTGTAGAGTCTGAACTGCTACATGAAAGATCTTTACAGTTTACATAATACATGACAAGCACAGGAATGAAGATGTGAAATAACAAGAATTTCCATGGCACCTACATTCATTTCTTGTTAATTCATACCAATTAACACCATTACTTGCTGAGAATACAAATAAATATAATTTGCTCATAAAGTAATATATTCTTTTGTGCATCCAGTATACACCTTTGACTGCTCTGCATTCTATTATGTTTCCACTCTAACTTGCAAACAAAACTTCATCTTGTTGCCTTTTCATTGGATGTAATTCCTCCTTTGCCTTTTACTCATGGAATTAGTCACTTGAAATTCCCCTGGGAATTGCATCTCTTGCTCTGCTGCCCACTGTGCAAGAACACTTGTCTTGCCAAGAAAATAATGGTATTCAAGGGCAATTTTCAGGATGGTGGGGCTCTGGCCAATTAGAAAAAAATTGGAAAAGCAAAAGAAGACTAAACCAAACAAAATGTATTTAAGCCAGTTTAAAGAGATGTTTATACAAGCAACACAGGTTGAAATACCTGACAAGCTGAGCATATAATTTTTTGTTTACTTTTGATTTGTAAGTAAAATTAACTATTTGTTTGAACTCCTGTTTTCATCTTGCCCATCCTTTCTGAGTGCACAAACGGAATGGAAGGGAGCTTATACAAACTAGGAGTTGACATGGTTGGAGCGTAATTTTTTTTATAGTTCTGCAGGCATCCTCCATTTTACTAAGGCAAGAAGACAACTAAAAATTGCTTCAAAAACATTGAGATGCATCAGAGATATGGTAAGTTATCAGTAACCATGTGATAAATACAAATTGTCTTTCTTAAAAAAAAATAAAAAGACACATAAAAATCCCAAATGATATTTTAAAAAAAATCTCAATAGATATTATCTTCATTTAGGTAAGACATATATAGAGAAATTGTATCACTTTGAAGACCTTAAAAATATCATTCCATTCATTTTATGGTTTTAAATATGACACAATTCAACCATCGCTGAAGATCCAGAGAAAACCAAGTACCACTTGCTTGAAAAACTGATTAACTATAAGCAAAGTTATGAGTTCACATATTTCTACAACTGAAGCTAATACTTATAACTCAGCATGATCAGAATTCAGAGAAAAAAAACATTAATGACATTGAGAGATGATTCGTACTGTCAATATATAGAAAGCACTCATCAATTTTTATGGTTGTAGATCCCTCAGCGATATTTCATACTGTGATTGCTAGCTCATTTCAGAGATATGGCAAGTTCAAAGAAGAACATTATTTGATTTTTTTGTCATTATTTGTGTTCACACTATGAAAAAAATGTATAATTTTCTCTGTGCCTTGCAGTTTTGGTTCTCTTATCATGCAGCCATGGTAAAATATGGCTCTTTCCCAAAGGCTCTTTCCCAATGGCTCTCAGAGGCTGTTTTCCTAAAGAAAGTGCACGTGTAGCCTTAATACATGTCTTCAGCAAGACATAAAACTGGGAAGTGTTTCATCCTAGGTCCATATTGTATACCATAGTGTATGTATGAGTTCCAATGTAAATTCAACCAATACTTTGAGATTGCTTTGATCTCTATTTTCCCATCTTCCGACTATCCAATCTACACAGACATTAGTTTCAACTGGGTTTGTATGTTGACTTGAACTGCATTATGGACTTCATTCAATATTTCCATTCAGAAAGAAATGTGAAATTGGCAGAAAAACATGTTTCTCACTGAACCTGGGATTAGCTCAGTTGGTTAAAACTTGGTTGTAATAATGCCAGGATCATGGGTTCAATCCCCTGTATGGGCCATTGACTTAAGAGTTGGACTCGATGATAGTGCTGGGTCCCTTTCAACTAACAGTCTGTGATTCTGATTACCCAACTATTTCTTGGCCTGTGAGGAACTGGTTTCCTGAATGGAGAATAACTGAATGAAATTCAACCTGAGCATTCAACTTGGAGATATTTGTAACTCTCACACTGATAGCGAAATCTTGTTTCAGGTACAAAATCACAATTAGACAGTTTAGTTCGTTCTTTTCAAAATACACTTGCTTTCCTTGGTGATCATAACATCCTTCACATTTCACCATTTCCATCTGGCCACAAGTTTCCATCCTAACCAGCAATATACCCCCAACCCATTCAGCTTCAACCAGTCAGATATATCTTCCTAGCAACACAAACAATTACAAATAGTGTTGGGTTCTTTTCCCCTATTATCTGCTTTATACACCATTTTAAGTCAAGTTATAAAAGTTCTTACTGCCACGATTCTGGGACTAAGATCACAGAAACATAAAGCAGTTGAGACTAGGAAGGGACTTCTGGAGGATCACTTGGTTTAACCTCCACTCAAGAAAGGTCACCTAGAGCTGTGTACCCAGCACCATGCCCAGATGGCTTTTCAATACCTCCAAGAAGGGAGATTCCACTAACTTCTCAGGTAACCTGTGCCTGTGCTCAGTAACCCTCACATTGAGAAAGGCATTTCATGATGTTCAGACAGAACCATCCCTGTTTCAGTTTTTCCCTATTGCCTCTGGTTCTGTCCCTGGAACCACTGAAAAAGGCTTGGCTCTGTCTTCCTTGCATCCTCCCGTCAACTGACGAGATTACCCCAAGACTTTTCTTCTCTAGGATAAACAGCCTTAGCTGTCTCAGCCTTTCCTCATATGAGAGAGGCTCCAGTGTCTTCATCTCCCCTGTGGCCTTTTGTTGGAATTTCTCTACTCCTGTTCTCTGCTGAGGTTCCAGAACTGGACATAATACTCCAGGTGTGGCTTCTCCAGCTGAGATAAATTGAGCTTCTTTGCAACAGCTGTGGTCAGTCACATCCTGCATTATTCACTGAGCTTTATGGGTTCACGGCTCTTGCTCATCTTCTCTGAGCCTTCTTCCCTTTAAGGGGTTTATCCAGTGAGTCACATTCTACCTCTAGGTATTTAGTCAGTCACGGGGGGTTCCCTTGGGATGAAAGCTTGACCTTTTGGCATATGAGCTGCTCCTCCCAGTTTTGTGTCATCAGTAAACTTGCTGAGGGTATGCCCTCTGGCATCGTACATATCAATGAAGATGTTGAACAGGACTGGAGCCAGTATTGGCTGCAGTATTGCAACACTAGCTACTGGCCTTCAAATAGACTTCATGCCACTGATCAGCACTTTCTGGACCTAGCTATTCAAGCAGTTTTCAACTCATCTCACTGTCTGCTCATCTAGGCTGTACATCAACAGCTTCTCTGTGAGGATCATATGGGAAACAATGTCTTAACCATTCTTATTGTTCTTTTATTACAATTTGTGAACATATTCCTGTTTTCTCTTGTCTTCACATCTGTGTAAAGTCTAGTCCTTTCGGTACTGTAACCCTCTACTCTAGCTGGTAGAAGATCATGATTAGATCTTCCTGAGCCTTCTTGCATACAGTCTAATGCAGCTTCCTCAATATCTCCTCATATGAAATATGTTTCAGCTCTCTGAACATCTTACACACTGAGGGGCCCAAAATCAGAGATGAATCTTTAAGTAAGGCATTACAAGTACCAAATAAATAGAAATAAATCCTTTCCTGGATAGGTAATGTATGGGGTTTTTGTAATATACCTCTGTGCATGGTTGGTTTTCGTCACCAAAAGGAGGCATTGCTAATGTCTGACTCACAGGCCACCAGAACATCCATGTTCTCTTTTGGCAGAGACTGATCTCTAAGTCAGTGCTTAGTCTGTACTGTTCTAAGTTATTCTATTTTACCTTCAGGACCTGGAATTTTTGTTTTCTTGATCAAGAAAAATGGAGGAAAATAAAAAATCTGAAACAATGGGAAAGTATACTGAAAAATAAAAGTACAAAACAAGTAAAAGAGCCAGTGAGGAGATAAGCTACCTAATATATGTGCTAATGAGAACAGAGATTAAAAATACCTAGGATGATTCAAGGAAAGGAAAAGAAATACTTGATTGTATTCTGTCTAGACTCTATACTGCCTAGACTGGATCTCCCTTTTGGGAAATATACACACACAAAAAAAAATTGAGGTGAAAAAAAAGCTGAAAAATCTTACTGCTCTTCTACTATTGAAAGAAACTGATAGAAGATGCAAAAGTAACAAACATGGAGAAGTCATATTGCAATAACGGAAAAGGTGAAATTGAAAGACTGAGCAAATACAATTAGGAGGAAAAGATGGGAAAAACTTTAGGAAAGTGTCTCAGTTTGAGGGGAAGAACCAAAATGTTTACCCACAAAAGGGGGAGGGGATTCCTCTACAATAATCACGTAACTCTTTATCAAATTTAAGAAAAGGAACTTTAATGGATACAAGAAGGATAGCTGTTCTTAACTGCTATATATATATTTATGGAGGTATAGATATAACTGTAAACAGACCAGAGCAAACTGCTTCCCCAACACCACAAGAAAAAAAACCAACAACAACCAAATCAGCAGGTTTCCTCCTGGAGAAAAGTTATAGGCAGTGTCAGTGTCACAGCCCGGCTGGCTACAGGGTGAGCTCCCAGTCCCTCTTCAGCGAGACAGAGAGTGACGAGCACCCAGATGAATTCTGTGTCTCTTGTCCCAAACGAAGAAGGAAAACTGGAAGGGGAGAACCGCCGCGTGTCCTGGAGAAAGCAGCTGTAACTCCTCCCTCCTGGGTCGCTGTCCCAGCCAGGGCAGGCAGGCCGTGATGCTGCAAGTGGCGGTGAGACAGGAGCAGAGACCGGGACCCCAAATGTAGGAACCAGGAGAACAGCCGTGGCAAGGAGAAAAGAACCAGCTCACTAAAAAAAGCAGCAGCAGCAGCAACAAGGAGCAGGAGAAAAAAACCCTCTTCCCTCCTCAGCAGCACACACACACTGCTCCTTCGTTCAGCCAGCTAAAAATGGAAAAATGTCCCCAAAACAAAAAGAGACAACCTGCCCCCCATCCAAACGATCAAGAAGAAGACGTAGCAGTTAACTACTTCCTTTGTTAGCTAATGGCATGGGCAGTTAGTGGCAGGGGAGAGAACTTACATAATAATTCCAAACTACAACAAAACGGTAGATTTGACATTCAGATTGCTGCCATATAATGGATCTGGCCTTTAAATTACCGAATTTACATTTTTCTTATCTCCAGGTTGTACTTAGTTCTAAGGGAAATTTTACATTTTAAAACATGGATCCATCAACTTGAACGATTTATGAATCTAAAGAAAACAACTGCCCTTGTTAAAAATGTATTTTTCCAAAGCTGTACACTGTAACTGCCAACAAGGAGTTTACATGAGGCTAGTGTTAGTCATGGATGTTTCTGAGTTGAGATTTCTGAGAACAACAATTTAGATCTCAGTCAATATGGTCCTTATTAAATTACATTGCACACATTCCAAATCCTTGATATTACATTTGGTTAGTCCAAATGTTGGGAACACTACCAAGACCAGATGATATTTAGATTTTATATGCATTGGTGATATATATGACAATTTTTTTTAATAATTTGCTTGGGTTTTTTAAATTAAAAGATCAGGACTGCAGCCAGGTAAATGTCTTTTTTATGCTTTTTCTTCTCTTACCTCTTCTAAATAACACAGAACAAATTTTAAAAAAAAAAACCAAACCAAAAAAACACCTAGAAAATCCCTGAACATTTGGAGGAAATTTACTACATTAAGAGTATATTATGGTTAAACAATCTGGCATTGCAGCAACCAAGCCTATGAACCTGTCAGCCTGTAAGTTACAACCAGGTTTGAACTTTACATCACCTTAAAGTATTTCTCAGAGAATGCAATACTGGTTCTGTACTTTGGGGAGCGGGTCATAATAAAGTATACCCATGTAACATTATGCAGTATTGTGTTTCATTCTGTCTAGAATAGTCTATAAAAGTTACTTATTTCAAAGAACATTGTAAACATACTTAAATAATGGTATAGTTTCAAAGAATGAACAGTTGTTGAAAACTTTCTGGAAAAAGCAGAGGTTGTCCAAGGTTACAATTAAATTAATCTAGACTCAGTGCCTGAACTGAAGCTTTGAAAGTTCACACTGCATGTATATCACTAAGTAATGTCTTTTCTACTTTTATACGTTAGCAATCAGACTAGTATAAGAATTACTCAATTTAATTTGTCTATCTTGGTTGCTTTAAGTTAGATGCTAAGTAATATTGCACTCAAGAAAAAAAAAGGCAAAACACTAAAATAAATGGAGGAAATAAACATTTTGGTAGTCTCTGCTGTCCTTCTTTTTAGCATTGTGTTGGGTTAACCTTGACCAGATTCCCAAAGCCTATGCAGGTGCTTTCACTCCCTATCCTTGACAAAACAGTGGAAGAAAGTAAGATGAAAAACTTGTCGGTTTAGTGAAATTGAGAGAGATAGCCTTCCACATGGGCATGTCATCACAAAAATGGACTTAACTTGGGGAAAATTAATTGCCAGTTAGAAGTGTAGGACTGAGAAAGAAAGAAAAAAGTAAAACACCCCCCTCCCTCTGCCCCTTTCCAATGCTTAACTTTGCTATTTCTTTCTCAGCTCTTCGTGGCAGGATAGGGAATAGGGGATTGGGATCAGTCCATAACAGTCCCTCTCTGCTGCTCTTTACTCCTCACATGTTTTGCTTGCTCCAGAATGGGTCCTTCTCACAGGCATCAGTCCTTCAGGAAATATCCAACTGCTTCAGCGTGAGATACTTCAATAACTGCTCTACTTTGGTCCTCTCCAGAGGCTGCAGAGGAATGTCTGCCCCAGAGTCTTTTCCTCCTGCTCTGACCTTGGTGTCCACAGGCCTCTTTCTCACATATTTTCCCCCACTTCTCACTGCCTTACCGTGTTTTCCCATTTCTCAAATATGTTTCTCCTGAGGCGCCACTGTCACCTTGGCTGTGGGGCTCAGCTGTAGGCTGCAGTGATTTTGCTGGACCTGCCTGGAACTGGTTATGTTCGTCCAGTAAGGGGCAGTTTCAGCCATCCCTCACAGAGGCCACCCCTGCAGCCACCCACTATCTAATAACTGTACAGCTGCACCCAATACAATCAACATATTAAAGTGAAAAGAAATTAAAATCTAAGAATACAAGATAGGATAGTGGTACTATGAGAACAAAGCAGGACACAATTTGGATTACAGTCAAACTGGATACTATTGACCTCCTAATATTAATTTCTTCTATGCTTTTGCAATTCTGTTAAAATAGATCTAATGCTACAGTGGCACCAGCAAAACTAGCCAGTTAGAGGCTAATTAATCAACAAATTTAAAGGATAAGATTCATTGCCTTTATCAATAGCTATTTAAAAGTTAAAACTTTTAAAAAAAGTAATCACACAGACTCTTTATGTAGTTGATGTGGGAAAAAAAGCACTTACGAGATGGGATGACTCAACCCTCAAAGTTGACCCTTCTTGTTCTCTTGATTATGTGTACAACCTTGATTAGCAAAGAGTCTTCCTAGTTTTAAGATCCCTAACGAACCTCAGTATTTATTCTGGTGGTGCTATCAATTCAGATTAATCTTAATTCAAAATTTCAATTTCATTATCAGTGAAACTGATTACTCATATTCTAATATACTTTATGACTATTACCAGGGCAAGATAGGCTGTTCATCTTGTTCTTTCTTTTTTCTTTGGCACTTTTTAGTTGTTTTATTCATTTGGTTAAACTGTGAAATATTTGATAAGTACTATCTTCCTTATAATTAACTGTGCTATTCTTATGATGAGGACATGTTAGTCCCTGATCAAGCTTGTGGAGTCTCCGCAAGATACAAATAATACATTTTACTGAATCTTCATACATAGAGTATGACAAATAAAAATGACAAATAAAAATGACAGATACTCCTTTCATATTTTTCATCAGCAAGAAAACAGCTTTTTCAGATACTATCCTTTATTTTTGTTGAAACTGAATGCTAATGTTGAAGCTTTATCCTTTATTTATTTTTCACTATCATGACAAAGTCATTACACTGTAGGTACAATACAGCTAAGGAAAAATTTCTTCTTGCATCCAGCATAAAAGCATGACTTTAAGGAGTCAAATTTCAGTCTTTCACAAGCTTTAAAATCTTATTTAGTAAAGAACTCAACATTAGCATACCTGACTACCTTGTGACTTCAGATCTTGTTACTTTAGACCTTGTGAATTTAGATAAATTACAGTAATATAACTGCTTACAAGAATTGTTCTGGGGAACTCACTTGCAACTGGAAGAGATTAATCCAAAATTTCCTTTCCTAACTTCTCTTTTGATCAAAATATTTACTGGCTGATCTTTCTTTAGGTTTTATTTTTATTGTATATTTTATTGCAAGAAACTATTTTGCACAATCTAAGTTTGAGACCATGTAGAATGATATGTCTGTGTTTCTGTTATGAAGTCAATCTACAAATTTGATTGATAGAATGTTTTCTTGAGTGCTGAACATTACCTTTTCTTTTAAATTACTTTGTGTACTGTAAACTGTATTTAATATCTGATGCATAGAACAATACACAGATTAAGTGTTACTTCAGTTGAAAGCTTTGGCAAAACTCTTTTTAAAATGAATCAAATAACAAGCTTATATTATTCAACTTCATGCAATGTAGATTTAGTGTGTCTCTTTTTCCAACAGCATTCACTCCATTACTTTTTTCCTTAATTCTCTTTTGAAGATGTTAAACGTTTTTCACAGAAAGTAACACAAATAAATAGCATGTCATTTTAGTTATTCTTTGCTTTTATTAGTGAGAACAGTAAGGCAATTTGATGTAATCTGCCTGGAGATCTTTCAGTGATTAAGGCAAAAAGTATTTATAAAGAAACTAAATGAGATTTTTTAAGTGAACATAACAAGTTTTTCATAATAGCATAAGAATTAAGATTTCACAGCATGGTCTTTCTACAGAGATTCCAAGAACTCATATGGATTATTAAAACACAAATGAACTTTTAAGAAGCTATAATGATCTATACACTACGAGAATGTTTAAATGAAAATAGAAAATTAAATTTAAAAGCATTACTTCATGAACACCAAGGCTAAGGATGCAGGCAGGTTAAAAGATTTTGGGAGTTTATTATATCTGAAATAACCTACCAAGTCATTTCTTTTATAAAGTCTGTCATGTGGGGAGCTTGTTTTTCACAGAACCCAAGCATAATTAAGTGGATGAATAAGCACTCTACAGGCTCTTTTCCATCCCATCTGAAAATGTATTTTACACCCAGATTTTTAACAAGTGTATAGAGTTTGCCCCAGTAGTTTCTCATTTGCTAAATGAGGATGGGAATTTGATATGCAAGGTATGTCTATAATGTATTAGAATTAATGATGATCTTGCATGAGATCAGTTGATGACACATGAAGTGTCTAAGGCCATTCAAGTTGTCACAGAGCTGACGACCTGGCCATGGGAGTGGCAGATATGACAGATGATCTACTGGAGTGCCATCTGGTATGACAGACAGAAGCCTAGAGCATCTGAAATAAAATAGACTCTGATTTCAGGCAACTAAATGCTAATTGTAGTCAACAGAGCCAGTGATGCCTGTCCTGTTCCTCCTAATACAGACATTTATATTTGGCAGCTCTTTGTCATTGTATGTAAGGCAGATTCTGCAAGAAGGACTGGAGGGAGGATCTGGACAGCTACAGATGTGTCAGTCTGACCTCGGTGATGATGAAGGTTATGGAGCAGATCAGTTTGAGTGCCATCACCTGGCATGTTCAGGACAAATGGAAGATCATGCTGTAAGGACTTAAAGAGCACTGTTGCCTGTCTCAAACACAGTCAAGCCACTGAAGGAACTCACTGTAAGACAAGCCACCACAGTGGGAAATTGAGATAAGCACAGAATGGAGGAATTTGCAACAGGAGAGAGTTAATTCCACACCTGAAGGAGGTAAGATCTGTTTAAGTACATCCTGACTAATACAACCAGACAAAAATTCCCACTGTGGCAAACTGTTGGAAAGGAAGCAACTACTCAAATATATATCATCCCAAATTATGGAAACAGTATTTGCACCCCAAGGATACCCAGAACCTGGACTGTATAAAGGTGATACACCAAAAAGAATGACTCCTGGAACTCACCACCAAGAAGCCCAGGATGAAGAAGGACCAATGGGATGCTGCTGGATCCACTGGTGGTGACTACCTTCTCCTTCATCTCTCTCTCTCTGCTCCTCCTCCTTCTCTATTTTCTTCAATCTCTCTATCTCACATTTACTGATAAATAAAATCTGTACTATTGATTTTGGTATATTGTCTTGTTGCCTAAAATCAAGGAAAAAACTTTTGAGACAATATTAGTACAGGTAAAGTAGAGAGCAGTTCTTTAATGAAAGCTTTCAAGTGCATGAAGTATGTAGGTGCTCACACAGTATAGGGTTCTTACAAATTAATAACACTACTTGATTGTCATATCTAGTAGGTTTATCCAACCTGAGAACCTTTTGCCCTTTGTACCACCCTGGTATCACCCTCACAACTGCCTCATTGGATCATCTCCAAGGGTTCTGGACCTTCTATCTTGTTTTAGCCTTGTTATTTTGGTCTAGGTGAAGATGTCCCAAACACAATACCCTTGCTGTCATCTTGTCCATTGAAAAGACAGTTCAATAAAATTCAGGAATGTGGCACAAATGGTGAGAAATTGTTAGAAACTGTTAGCTGTTACCTTGAGTGTGAGAAACTATACAGCTATATAAAACTCTACAATATATAAAATATTAAAATCTAAAAATATATAAAAATCCTAAGGCACCAGTCTCTTTTGCACCCTAATTCAGACAGAGGTGTCTCTCACTAATTGGATCATAGCACTGTACCAGTCAACATGGTTTTGTGAAAGGCAGGTCTTGTTTCACTTATATGATCTCTTTCTATGAAAAGGTCACCTGTTTAGCAGTTGAGGGAAAGGCTGTGGATGTTGTTTATCTGATCTTCAGTAAAGCTTTTGACATCATTTTCCACAGCATTCTTCTGGGGAAACTGGCTGCTCCTGGCTTGGATGGGAGTATTCTGTGCTGCGTAAAAATCTGGCTGGATGTTTGCGCCCAGAGATTGGTGGTGAATTGAGTTAAATCCATCTTCTGACCAGTCACAAGTGGTGTTCTCCAGGGTTCTGTATCAGAGATGGTCCTGTTTAATATCTTTATCACTGACCTGGACAAGTGGATTGAGTGCACCTTCAGAAAATTTGCAGATGAATCCAAGTAAGCCAGGAGTGTTGATCTGCTGGAGGGTAGAAAGGAGTGTAAAAGATTCTGGACAGGCGGATCCATGACTCAAGGCCAACAGTATAAGACTTTAAAAGTCCAGAAGCCAGGTCCTTGCACTTTCTATCCTTTCTAAAAATGAGTGCAATGTTTCCATTCTTCCATTCACCAGAAACTTCATCTGCCTTCCATGGCTTTACAAATATCATGGAAAGTAGCTTGGCAACTACATAAGCCAATTCCCTCAGAATTTGGGATATGTCTCATCCAGTTCTACAGACTTATGTATATTCAGGTTCCTCAGCTGGTCACGAACCTGATTTTCTCTTATGTAGTGAGGGACTTTGTTCTTCCAGTCCATGTCTTAAGGAGGTATTCAAGAGATATGGGAAGAGAAGTTGCCAGTGAAGACTGAAACAAAAAAGTTGTTGAGTACCTCAGTCTTCTTGTCATCTGTTCTTACCATTTTCTAGTCTTGCTCATCAGTGTGTTCATACTTTCTTGACCTTCCTTTTCTGGATGAAATACCTGAAAAAGCTCTTGAAAAGTTCAGCTCCAGCAGCACCTTGGTCTTCCTCATCCCATCCCTACACAACTAGGCAGCGATACTGTACTCTTCCCAGGATACAAGATTTGAAATACCTATTTAAAATCGATTTCCTATAGTGACAATATTTATGATATATCAGGTAAAACAGAGACACAACACTGTATTTCTAAAGTCACTATTATTTTACCTGAAGTGATCTCTAAGTAAATGTTGCCAGAGTATCGGGTGTCAATGTCAAGGCATTGGCAGCAGGGAGGAAGCAAGGATAGTGTCTGTGGAGAAAGGCCAGAGGCTGATTCTGTCCAGTTTCAGTGGACACACTGCAAGACACTTGTGATGTCAGCAGCCAAGCTCCCCAGGGAAAACATTCTTAAGAAATGCAAAGCACTGTATGGAAGGAGGACTGAGGGAAAAAAGGTGAGGGAGTAAGGGAAAAAATTATGCAAGAGACATACTACGGACACTAAGTCTGTAGAAGGAAAGAGAAGTACTCCAGGTACCAGAAAATAGATTCCTCTGAAGCCCAAGGACAAGACCACAGTGTAGCCTGTATCCACACTGCAGCCTGTGGAGGACTCTACACCAGATAAATGGAAAAGTGTGAGGAGAAAGAAGTTTCAGAGAGGAACTGTTATGAAATGACCACAGGCTCCATTCTCCATCCCACTGTATTGCTTAGAATGATTAGGTAGAGGTGTCAGGAAATAAGAGAAACTCAAACTAGAAAAGGAGTGGAAGAAAGAATTTTTTCCCACTTTAATTGATGATAAATTAAATCATTTTTCTTTAAGTTGAGTCTCTTTTTCCCATGACAGTAAGTGGCAGGGTATCTCCCTGTCCTTATCTTGATGCATGAACATTTTATTTTCTCCTCCTGTGCACTTAAGAAGGAGGAGTGAGAGTGGCTTAATGGGTATCTGGCAGCCAGACAAGGTCAACCCACTGTAGCAGGTTTAAGTATTAATGCCATATATTTCCAATAAGCTCTACACATACATTTTACAAGCTAGCAGTATTTTGGTTTTCTTAGCTTTATTTCCTTGAGACATTGTGTATTATTTATTATTATACCATAATAATTACTTTATGAGCTATCTACTGATTTAAGAAAAATGTTTTATGATTTATGCTCTTTGTTTTGGTGGGTTTTCTTGTTTGATTTTGTGAAAATTTTAAGTTTCAACAAGTTCTTCAAAATATGCTAAAAATTCCATGCTTTAAAGAGAAATATCAAATATTGTTGCTTAAAACTAAAAACATGTGAAGACTGGCATTCAAATCTATGAGGAGACACAGTGTACACAGAGAGTTTGTATTTCATAGAAATTACAAAAGTCTTGTACATCAAGTCTTTCCAGCTTTGCATGATGTTCTTACGAATTTAAAATTAAAAATCAGTCAGTGTTCTGGCACATATCCTGTGATACCTTGTCACCAACAACAGTCAATACTTTCTGGAAAAATTGTACCTGGAACACTTGTAGCAAATATGAGATAAAGTTCCCTTTGGAAAGGGTTTATTTATGTATCTCGTTAGCCTGATTATTCAAAAATCCTGCAAACATATTATGCTAACTGCATCAGAAAGGCAGAGATGTGAATGGACATTAATGAACAGCCATATTTTTATGAAAATATACAAAATTATTCTTTATAAGAAACTACATTCATGACACAATCATAGGACTAGCTTTTTAATACACATGCCAAAACAAGTGTTAAAGTGTTCCTCCCCACAAGAAATACATCACTGTTGGAGTCAAAGATAAAATTAGGAGACTTTTTACTGGTAGTCATTCAAAATGGTAACATTATCTTTTTCTTCAAAATAGTCCTGCTCTAAAACTAGGAAGGTGATGCAGGCCGAATTCTGGAAGACACTTCCAAACACGTAAGTACAGTAGAATCATCAGGAAAAGTCAGAAAGTTTTCACCAAGAAGTCACTCTTGACCATCTTGATAAACTTCTATGATGATGTAATTAGCTTGATGCATGAGGGGAGAGCAATGGACATTGCCTATCTGGACTTCACTAAGACTCGAGACACTGTCTCCCATGTAAAGACCCCAGTCACGGAGCCACAAGCTCAATCAGCAGTATTATTTTTAAAAAAATATATTTCAAATTCAAAATGTTCACTTACTGAACCTTTGCAGAGCCCTTGGCTAGAATCATAGAATCAGTTGGGTTAGCAGAGACCTCCGAGATCATCAGGCCCAACCCTTAATCCAACCTCACTTTGATCACTAGACCATGGCACTAAGTGCCACGTCCAGTCTCACCTTAAAAACCTCCAGGGTCGGAGAATCCATCACCTCCCTGGGCAGGCCATTCCAATGCCTGACCACTCTCTCTGT
>JAOXXN010000001.1:60005326-60026520 GCA_026770055.1 Myrmophylax atrothorax
CTTCACCAGACTGCAACTGTCAGCTGCACCAACAGGTTTTTCACTTCCTTTTACTTTGGACTTGGGGGAACCACGTGGGTCTCAGCACAGGGGCTAACAAACCCCATTGTGTTTGTGCCCCAGGGTGCTGGGTCACACTTCTGGGTTTTGTGGGTTAAAACCAATTACTCTATGTGCCATTGCATTTGTTGTAATATTTTTATTAAATCGTAACTCTGACTTATAATCTCTTTTGTGTTGAGTTCATTTCTTCTGCTGGTTTACCTTTAAACCAGCACACTTTACCTTTGCTTACCTTATCTCCATCTTTTTCCTGTTACAGTCAGGGATTGTGCACTTGCACAAATTCTGTCAGTGCATTAGCATGCAGTTCTTCCTGTCAGCTTGCCTCACAGACTCAGCAGAACTGAACATTTCAGAAGCTGATTTCAAACAGTACTTGCCTTCCAACTCTTTATTTTCATGACAGTCTAGGAGTATGCTGAAGCACATTCTGTTATTTTCTTCTTATTTATCAGTCTGTTGTGTGGTTAGAGAGTAAACTGTGGCTTCTTATGATTTGCATCATCAAAAATTAGAACTATAAAAGTATTTCTTTATATGGGCATCTTTGGCAAGCTGTCATATAAACCAGGCCCAAATGACAGTTTGGATTTCTTCAACTCCGCTTTCCTCAGGCATAATAAAACATATTTGATTTTCATACAAAGATCCATTTTATCTTCACATATAATACATTGCCAACACTCCTGTATCTCTTCCATTACTTTCTATGCCTACCTTGCTGCTTGTAAGGCCCTGCAATAGTAAAATTCCCAGAATATTATCTCTCACTCTGTGTAGGTAATATTGGTATTCCCCACCAAAGATATAAAGATAGCTATTTTGTTCCATCTCTAAAGCTAATCTTCCATTACTATATAAAATCAAAGATTACATGGAATAGATATTACTCAACTCATATTCTGAATGTTTTCTTGCTTTACCAGTTTCCATAATAGCAATTATAAGGGTAAAAAATCCTCTCCAATATTGTGTCAGGTACTTGGCATAGCAATTGTCTGTTAAATAGCATGTGCTATAATAATTGTAAAGGAAACTGTTGTGCTTTATTCAGCTCTGAAGCTACAGTACAAACAGCAGCTAAAGGGTTATGTTGAAAAATCAACGGTAAGGAGAAAGGATGCGAAGGAAAGGAAAAAAACACTTGGAAAGAAACTGGGATTAATCTGTTCCTTGGAGTTCTTCAGTCTTGCTGAAAGGGGATTTTTTCTGGTCTTTTTCTTTTTTTTCTCTTCCTCACAATGCAGCCTAAATATTTGCTTTTTTGAACTTGAGAAATGAGATTTCTATTTTCTTCTGTTTTTTTTTTATCTTTAGTTTTTCTCCTTTTTCTTATTTTTTAAAAAGACTCTTACTTATTTTTACCCAAAGTTTCGTAACACCTGCATTCACAGACATGCTTTTTTCTGTGGTCTTTTTCATTACAAGAGAATTCCACTCCACAGTTGCCTAACAGTCTACCAACCAGGGAAATTCAGGTTGGTTTGTTTTGTTTTTTTTTAATTCCTCTTGTATATAAAAACTAGTGAGAGAGGATCCAGCTATTCAACAAAAGACAATTATTATCAATCATTTGCATGGAAAAGACAGATTTGCTTGATGACTTTTTTCATCAGTCTGAAATGAACAGGTCTGTTGAGATTAGAAAGTTAATGCTAGTAGGCTCAATGAAAAATGGAAGAGTTTAGATTTTCATATAAGTTAATAACACGAGAGAGAACAAATAAGTGGTCAGATGAGCGAAGACAAAATTTTGAGATGTGATGTTGGAGGAAGCTTTATGTCTTCATGTCTACAAATGAGATGTATGGTTACATCTATATTACTGGAAGAAACAATGGCCATAAACATTCCCAAAACTATGCAAATCAGCAAAGTAAAAGCTTTATCCCTACTATTGCATTCATCTATCCTCCAAACATGATGGTCACATCTGAAATACTTGTTAAAAATGCTCGCTGTACTCACACATTAGGTGAGTAAACATTTATTTGCCCCAAAAGCTTCTCCTAGATCATTCTAGCAATTAACAGTAGAGAGAGCTGAGCTCAGTATACAATACATGACTTCCTAATACTTCAATTTCCTTAAGGAATGTATGTGCTACCTGCACACACAACTTTCTGATTTCACATGTAAAGCCCTATGTTCCTGGATTTCTGCATTTATTTTCTTTCAAAATTAAGAGAATACCTTTTTCCATCAAGACCTCATCCACTGAAAATAAATAAATAAATGCATAAAGCAATACTAAAAAGGCCCCTTAAAGAACAGCTGTATTTTCAAACTGAAAAACTATTTCAAGCGGAGTCTCCCAGGGCATACCTTTACTTCACAATGCAGTGCTCTGCTACAGAGAATTAAGGTAATGCAATACTATTCAAAGGCATTCTCAGGAATGCAACTTCTGTGTTGATTACTTGCTTTACAGATACACCTATTCTGATTTTGAACATAATTTACTCAAAGATATTAGCAGTATGTTCATGGCACTACACTGCATATCCAATGAACTTGCCTTAGAAAAAATTACCTTTTATTATTTACATTAATGTCTTGTATGGTGAAACAGAAAAACCCACTTACATATGTGTGCTCTCACCAATCCTGGCAGGATTATAAAATATGTGAAGAATGGGATCAGAATTTAACCTTATCATGATCCATTGGAGTAATGGGCTGAAACAGACAAGAATAAATTCAATATAAAAGTAGGAGTAATACCACATTAAAAAGAAATCAAATGTGTAAATCTAAAATGGAGATATGAATGAATCAAGATGAGGCTGAATAAAAACTTGAGGTTAATCAAAAAAGCAAATCTCATTCTGGAGTGTATTAAGAAAGTGGCTGTTAAAAAAAAAGTAATCTGGATATTTCATCTTTCCTTAACAAATCTAACCTGCATGTTTTCTGTAACCTCAGCATGATTCTTTTTTTAAAGAGTATCCCTTATTCTATGAAATTATTTTTGTATCTTGCATGAGAAAGAAAACAGGTACTCTGAATTGCACCTCTAAGATATGTGGAAGCTAAAGCTTTTCATAGTCTCATTTTGTTTTGTTTTCAAAGCCTTTTAAATAAAAACTTGAAACAATTAAAGAAACTTCAAAAACTCATAAGATACTTAGATGCTGTGGTTAAAAGTTGGCAAATTTTATCTTCTTATAAAAAAGATAAAAGAAACTCAAATTTTTTGATCTAGAAAACTGAAGGCTGGTTAAGAACATAATACGAATTTTTATATGCATAAAGGATAAGTATTGAGAGGACAGCAACAAGTTGTTTTCCAGATCAATGAAGGGCAGAACAGAAAAATAACTTATTTAATTTTCACTCAAGCAGACTACCATGAAACAGTGAGCTGCCTTATTCTGGGAGCCAGGCATACAAAAGTGACAGAATCATTTATTATTCAGCACATAAAGAAAATTGTATCAAAATCATATCCATTCATTTCTACTGGACTCCTTGTAAAAATAAGTGGAACTGCAAAATGAGTGTATGTATCAAAGTCTGGTCCCACTTGAGCTATTGGCTTTGCTGAGATGTGTCTGAAAGTATCCACATTACATAGTGGAAGTACATATTTTTCCTGGGCCAATTCCCCAGTAATCTTGCAAGTTTAGTAGAAATGCTGATGAAAGAAAATTCAAACTAACTAACAGTTATTTTGTGAAATCAGAATGCAATTTGAAACAGAAGTTCAAAATACACTTCAGAAAATCAAAAGGAATTAGATAGTTTAATGCAGTCTCATTCTGGGATAAAAATAAAAGGAAAATACAAAGGGAATCTCTTCACTTTGATGTGAGAGAAATATAAACCTTTACCAAAAAATACCATATGCATTTTGATGTGACCCATGTAACAGTAAAACACATACCCACCATTGTGATTTCCTACATAGCTAAAATTGCCTGTACTCCTACACAAAGAATAATATATCCCTCACTTTTCCTTATAAATGAAATTGAAATGTTTGTTAAAATTATCTTTTCATCTTTTTCTCTCTCCTGTCACTGCCTGTTTCTTCTCCTTATTATTTTCTTCTTCAATCCCTGCCCACCCATATTGAACTCTTCCTAGAAGAAGAAAAAAACGTGTCAAGAGATAAATCTTTAATCCAACTCTGAGTGCACAAAGATTTTCTGATCAGGCTTATATTTGGCACAAGGTAAGTCCAAAACAAAAGAGTAGACAGAATGATGGCTTAGCATCTTACCATCCTAAGGTCTCATTTCAGAATCCCAAATTGTTATGACTTCTATTGTCACAGCACAAAGCAGTCTTTAAGAAATCTGGCAATGTAATGAGTTTCACATGCTAGTGTTGCAGAACACATTGATCTGAAGATAAGAAGGGACAGTGTGCCATGTATGATATATAAAATGTAATGAGGCAACGTTTTTCTTTTAGTCTATTTTCTGAATCAGTTATACTTGCCCTCCACCTGTGCACTCTGCTCATTTTCCTCACCAGTGCAAATCATCCTGATGTATGCCATCCAGCTTCAGGATTTATGTAAAGACAGGTAAAAGGAGTAATTACCTCCACAGATAAGCTAATAGAATCTATATAGAAACTCATAGTAAACACCTATTAATTTAAGGAAACAGAGACCAAACTATGTTCCTCTTTTTAATTACACTTTCTCAGCCAAAACAATGGTAAACCATGATTGTAGTAAGCATTGCAATTTGTTCACTGTTGGGTGTTCAAGTATCTTATGAGATGAGTAAATTGGTTCAATTTTCAGAATATGTATGATTTCTGAGACTAGCAGAAGGAGCAGAATGCTGTTGCCCATTCACGGGGACTAGAAGCATTGGTCATCTCATTCCTAATGCTACATCAAGTTGTCAAGGCTAATGTTTGAAAACCTGTGCTTCTGCAAGAGGCACCATTTTTTCCCCCCCTTTTTAATCATTTCATTTGTTACCAGGAATATTGAAAGTGTCTCAAAGTAACAAAATACATAGGAGAGGAGGTCATCAACAATGCTTGTGAAACTGAAGTTATTTGTGGTGACAGCATTAAATGATCTTCTTCACAGTGATGAGATGCAGTGCTTCTGGCTGAGCCAGGGGGTGAAACGCATAGGAACAAGGTTTTCCAATTCAAGGCCCAGCTACAAGCAGCAGTAAACTTTTCTCTGACTTGCTCTTTTGTTGTTTTTGAAGCGTATTGCACAAAGCTTTATGCATATCATAAAACGGGATTCAGCTAACATAAAAACTAATGTCTTAGCTACTGACAGACAATGGTTGTACAACTTCAAGGCCTTTGTTTTTCACTCTGCTGTCCTGGAGAGTAGGCTGGGGATGAGCAAAGGAGACAGGAGTGAACCCAGCTGGAACAGCTGATCCCACCTGACCAAGGGGGTATTGCAAAGCATTATAACATCATGCTCAACAATAAAAGTGAGAGGGGAGTTTTTCTAAAGTATTTCTTGTTTAGACACTGGCTGGGCATTGATCTTGTGGTAATGAATGATTACATTTGCACCACTTATAGAATCATTGAGGTTGTAAAAACTTCTCAAATCATTGAGCCCAACTGTTAACCTAGCACTGTTTTAACCCAACACTGTGTTAATCCACCAGGTTCACCACTAAACCATGTCCTTAAGTGCCACTTCCACATGCTTTTTGAACCCTCCAGGGATGGTGAGTCTACCACCTCTTTGAGCAGCCTGTTCCAATGCCTAACCAGCCTTCACAAAGCAAATACAAGAAATGTTATAAGAAATATACAACAATGTTTCTAATAGGTTCCAAAATCCATCAGAACTGTTTTATCATTGACAAACTGAAAAAGTTTGTATTAAACTTCTATTTCTCACACTTTCACTTGATCTTTATCTTGACCCACAAGTTTTCTTGCTTTTGCCCTCTGATTTTCTCCCCTGTTCCTTCTTGAGGAGAGAGCAAGTGTCTGCATGGAGGCTTTGCTGCCCCCATGGAAACCCACCATGTTCTCAAGACTTTAAAAAAGTTCTGATGAAAAACTTAAATTTAAAATATTTCTAACTTGTTCAAGGTTTTCTTTCAAAGGTATAATAATATTTGTTCCAGCTACATAAACCTATTAAAATATTCACTTACTGTAGTCTTCAAAATCCCAAACATTGACATGAATATTGATTGTTAATCTGCAACCCCATTTTTAATGTAGTCAATGGAAGGGTATTCAATGCATTTAGACAAAGCTCTTATAATGTACCATAATATGGGCAAAGATCTATTCTGTTGCTGTTGCATGTGTATAGTTTACTTTCTTTTCAACATGGTGAGCGTACAATAACTCCTCTTACAGAAGGAAAATGTAGTTTCAGACCAGTTCCAACTTGTATGTGCATATCATAAAAATTAACTCTGTCCCAACATTATATTTTAAATTCCCAAATATGATATCACTGAATTATTTCACATTCATCTATAAGGATTTAGATTTTGGTTTGAGAAAACATGACATCTGCAATATTCTATAGAAGCTTTAGAATAAATAAAGCAAAGCAAAAGGAAACAAAAGTTGCTCCAGCTGATATTAAACTGCCTGTTTAAGAGCAGATTTAACACATTCCTGAAAGACAGATAAGAAAGTACAAGGTCGTAAGATTCTATCCAAATAATTGATTAAACTGCAGTATTTCAAATTGCACTTTGCAGCTGGGTCACTTAGTTTATGCAAAGGAACCAGTGAATTCCACTGGGAATATTGTAGCATCCATAATACCCCCTCTAAAGAGCTTAGAACTTATATCCTATTTAAAAAAAAAAAAAATCCCTAACAAATCAATCTCAGAGGATGCAGTCCTGTCAGAACTGCTATCCATATTAACTGAAGGGAATGAATAATCCCATTTGGATCTCCCAATTGCTAATATGATGAACTAGATAAACATTTGCAACCTTGGATAGTTTTACCTGTGTCACTGAATTCAGAAATAACTAAAGGCTGAAATTCGTCTTACCACATTTTAACAGTTAGGCATCTAATCTAAACAAGTGGCATAGTTTCTTTCTTCTGGAGAGAGTTAATGGGGATCTTTTCTGGATCATACTTGATTTGACTCCAACAGAGACACTTCAGGCTAAGTCTCACTATCACTTGAGTTGAACTTAATAACAAGCTGCTACTGAAAGAGGTTCTTCCATCTTTTCCCACCTTTCATTGTGAGTTCCTCTTTCTTCTGCCAGAATAAGGGTTAAGGCAATACAGCTAAGCAGCTTGAAAATTAATCCCTATTCTGCAGGGTTTGCTTTAAGCTGAGCCCTTCCTCTGGAGCAGCAAGAAATGATTCTAGAATCAGAGGTAAGGAGAAAACTGCCCATTTTTTGGCAGAAGATTTCAGTCAGTCTGTCTTCAAATGTTATGGCATAATTGCTCAATTAATTGATTCTGTTAACTGAATTTATTTAAGCTCAGGCGGTTTCTGACGGTGATTTTGTTTTTCATTCTCCTTCTGGCCTCTGCCATGTCTTCTGCTTTCTTGGTAGTGGTCCATAGTTCTGTGTAAGCACAAAGGTAGGAAGAAGAAATACATGTGTGCAACTACATCACCAAGTTGTTCAATTCACTCTACAAATCAGTCAGGGTTACATCCAAAACCTAGGAGGTAGATAAAAAATGGCTGGTGAAGGGGAGGGATGCAAAAAGAGCAGGATCATAACTTTCAATGGAAATCTAGATTGCTATCAGCTTCTGCTTCTAATAAACACTGAGGATAAAATATGTAGGAAAAATTGCCTTCCTGAGTTATCTTTCTCTTCAGTGATTATAAAGAAAGAATGGAAAACTAGTTGAGGTTATTCAGCTGGGGGTTTTGTGATATGAATCTTCTCCTTCATGACAAGAAAGGATGACATATGGTTCTTTAACATGCTTTTTAAATGTCTCTAAATAAATAAACAAGAAAACACAACAAAAAGAACATGAAACAATAAATCTTTTTTACAGGCAGAGTTTGAAAACCAAATTGCCTCTATCAGTCTCATCTTTCCCCAACAACCATAAAGGGGTAAAGGAGGATTTATTTTTTGTCTTTGCTTTCTAATGTATAAACAATTTTAGACTGCAGTTATTAACAGTGTTTAGAGATAACTCATATCTCGTTTTTTCATTAAATAAGCAAGATGAGGATATCAAAGTTCTAATCTCAGGTAGAAAATGTTTCCTTTTTTCTGCGTTTAAATCACTTTGATTTGTCTACTTTGTGGATGATTTTCAATAGGATGACGTTTTCAATTTGTCCACAAAAAAAAGCTGCCCTACAATTTCCATGGTTGTGTCAAATGTGGAAAACAGAGTTAACACACAGAAAAAGATGTGGAGAGAAAAATCTTATGAGCTGAAAATTGGCTCAAAGAGTTCAGTCCACCAGAGTGAAATGTGGTAGTGAGGCCACTGTCTAGAAAGAAATGCAGTGTATTACATGGGCTAAGGAAAAGGGGTTTGCATTCATCTGTAAAATACATAGATACAAAACAGAGTACAAGTAAGATCTTCAGTTGGATTTTCAGAAGGACAATAAGAAGTGGTTTCTTAGTAGCTGGATTTTTAGAAGATAAATTGGGATATTTTTAAATTAGAGGAATTCTTGTACTGAGGTTTCTCAGGAAATCTGGGTTTAGCTATGCCAGAAATGAGGTATGTGATCTAGAGCAAGTCGTTCCAGTTAAAATTTTATAAAAAAATATTACTCTCAGTTATGAGCTCAGTTCTATTTCTGTTAGTTATTAAAAAAAAAAAAAGAAAGAAAGAAAGAAAGGAATTCTTGTCTCTAATTCTTCTTGTGTATTTTAAACAGCCTTGTGCCCTGGCAGTCTCTTTTAGGGGAGAGAATATTCTTTCTTGTCTTTCTACAAGCTTGATTTCTTTTGCCTTGTACAGGGTCTTGCATTCACATGTAGATCTAATGCAGAAGATAAATATATCTTCTATTGCCTGCACAAATTATTCTGTTCTGGACTTATCTGCACCACTGAAATAAAATGAAAAACAATCATATTGATGCTCAGATTACAGAGGTTTGATATTTTTGGTCTGGATAGTCAGAATTATTTCATACAGAAAAACTATAAACAAACTTACTTGAAAACCAAGAGATCATGAGCAGAGCTACAACGTATTCAAGCAGAACTTCTTTCTCCCTGAGCTATACAAACTATTAAAACTAAAACAAACACTTCAATAAGAAATCCTGAGAATCTCTCACTATAGAGCTTTTCACTCTGCAGTGTTAATGCACATGTAGAATGGAGACGCAGCGCAGTATTAGCTTCTCTGAAGGTCAGACAACCTGTGCAAAACAGAATACATACTAACAAACAGGAAGAAGACTTACAATTGACTAAGGTGGGTAGGAAATAAGAGTTAGATAGATAGATTTTAGCTGACCATAAGATAGATGCAAGATACTCTTACATTCAGTGCAAAGGTCTGTGTGGGACCTGGTAGAAGATCCTAGCAGAAAGAGTGTTAAATTAGCAGTGGCAAAAAACAAAAGTGTATAAACACACTCAGCCACAAAATGGTGTCCACTGAGTTATTGAATTTTGTTAAAATTAAAAGTAGCTGGAAGAACACCACGATAGCTCGAATTAAAGAAAGCAATTATGCTGTTTCACTACTATCAATTTTTGACACAATATATATCAAATAAATTTTCTACATTGATAAAATTGTCCATCAGGGACAATGTATTTGAGCATTTATATATGTAATATGGTATATAAATAGTCTGAAAGGGAAAACAACCCAACAATAACACAGCATTAGAAGCAGATAAGTGGAAGTAAAATGAATGAAATCTTTAATTGAAGGTAAATTAACATATTTTTCTTCTACTATATTTCCTTATTTTGTCATCAGCTTCCCTTACCACCTGTTCCCTGATTCCACTTCTTGCCTTCTTATAGGTCCAAATCCATAGATGAATTATTTTCATCTGCTGCTGATGCTCATTTGCCCTCCTGCTTAAGACACGGCTTCAACTCCCTTTTAAAAATCTGTGAAAACACAATACAGGTAAAAGGCCAATCAGTTCAGGCAGGAACAATCACTACTTTGGCTTAAGGGTATGGCTGCCAGCCATAAGCACATCTGTCATATTGCTTTGAAGAAAGTGAAGCTTCATATAAGGCCAGAGATGCATTTGCATAATCTCTTTGACAATAAGTGACAGAACAGCAATAAGGTCTATTTTGGACTATAAAAAAATGTGAGTTGTGAGGGAAGAAGGTGAGGTGGGAATAATAAGACAAATATTGAAGAGGAAATAAGAAATAACAGATGGGCAAAACAAATCAGATATCTGCATAGTGGAAAAAATATTATATACTAATGCATATTCTGAAAATGTGTATATTTCTACAACGTAGACATTGCTGAATAAAGTGAGAGCACTAGAAAATTGAAATAGCAGAGACAGATTAAAAGGTGAAGCTATTTGGGAGTTTAAAAATAACTAGAAGACAGTTCATAGAGTTCTGCTGAGGAAAACACGGAACACATTAATTATGTGGGAACTACTATCATGAGACTATGAAGAATGTTGACATGTGGGACCTTTAGCCCGATCAGGGATACTTTGTATTTAATAATATTGTATAGATTTGAGTGATCCATACAAAAAAAAAAAAATCAATGTTCAAATGGTTAAAAAAAATATTCTTTTAATATCCTTACAATGGAAAAATGTTCAGAACTATATGTTGTCAGTATATTCACATTATGTACATCCTTTAAATATATTGTCTATAACACTGAAATGCAGATTGTCATTGCATTTAGAGATTATTTAATTTTTCCTTAGGTTTACTAAATGCATTGTTGATACTGATGTTGCTTAAACATTGAATTATTGACAAATGTTGCAATTTAAATTGTCTCTTGTTTGATGGGGTACATAAATCAGATACTTTTATTTCCAGAACTTGATTATCAAATGTGCTCACAACAGATTCTTACACAAAAAAAAGTTTCTGCAAAAATGTGTATAAGCAAAATACAATAGTCCACAGGAGATAAAATGTAGTTGCATTTTTATCCATAAGTACCTTGCTGTGACAGGAAAATAAAAGCACAACTAATGTATTCAGTATGTCAGACGATGGCTATCATCAGCTGTCAATCTCTTTTGATGATTTACACTGTTGGTGGAGTAAACTCATACGTTGGCCTGTCTCTTGAAGATCTGTCTAACTAGGGATGGTCTTTCTAATATTATATGTCTTGTTCTTTGTGCCTTAATCTTAGGAAAATAATTCTGATATAATCTTCTTCCAGCATGCAGATCAACTTTTCTTCACTCTTGTGAATTATTTTCTGAACATTTTATTGTGAATTGTTGAAAAGATCTTGCTGACCAGAACGAATTCTGTGTAATCAAGGATATTTGTTTTATGGAAAATAAACATTTATTGGAAACTTGAGCTATCAAGACATCAGTAGAAATAAAGACAATATTTAACTTGATCTGCAGACCAACTTGTTCCTTTTATGGGGCAGTCAATGTTCAAGCATTGATTGAAGATGGTTGAAGCAAATAAGAATTCAAGTTGCCTACAGTAGAAATTATAACCTAAGTTAGAGTTCTCAATCAATCTATCCTTTAAACAGTGAATACATGTAGTTACTTTTGACTCAACTATTTCTAATGTGCTAAGAGGACAAGAAATTTTGGGTCATATACTTGCATAATGACAAAGGATTCCTGCTTCCGTCCTGGGCTTCCATCATCTGTCTCAGTTTTGAGTCTATAATCTGCCTATCTTTAATTGCTGTTTTCTCTTTGGGCTATACCTGCTGGCCAAATTATATATATTATATCTATATTATATTGAATTAAGTAAATATTTGCTTATTTTCACATTTCCAAACTGAAGTGTTGGCTTGTGGCTGAAAAATAAAACGAAACAACAACAACTAACCAAATCAGAATAAAACCTTTTATTCAGAAAGAATACCTTGGTATAGGTATATTTGTGATTAAAAAAAAAAAAAAAAAGCATGCTAACTGTGACCTTTAGAATTATGTTCTACTTTTAATATTACACTAAGTTATATGACTCTATGGTATCTTCCTTGATGTCATTTATTTTTTTATAAGATTATATGGCAAGTTTGTATTTTGGGAGGCTTTTAAGTTTTTTTTAACTTCTAGAATAAAAGTAACTAAAATAGTACTTTATGCTCGCATTATGCATGAAGAGATAGGCTCCTGATCCAGATAGCACCTTACTTCCTTTCAATGTCAAAGACTTTGTAGCAGCCAAAGTAAATGAGAGCAGCAAACCTAACGCATTTTTACTGAGTAGTACCTGATGGCCGGTACTGCTGCACTGAATATATTGTTGATATGAATTATATTTCTCTTGCCTGAAAACGTCTCCAAAGGCACAAAACACACACCAGAGGGGACGAAACTGACTTGTGCGCAGAGCCATTCATAGACGTGACTGTTTTTAACAGAAAAAGCCCACAAAAGCCTAACCAATCAACCAAACAAAAGCCTTCCAAAAAAACCCTCAAACCAAACCCCCCACCCCCCCAAACCAACAAAACAAACAAACAAAAATGCATGCACAAAAACCACAAGACAAAACGCTGGTAAGCACCTAACCTGTGTTAAGCCTTATGCGATATCTGCTTTACTCAGCATGAATGACCCTTTAAAAATTATTTCAGTAAAAGAGAGAACTCTAATGGCCCATGAAGCGGCATTTTGTAAATAAATACAAACAGTGCAGCCAAGGACTTAATCAGATCTCTAGCTTCCCACCCTTTGTTGAAATAAAAATCTTCAGTAACCTCAACAGACTATCTACATACCACACTGACACTTTTTCAGACCCTCAAGCACTGTTTGCGTCTTTGTCAAACCCTTGTGATATTCAGGAATGCTCTAGGCACTGAACAAGTCAAGGACCCCTTCTGATAGTTGAGTATTTTCATTGAAAGATTTTCCTTTAATCAAAATAAATAGGCTGTTTCATGCCAGAAGTGATCTTATTGACAGGTCCTAAAAATGTTAAATGAGCAACCTGTTCTGTAAATGTTGCTTTTCTAATTTAAAATCATTACAGCGCTGGGGCATTGACATGCTGTTATTTATTATAATTTCTTGTTTGGTTAGTGTAAATTATTCCCATGATTTCTTCTTTGATTTTAGCTTTATTTAAAATCATTAGCACAGCATTTATGTTTATATTTGCAATTCTCACAGTGAACCAATAGATGGAAGTGATGGAAACCAGTATTCTTTTAATACTGGTTTTGTCACTTGCTAAATTTTATCTTGTAACTTTTCAATATTCAACAGATTTGGGTTTCTAGGTTAATTCTTTAGTAGATTTTATATTTCCCTTGGTATTCAGCTATTTCTACTTTTTCTGTGTTAATTCATAACACATATAATGAAAACTTAAGCAACAATCATAAAATATAGTGAATAACTATCTGATATAACATACAAATAATTAGAACATTGCATTTTAGCATAAAATCCTGGGATTTTAAACTTTACTATATTTTCAAGAGAAGTCAGAACCCATAGTTTTGCACTCAATTTTTTTAAAATATATTTTTATATAGAAAATGTAGAAATTATTCTATAGTAGAATAAGTATTACTGAGCAGAGCAGATCATGATCATTTCAGAAAATTTAAAAATTAATGAGACAGATGTACAAAGAAAAGCCACTTCATTTCTGGAGTGTCCACCGCCTCCAATGCACACATTACACATTGTTTTTATATGGAAAATTTCAAGAATTTGCTTTGAGGGGAGATCTAAAACAGAACTGATTACCTTTATGTTGTTGATTTAGCTAAGGAACTTCTGAAATCTTTCACCAATTTACGTTGAATTTCAGCCTCAGGGAAATCCAACAGTTGTAGTCTTTATTTGCAGATAAGTGGTAGGATCAATGTATTAGTTCCATTCTAATATAATTCAGCTTCATTTATTTATATGTAGTTATTTCACTGATAAATAATGAAGGTAAGGGTCTATCACACTCCCCTGTTACATAAGCAGTAAGTAAAACTGCTCAAAAATACTTTTGAAGATTTCAGAAATCTAAGTCTCTTTTACAGTGTTTGAATCAAGACAATACAAAAGACAATGCATATGGATTTATTTATGAACCATTAGCAGTATAAAACTTAAGATTTTATGATAATTGATGTGTATGTACCATCTCCATGCATTCTGGAGGAAATAAAATTGAAGTTATTTGTTTTTAAAAGCCTACAGTATCACCACCTTTTTTTCTCCCAATATGATTTTTCTTACTTTTATAAGTTTGTTATGCAACCTTTATCTAACATAGAAAGTTTTCATTTGTGCATTTATAGTCCTTCAAATTATGACATTTAGCATATAGATATATAGGATGATTAATTTGCACCACCACCTCAATAACAAAAACCAACAGCCAAACAACAAAGCTCCCACAAAACAGAATCAATAATACAGCAGATTTAGGTTTTTATTTTTCTAAAGACAAAACAGAAAATATTCATATATACCGCAGGCTTTCCCTGTTAGTAATCTCACAGTCTTGTTAAGGTCATGGTAGATCTCCATCAATATTTGTTACTCTGTTTCACTGTTAAAAATTTTCTTAGAGGCTTCATATTTTCATAGTCACTGGGATGAACCTTACAACTGTTATTTTCCATTCTTTTTTTTTTTTTTAAATTCTCTTTTCTTTTACAGTGCTGTGTGTATAATATTGTAAGAAACATCTGATCTCTTCCATGAAACTAAAGGGCAGGCAGGTCTTCAGACATCTCCAGGAAAGCAGGGCTTCATCAAACATGATGATAAAACTTCAGAAGACAAATGCCATCACTCTAAACATCACACACCACCACCAACCCCCTCCAGCTTCCCTCAGCTGAGCATGATGTCATTACAAATTCAAAACTAGCTTGATACAAGCTACTAGGAAGAAAAAGAATTCTTTCCCAGCCAATACCAGTACACGGAGAGATCAGGGATATTTATAGTCTGTTTTGGTTGTTAACTTTGTATTGCTGTCCTATGTATCCATGTGTATATTTTAGGGTTTCATAACTGTCCCTTCTGAGATTTGATTTATATGTAGATGTAAAAAGTGACTATATGTGTAGACATGTCTGTATCTCTTGTCTACATACAGATGCACACAGAAAAAAAGAAAAACAGTCTTGGTCACAGAATCAAAGAATCACAGTATCATCTAGGTTGAAAAGAGTCCTCTCAGGTCAAGTCCAACCTCTGACCTAACATCACCTTGTCTACTAAATCATGGCATTAAGTGCCACATCCAGTCTCTCCTTAACACCTCCAGGGACAGTGAATCCACCACCTCCTTGGGCAGCCCATTCCGATGTCTGATCACTCTCTCTGTAAAGAACTTCTTCCTAATGTCTAACATAAACCTTCCCTGGCACAGCTTAAGACTGCCTTCTTGTCCTACTGCTCATTGCCTGGGAGAAGAGACCAATACCCACCTCACTACAATCTCCTTTCAGGAAGTTGTAGGGAGTGATAAGGTCTTCCCTGAGCTTCCTCTTCTCCAGGCTAAACAGCCCCAGCTCCCTCAGGCACTCCTCTTAGGACTTGTGCTCCAGTCCCCTCATCAGCCTTATTGCCCTTCTCTGGACCCACTCCAGCACCTCAATATCTTTCCTGAACTGAGGAGCCCAGAACTGGACATGCATGGCCTCACCAGGGCTGAGTACAGGGGAAGAATCACTTCCTTGGTCCTGGTGGCCACTCTACTCCTGATTCAGGCCAGAATTGCATTGGTGACCTTTGTGGCCACCTGGGCACACTGCTGGGTCATGTTCACCCTCCTGTCAATCACAGTTCTCAGGTCCCTTTGTACCTGGTCACTTTCCAGCCACTCTGTCCCCAACTTGTAGCATGGCAGGGGGTTGCTGTGGACAAAGTGCAGGACCAGAATGGTTTCGTTAAACCTCGTACCATTGGATTTGGCCCATCTATCCAGGCTGTCCAGGTCCCTCTGCAGAGCCCTCCTACCCTCCAGAAGATAGATACTCCCTGCCAACTTGGTGTCACCTGTAAATTTTGTAATGGTAGATTCAATCCCCTCATTCAGATCATCAGTAAAGACATTAAACAGGACTAAGGCCCAACACTGACTGCTGGGGGACACCACTGTTGACCAGCCACCAGCTGGACGCAGCACTGTTCACCATCACTCTCCAGGTCCTGCCATCCAGCCAGTTCTTAACCCAGCAGAGAGTGCCCCTGTCCAAGCCATGGACTGCCAGCTTTTCCAGGAGCATGTTATGGGAGAGAGTGTCAAAGGCTTTGCTGAAGTCCAGGTAGACTACATCCACAGCCTTCCCCTCATCCACTAGGCAGATCACCTAGTCATAAAAGGAGATCACATTGGTCAGGCAAGACCTGCCCCTCCTAAACCCATGCTGGCTGGGTCTGATTTCCCAGCCGTCCTGTAGGTGCCACGTGATCCCACTCATGATAATCTGCTCCATAACTTTGCCGGGCACTGAGATAAGGCTAACAGGCCTGTAGTTCCCCAGATCTTCCTTCCGTCCCTTCTTATGGATGGCCATCACAATGGCTTCCTTCCAGTCATCTGGGTTAGCCAGGACTAATGATAAATGATGGATAACCACTTGAAGCTCTTCCACCAGCTTCCTCATCACTCTAGGATGGACCCCAGCTTGTCCCATAGACTTGCGAACATCTAAGTGGCTCAGCATGTCACCAACCACATCCTCCTGAATTAAAGGGCGGCTATTTACCTCCTTGTCTCTTCCTACTAGCTCAGGAGGCTAGCTGTCTTGAGAAGGACCTGTCTTATTGTTTAAAACTGAGGCAAAAAAGGTGTTAAGCCTTTTCCTCAACTATATTCCTCCCTGTGTTGAATAAACAATGGAGGTTTCCTTTGCTCCTTCTTTTGCTAATGATATATTAGTAATAACATTTTTTATTATTGTCTCAGTTTATAAAGAAACCAAGATGTCTATCAAGGAAAGTAAGGAACCCTTTTGGACTAGGAAGGGGGCCTCTCTCCCCTAAAACCACCATAACTTTTGAAATCTGACTTTAATCAGAAAATGTAGAGAAGACGATAACAGTTCTTTACTCCAAATATGTGAATGTATAACCAAACCCAGAAGAGAACAAACAGCAACACTGTAACCAAAACTTTAAAAGTCCCATCTCTGCCCCTTCGGTGCAATTGTATTTGTAGCCACTAGGAGGCGCTGTCATGCCTCGGGAGGCAGCAGCTGTGGTGACTCACGGCCAAGAGGGGGCGCTGTCAGGCTCCAGCAAGGCAAAGACAGTAAGAGATGCCGGTTCCAGAGCGCAGGTGGGAATGGCGGTCATGGGGATGGGCTGAAACCTTCCCTGTGGGCAGTGTAAGGACCCTCTCACCATATTTTGTCTAAAAATGTTGAGGAGGGGGGTAGGAACTCCTCTGCAGATGGTCCCAGCCCCTCCACAGGTCTGTAATAAATCCAGGCAGTGGTGTTTTTTCCTCTCAGGAGAATAGCACAAGGCACACCGAGTCATGGGGGGTGAGTCCGGACCCCCTTCCCAGTGCTGCCACCAGCCCAGAAGGCAGTGGTTGGGCACCCAAGCGGATGGAAGACAAAGGTATAGTGGCAAAAAATGAGCACCAGGTAATCCTCCCTCTCATCACCTCCCAAGCCACCCACTGAAAAAAGTGAGGTTCTTCCTTCTAAAAATGGCAAACACCTACCCCAGTCCTCTCCCCAGCCATCATGTTGGAATGCAAAGCTACTAGCTATCCCTTTGTGTAGGCTTTAGACAGTGAGCTGGCTCCAGGAGCAGGCAGTGAGAGAGCCAGGCTCTTGTTTTATCTTCCAACCCCCAAACCACTGTGTTGGCAAGGGACAAAAAAAAAGAAAAAAAAGGAAAATTTTTGAAACTATAACAATTGTCCTTTACAGAAGTAGCCAGATTCACCTTAAATTGTGTTTTTGGCTTTCTAATTTCCTTTCTGCATTGCCTAACAACATCCTTAACCACATCCTGAGTTGCCTGCCCTTTTTTCCAAAGGTGATAAATCCTCTTTTCCCCCCTGAGTTCCTGCAAAACCTCCCAGTCCAGCCAGGCTGGTTGTCCTCCCCACTGTCTCATCTTCTGACACACAGAGACAGCCTGCTGCTGTGCCTTCCATATTTTCTTCTTTAGGTATGTCCATCCTTTCTGGACCCCTTTGTTTTTCCCTTTTTTTTTCAGGACTGTGTCTCAAGGGACTTTCTGAATCAGCATCTTGAATAGGCGAAAGTCTACCCTCTGGAAGTCCAGGGTAGAGGTTTTGTTGATGACTCTTCTTGTTTCACTGAGTATTGAAAACTCCATCATTTCATGGCCACTGTACCCCAGACGGCCTCTGACCACCACATCTCCCACCAGCCCTTCTCTGTTTGTAAATAGCAGGTATAGCAGGGCACGTCTCCTGGTAGTTAATTTATAAGCTGAACAGGAAGTTACCCTCCACACACTCTGTGAACCTCCTAGACTGCCTTTTTGCTTCTTATGCATTGTGGTGGCAGCTATTGAATGGAACACTACTCAAGTTTTTGATACTTTTCTTGTTCTGCAGATTTGTCAGAGGTTGAATATTGAAAAGACTGTGCTTCAGTTAAAATAATATTTTAAAACTGACTTGACTTTCAGAGGCACAAAGCAAAAGGAGCCTCTTTGCTCATTTCATTATTCAGTAAAGAAGAATTATGTGCCAGCAGTGCACAAGCAGTAAAACACAGAAAAAGCTGGGGGTGTTTATGCTCATCTTAATTATTTTTTTTGTTTTATTCTATCTGAAGGCATTTCTAATTCTAATCTCCACTTCGTCCCCCAGGAGTGTCCAGAAGATTTTAATTTTAGTCTTCAAAATATGTGTTTTGATGATAGCCAGACAAATTAAAAGTAGGATGGCTAGAAAGTGCCAGGAGGTTTTTACAAAAAGACCTTCTCCAGTATGGTTTGAACTTCTCAATAATCTATCTGTGCCTTCTTGTAATTGGAAAGACACTCAGCTTTTATCTATCTTTGTTCAAATTAGGCTGGACTACCTGCTTACATCCAGGAGCCTTAGGCAGAGCTCTTATGAGAGTTTTAGAAGGTACACAGCTGCTGAAACCTGGGTGTGATCACACCTAGTAACCAAGCTGAGGTTTTGTACATTTATTCTTGCACCAGGAAGCTATTTGTTTCAAAATCCTTAGCCACTCTCACTGAGATACACAGAGAGCGAAAATAGACAAGTCACTTACAAATTCAGTGGGAGGCATGTCCCCTCCCCTTCCATGCAGTGTTAGAGACACATTTCTGAGGGCCTGGGGGTGTTTACACACTGCCACCTGCTGCTTTTACCTCCTTGATTTGAGTTTGTTCTGCTCTCAGCAGGCCTAGTGATCTGTTCTTCTCTGCCTAATTCTGCTCATCCTCTGCAGTTTGATCCAGAGCCCAGTGGAGTCAAAGACTCCTAAGACTTCCTTTGGCTTCAGTGGATTTTTCAGTCTGCCAGATACATAATTAATTTCTTTCAATGGGCTATGAATCAGGCTTTTTGTACTGCCAGATGTATAATTAATATTTCAGGACGAATTCCAGGTATCTTGCTGCTTTGTAAGGTTCTTCCTACTGTCTCAGTTCCTGTCTCTGATGTAGCAAGGTCATAAATTAAACTCTTATATTCTTAAGTCAACAAGCAAATCAATAAAATTAATAAAACCATGATTTGATGCTTTTAAATACCTATCAGTTACACATGAAAAATACCTCAAAGGGCATTTCAGTCTCAAAAACAAGAGCTTTTTCACCCTGAACTTTCCAAATGAGAGTTATTTTTTCATCATCTGATAAAAACCATCTTTGACTGCATTTTTATCATTCTTTATAACTTGAGGGAGAATTTATGTGTGAAAAAACACAGGTGAATTTGTTGAAATATTCCAATATAACTAGTTTAATGCATTACTGCAAATATCTTTCTTACATTACTGACTAAAAAGTGGTCACATGAGGAAACCAGAGTATTTTATCCTTTTGTAAGGGCCTGTCCTGCAATTAAATACATTCCTTTTCTATTCCTATGCAAGCAACTTTTTCTTCCTTTGAAGTCTTATATAGACTGCAACACAAGCCTTCCATATTTTAGTCTGTTAATAGACCCTCTACTTTCAAAACAGTATAGCCTGTAGTCTATGACTACCACTGTTTTTACTAGTACATCCTCTCACCATTTCAGTCCAAGGTAAACATCCATTTTCTTTGAGCATCGTTTTACACCAGAAAACTGTGTCTGCTCTAACCATAAAATTGAACATCACCTAAAACAAACATATTGTTAAACGACACAAAGGAACTTCTCTGTATTTTAATTTTATGTCATGCCATTGGCCCTACTTTCTCATCAAACTGACATGTGAAAATCAATGGATATTTGATATAGTTAAGAAGTATCAACACTGTTTTGTGAACTTACCAAAATAGTATTTTTCTTTCACTGACCTGCTACCTGTTTATCTTTCAGTTGGATGGCCCGGACTGTTTGTTTTTGTTTTGTTTTGTTTTGTTTTTTAAGTTTCAGAGAAATCAAAAGTATTTGCAAGGCTGTGCAAAGTCTCAGCAAGTATTAAAAAAAAAAAAAGGTATTGAATTTTATTTCCGTTGATGATTGTTCCTGATTCTCACATGGTAGAAAATTGTATTATAACATGTTACAACTTAGAAATTAATTCTGATGAGTTTTAAAGGTGTGATCAAATTGTCTTGTTTTGAGGGGAAAACCCAAAATGTTTACCCACAAATGGGGGAGGGGAATTCCTCCACAATAATGAGACCACCCTTTATCAAATTTAAGAAAGGGAACTTTAATCAGGAAATGGATATAAGAAGGATAACTGTTCTTAACCGATATATAAATATGTAGGTATAGATATAACTGTAAACAGACCAGAGCAAACTGCTTCCCCAACACAATTAAAAACAAAACAAAACAACCCCTAAACCAGCAGGTTTCCTCTTGAAGAAAAGTTATACTTATAGGCAATGTCTGTGTCACAGTCTGGCTGGCTGCAGGGTGAGCTCCCAGATGAGTTCT
>JAOXXN010000001.1:60045411-60085272 GCA_026770055.1 Myrmophylax atrothorax
CGGCCATGGCAGATGAACCTTAGGAGTTAAAGGGTGGGGCCAGTTCTGCGCACGCTGTGCCTCACCTAAAAAATCCACTGCACAAGCTCGAAGGACACACCCACATGGGGAGAGCCCTTCCCAAATCTTGTTCACAAAGCCTAGCCATAGATACATATGTACATATGAGTTCAGTATGCTACACTGTATATACAAGTAGACAAATGAGTTAATGTACAACACATCTGTTCTCAACATGCCTGAGATACTTGGAAATAGATTCTAATGTTATAATTGCTATACATATAGTTTCCACTATGCTTTTGTTTTGATTTATATTATTGTATCAACTATGAATTAATACTTTACTCTCTCTCTCTCCTGCATTTGGTACCATTCTTTCCACTGGGATCAGCTGTCAGATGAGATTCCCATTAAACCTTTTGGTTGTATTAAATACTTCTAATGAAAGCACTGATAAAGTGCTTTGGGGCGAGTCTCACACATTAATCTATTTTTTCCCTATTAGCATTTGAGACTATTAAGAAGGGTGTGGGTTTGGGGTTTGCACCTTTTTTTTTTTTTAATTACTGTGCTGTTATCTGTGGCACTGTCTGATTACAAAATACCCTTTTAGTAACTTTTATACCATGAATAAACTTTTCTGGTAATTTCATTTTTATTTCTAGTGGAGGTGAATTGTAATTACTTTCAGTATCATCTTTAATTTTTCCCTGTGTTTTAATGTTAATCCTGTGAGATATAGAATAAAAATATTTTTTCTCCTACTGTCCAGAAAATAGAGTTAAATTATCGTTCACCTACTGTTTAATTATTTAAACCCTATATTTATATAGTACCTGCTTTGTTATTGCAAACTCTGCTAATGCCAAAATGAAACTAGTTTGAAAGTACCTGTTAATGGCAGAAACCTTAATTTCTTATAAAACATTTCTATCTTTCTCTTCTAAAATAAATCAAAGTAAAACAAAACCTCTTTTTGGATAAAAGCAGGTTGCATTGAAATAACTCCAAAAACTGTTGCTAGTTTCAGTTGAACCAGAATTTTATCTTTGCTTCTGGTCATCCTGATTTATCTTATTATTCCAAAAGGACCTAATCCACATCAGCAGAAATCAATGTAAAGATTCCTGCTGACATAATTTGGCTCACAAAGTTCAATATTGTTTTGTGGATGCCATTTAATATTTACCTCAGCTGTTATCGAAGGAAATGTATGGAGGAGACAATGTGTCTTCATGTATATGCACTGAAGTTTGCATTATAAACTTTAGGTTATGGGATTATTTCAGTTTTAAATATGAACCGACTGCAAGTGAAATGCAATCATATGCATAAGAATCTGGTGGCTGCTAACAGCATACCCTGTCTTGATTTTTAGGAGAAAAAGAAAACTATACTGTACTCAATTAAAAACACAATTGTGACTTCTTAAATAGAAGGAATATAAGTACCCACACTGGATTTGGACAAACAATTGAAAATTAACACTCTACCTCTTATAAAACCATCATGGGGCTTTTTACAACCAAAAGTTGTCACTAGCTGGCTTTTATGTGTTCTCTGAAAACAAAGACAGTCTGGCTTTGATAGCACATTAATTTTGCATAGCACAGATCTTAACATTGGATGTTTATTTAAAAATATTTTCAGCTGCCATTTTCAGAGAACTGGGATTAAGAAGTGATTGTATCACTTGCTAATGGTTATTTGTGCTCCAAGGTACATCTACTGAAATTAAATCTACACAAGTATTAAACCTACATTCTGACTAGTATTACAAGATCAGATACTAACTGCTCCAGCTCAATTACTAATACTCCAACTGATATGCATTTGTGGTACTTCAGTTATTTTCTAGATACATTTTTTTTAAAAGAATTGGCAGGTATAGTAAATTAATCCCCAAGTTGTTCAGTCCTCTTGATTTTAAATACAAATGCCTCCTGAGGAAAATAGTATTTTCTTGTGTAGATTTACAGAAGAATCCTATTTCTTTCTGTCCTCAAGCCCTTGGGATCTTGGCATCCACAGGGGCTTCCTATAGAAAGATAATATAAATATTCAACATACTGAAGTTGTGAAACACTGCTCCATAAGAGGAACCTCTAGCATTTTTATTTTCTCCAAAATTTCTAAATATGATTAAGTGCTGTGTTGCTAATAGGAAATAGAAATTAATTTTATAAGAATTCCATGAATTTTTCAAAATACGAACTGTTAGAATGAATTCGGAGAAGAGTTTTCATTAGTGCAACCAGACGATTATACATTGTTAAGGCAACAGGGAGGTTGCATAGTTAAACAGTAAATGGAGTGGATGACATTTCAGCTGTACAACTGACACAAGCAGGTTGTTCACTCATATCCATTATTCTGTGTGGGATTTTCAGCGCCATGTTGAAAGAGGCAAGTGGTGGTGGTATTTCACAGTGGTAACAAAAAGTAAAGTATGCTTCAACCACTAAATTGTACAGGCAGTTTACCAGCTGATAACACTGAAACTGTGGGTAGCAATTCCAAAAAGAAGCCTGACAAGCAGAGAAGCTCATGTGAAAATTCTTCACCATGCAAATCTGAGAGCTGGAACTACACAGTGCATTTTCCTTTGCACAGAGACACTCTGAGTGCTTCAGTGCTGCCTCAGCAATTGTGTTTCAATGCAAGCTTTCTCCATCTCCTTTTGTTTCTTTGTTAATTTAGTTTCTTTTTTCCCCCTTGGTTTCCTAAAGGGAATAATCTGTCTTGAAACACTTTTAAGGGAACTGCCAAAAATGTTAGATCAGAAGTCTATAGCTGTTGTTTTAATTTCAGACCCCAAAGGGTGAATTTGGCTCATTCTGCTTGATTTTCAGTTGAGACTTGCTGAAATGTTCATGGCCAGGAGAAGAAAGCTGATTAATTGACCCAAGCAATGTTGTTTCATTGAGTTAGGAACCTGTGGGTGAATTTGTTAAAGTTTCTGAAAGTGGCTAATTTCTACAATAAGATTTTTCCATTTTCATTAATATCCACAAAATGGATAGTGTCTGTAAAAGTTATGTATGGGTGTACAAAAATTCAATAAATGAATGCATTTTCCTCATGATCTATGTGTCTAATTGTAAGGTAAGATACATGCAGGTACCCCAAAATGCAAAGGCAAAGGAAAGAATTCAAAAAGGTTTATTCTGAAGTTGAGAATGCTGAAAAACTAACAAAGGAACCAGCACCAGTAGCAAACAATGCTGGGCCTCAGAAAAACATGCCTCCTGTTTTTCTTCCAGGCTTTTTATCTTCTTTGTCCTCCCTCCCAGACCATTCGTGAAGCAAAGGCCTGTAACACTGTGAAGGTTTATCTCTCCTCAGATCAGAAAGAGAGAGACTGCAGCTTTTCTCTGGAATGTAAGAGGGAAAGAAGTATCCAACTATCTTTGAAAAAAGGGTTTCTTCTTAGGCAGAAAGTCTCCTTAAGCAAATCATTTAATTAACCTCTAATCTCCTAGAAGAGAAATCTTCCAGAAAAAGGGCAATCTACCCCTACACTAATGATTGCAACTGAACAAGATACTGAAAAATACATAATAGATAAAAACACAGAATTGCTACTGAATGCAAAAAGATATCCGTGTTTTAAAAATAAACGATCAAATGGCAAGATCAAAGCTTGATATACTATCCCATTGTAAGACCCCAGGTCCAAAGCCACACACTCACTGAGGTATTTTACTTAAAAACTATACAAGACTTCAAAAAAATCTACCCACCAGATGTTATGAGAGTCTTCAGTTCTTAATGCCTTGAGATAGCCCAAAGAGAAGAAGCTATACACTTTTCTCAAGAAAAACTTTTAATTTAGGGACAAAGTAAAGAATCTTGGCAAAAGTTTAAAAGGGGTGACATGCAACCAAAGTAGAACATACCACAAAGCCCTGACCCAGGACTTGCCATACAACTTAGCAGAATCCAACCCAGTGGTTTTAAGTTACCCAAAATATTAAGCAAGAAGACAGTAAAGAACTAAAGAGATCGAGAAAGGGAAAAGGAGTAAAGATGGGGAAGAAGAGAGAGTAGAGAGGAGATTATTATAGCTTTGCCTTCATATGGTGACAACAGGTCCTGAGAGAAAAGGCAAAAGGGAGACCATGTGCTCCTGGATTTATGTGCTTTGGCCTCTGTTGCCACCCTTCCCAGGTGGGCCATCCAGCACTGACCACTCAGCGCTTCCAGGCTGGAGTAAGGGATGGTGTAGCCGATCAGAGGCTGAGTTAAGGATTCCAGGGGACATGGTGTGGGTAGGCTACCAGGTTGCTCTTTTGATTGACAGCTGCTCTAGTGCTGCCAGTTGGGTTCTGTGAGGCTGCAGGTCTGCCATGTGAGATCCAGGACTGCCATGCGAGTTCTGGGGCTGTGTTTCCCCACACACACACACACACTCTTGAGCTGGTTGTGACCCAATAATAAAATAATCCAGTGCCCCACACCCACCCTTTTCTTTTGTATTATTATTAGAAGGTTTTAACATTATGTACTGCAAACTGATCAAGAATACTTTTGATGCTAAATATTCCAGTGTAATAGTAAATATCTTTTATTTTCTAAAGAGCTGAAACTCTTCACTGACATTTTGCATTATCTTTTCTTCTTCATTACTTTATACTGAAATATTTAAATATTAAATATTACAGCTCTGATTCAGAGTTTCTGAAATATTTATTTCATACTGCATTTGTAAATAACATCTTCTTTGTTGGATAACCAGAAAACCATTTAGACAGAAAGATTTGTTGTGATTTACAAATGTTTCCATTTAATACAGTCCACACTTTTTAGTTATTAGCTATTCTATATATTCTTAGTAATTGTATATAGTAGTTATTTCTTTTTTTGGGGGGGGGAGGGGGGACTATAGTGTATGATCATTGAGTATGGAGCAAAAGTGCATTACAGAGCTGTTAGAATGACGAGGGAAAACAGGTGTTTCACAGACTTCAGGTTAATTAAGGAAAGCAGAATGTTCTTATGTACCTCCAATTCAGCCAAGAGAATATTATGAAAAATACCATACAATTTTTAATGATCAGTTTTGTTCAGGACTTTTGTTTTTTTTTTTATTTTATCTGAAAGATGGTAATAAGGTTCCATCTAACATGATACCTGGGCAGTCCTAATACTAGGAAAAAAATGTCACCTACTGTATCACTCACTAATAATATCTCCCAATTTAAACCCAGTTTTCTGCACCACTACAGATGATTACATTATCTCTCACAGCCACCACTCTGAAGTGGAGCAGCACTCTAGAAATTCCCTTGTTTGAGAGCAATCTATCGTTTGATTAGCATGGCAATTCAGGGGCAAAAGGGTGCCAGGATTAGCTCTTTAATAACCCCCTGCACTAAATGAATAGTGGAGTAGAAGAGGGAGTAGATTTGTCATTGGTGTTTAGGCTTTCCTGCCTCACACTGAAGGGAGATGACAGGGATAAATAAATGGAGTTTTGGCTCTATATGCTAAATATTGGCAAGCATAGGACATGCTGCCTGCAAAGGAGAATACTCTGTACCATCTTTAAGTCTACTTGAATCTTTTTCACTCTTGCTATCTGGCTGCTCAGTGAACTGCTTGAAGTTCTAAGTGCAAGTAGGTAAACTCAAACAAATGCACAAAATACAAATATACAAAATATTTTTCATACAGCTGGTCCACAATTTAAATTTGAAATGTTATTTCAATAACAACTGTTTGATTATTATTATTCAAATTTTGATAACATTTTCAATTGAAAGTCTTATAATGTTTTTATTGAAAACACTAAGCCAGTATTACCCAGAGAGTTATAAAATGTTTTTACTTGCTCTTTCTCTAAAGGCAAAAATGTCCATCATCCTCTGAATTGCAGAATTTTTGGTTTTGTTACAAAACATAATTAAATACTGTTTTGAGTACTGCCCTGCATAAAGGTCAAAGGCCTTATAGTAGTATTTCTTTCCTGCCCTGCTATTCCTTCTTGCCTGTTCTTTTGCTTTTATCTAGGTCTAATGATTTTTCTATTCTTCCTATGTAACTTAGTCTTTGTAAACCATCAATGGGATTTCTCATGCAATAACACTATTTTACTTAATAGTCTAGGCATTGATCTGACAAATCCCTACTCATATTGGTAAGTTTAGGCATATAAGAATATCTTCTCCAGCTGATGCCATTTTTTCTGACAATAAATTCACATAGATATCTATTATAAAATGATTCCTCCTTTATAACAGCTAGAAACAAATTAGCAACAGGCTTGAATTCTGTAGTAATAGTGTTTTCTGTCAAACTCTTTTGTCATCCTTTTAGTCCACAAAACTTTTGTGCCATTTCCCAGGAGAAAGCCTTCAGCAAAGACACTTCAGAGCCTTCAGAGACACTTCAGAGCACAGCTAGGTACAGAATACAAGAATTATAAAACTGTCATAAATGTCAGAATTTATTGTAATCAGCAGCACAGTAGTTGTGCCTGGAAACCAGCCATTTATTCTAAGGAGTTCTTTATGGTCTGGTAAATTGCATTAAATTTAAAGAAGATTGCTATGACATTTTATACAAAATAATATTTCAATAATCCAGGACATTGCCAGTTTAATGGGATTTTTTTTCTTACTCCCACATTAGTTTTCCATCCTTTATTTTCAGACTTAATTTTTACCATACTTAGCCAGCACACTCTCTCTTTTTCTGTTATACATACGCATTTCTCTGCACACTTCTCTATAACACTAGCACTCTATGCATTTAAACTTCCAGGTTTTGCACCTCTGTGAGTTTTGCACCTCTGTGAGTTCATTGACCACAGCAGAGTTTCCAGAAGCTTAGACGACTGTATAGAAGTTCAGAATGAAACAATGCAATCATTTATCTGGAGTTTTCAGTGTATATGTGTCCTGGGTTACACAAAGTTCTGAATCCACTTTTTCTCTTTTCTCCAAATATACCTTTTTGGCTTTTTGGTGTTTTGCCTTCTTTAAAGTGACTGAACTGCTAGTGATTAATGACTCAAACATTTGACCACCTGCAGTGATCACCAAACTATTTGGTGCCTATGGCTCAATTAGCAGTGTGCTTTGCTAAGTGTGAAGAGTGGCCACCCCGGTGCTGAAGGTGTGCATATGCAACACCCCAGGCTACAAGGTGTTGAACAAGACTAGGGGAGAGGCAAATCTTGTGATGCAGGCTAGTTTCTTTGTCCTTACACAAATGACGTAGCTGTGATACCTCCCTTCCAGGAAAGCATTGGGACAATTCACTCATAGCCTGAAGATATTAATCTCTGATGATGGGCCATAATGGATCCTCCAATGCTGACATAACAGGCAGCTGTAACATCTTATAAGGTGTCAAAGACTACTGAAATGTCCCATGATCTTGTATTACATCATCCTGTGTAGAAATCCCTGTCCTAGAGGAGGTAGCAAGGGCATTCCCACCTAGTCTAAGCCAAATAAAAGACCATACTCATACTTCACTCAACACTAGTTTTCTTTTCTCACCATGAAGGACTTTCCTTGTCACCCAAGGCTTCCACCACCACCTTGATGGATCTGTACTGGGACCACCACTTTGGCCAACAACTATTGAAATTGCAACAACCCAGTCTCATCACTGGATCCAATGGGAGGGCATCTTGCAGGTCTTACCAGTTGCCTGGGGGGAAGCCATGTTCTGCCTGTGCCAGCACTGCAGCCTCACTGCAGCCCCACACAAACATCTGCCAATATTGAATCCCAGCTATCTGCTGTTTCCTGACAGCACTGACTCTCCAACTGTTCCTGAGTGATTTCCAAGCATGGAGGAGATGAACCATGCGGAATGGCTGCCATCTTGTCTCTGTCCTGTGGTGACATGTGTTTTTTCCAGGTGGAAGAATTCGGTTGCCATCTCAATTTGATCCAGTGATCAGGACTTGGGGAGTTTCTCCTCATCAGTTGGTTTAACCCAGTTTTGTCAGTATTATTATTGTCATTCTTCTTGGTAAAGAGTTATTTTTTTCTCTTACATCTAAGTGTATTTGATCTCTCTCTCTCTGTATTGGAGAAAGCAGGGGTGGGTATTGAATCCCTGTGAGGAGACTTCTGTTCGAGGTCTCCACTCCTCCAAATTTTCTCAAACCAAGATAGCATGAAAGCTAAAGCTTTTAAAATAAAGCAACACCCTCTACACATAGTAAGGAAACAAGGTCAAACAACAGAAGAAAATCAATGTGTTGGAAAAGAGAAAAGATGATTTCTGAAAGTGAATAATTAAAGAAACAGAAGCTAGAGCAATATAAGGGAATTCTGTATTTCTCTATAGAGAAATAAAAGAACACACAGAAGGCAAAACTCTTACAAATAAATATTTAATATTTAACCATTAATCAGTATGTAGTCTAATATTCATTACTTGTGCAGCTACACTTAACCATGTTAACAAAATAATTGCCATTTTGTGGCAGACTATTGTTCATTTGTCTCCCTGTTTTCCTCTTTTCTTCTGTCTCCTCTACCCATCCCTGCTTCAGTTCATTCTCTGTTACGGGCCTTAAACTTGCATCCATCTTTTCTGTTGCTTTTGACACTTTCCGTAGTCAAGTAATGGTGAGCACAGGTAATATATTATTTATTTATTGAGCATTGTGCACACTGAGAGGCAAATTAGTATTCTGTCCCTATCACTCACTGCTAGACACTGCACACATTTGGAACACATTACCACATTAGACCAGTTGTGAGGCTTTAAATTAGATTTGTGACTTGAAAGTTTGAATAAGAAAACTAATAGAACACAAAATGAAGCAGAGGGAAAATGAGATTAATTATCTACAACATTTGGAGTGAACTGTTGCTGATGCACTGTGTTGTAGAAGACTATTTTTGTACTACAAACATGTTTTAATTTTGCCTACATTTAGCTACTTGAATGGTTGTGAAAACACATTTATTTACAGTTTCTAATATCCTAGACTTATTTCTAAAATTAAAAATAGGTATTTTCAAAGCGCTGCATAATTTTCTTCTCTGTTTTTTTTGCTTTACTATTCTGAGACAAAATGAATTTTAAGCACCACATGAACTGTATAAAATAGTAGTAGAATTATAAATTTGAATCCTAATGCTGAATTAGAGGAAAATTAGGTAAGAATTTTTATTGTGAAGTTGTTAATTCGGTCATGTTACAATATAAGACAAAATTATGTATTCAGTGAATGTATCAATGCAGGTTTTGAGTAGGGAAGTGTACACACAATGAAAAAACAGATAATTTTCTCACCTTTCCATTTTCCTTCTCACCCATATTAAAGACTCTCTCACATTCATTATGAAAAAAACAGTAAAGACTAACACAGACAGTAGCCAAATTGCACATTTACAAGTCTGATTTATCATCACTGCATCACAGGCTGAGCTCTCATTTAATTTCTAAACTTATTTAGGCAATTCAGGTAGACTGAGAAATTCACCTGCAAATAGTATTGAGTTCAGGGACCTTATTCTTACGTCACTAGTGGGTTTTTTTACTTATTCTGTCTTCTTTTCTTGTTCCTTACTTCTTTTTTTTATTGAGGCCATTGATATTTAATAAAGGCAATTTATAGTGGAACATCAAAAACTGTTGAAGAAAACCACAGCCTGACCAAAAGAATTTCACCAGTTTTGCTGTATATTATTCCCTCTTCAATATTTGTACATGTTTTTCTTTACATAAACAGCCTTCAACTACTGTAAGCACTTTTTTTTTTACTATTTCCATTTAATTTATTTCTTTGAGTTTATTGGATCAGAAAAATATTTTCCATAGTGCTTGGACTTTTGGGAAACATGGTTAAATGAATATTTAATTCTCTTGCTTATATAAAAAGAATACATATTAAGAAGTACTGTATAACCTTGGTGCATTTTTAAAATTCAGTATCTAAAAACTAGAAGAGAAGTTATGAATGAAGAAAAATTAGAGAAAATGTCTTTCTTTGTATATTCATATATGCACAGTTACACTGACTACACCCTCACATATATCTGTAGGATTGAAATCATTTAAGATGCTTCGGTCAGGTGTTCCAAACGCATATTTTTTTTCTTCAAAAAATATTTGTTTTACTAAAAAATATGTAAATTATGAGGAAAGTTTATTGTATCTTTGTGTTGCTGTTTTTTAAAGAACAAATACACATTAATAAAACAAGAGGAAATAACATGCAAACTGTAATAACTAAGGAATTCAGTGGGTTGATAAGGCTAGCTGAAAGAAATATGTATGAAACACATATATGTGTATTTCTGTTCTGCTGTATAAACATCAGAACCACAACTAGTGACTTTTACTGATAATCTTACTAAACAAAGATGACAAAACTATGTATCTTGGTGCAGAAAAGGCAGAACTATTTAATATGCATTCATGTTGGGCATCAGCAGGAAAACTATACGAATAACAACAAAAAACCCTCTGAACAAGACAGAGGAATAAGTATCAGATTTTATATTGATAATTATATTTACTAAAATGACAATGTATTAAAAAAGTAATGAATTTAAGCATTTTTTAAAACACAGAACTAGAACATTCAAATGTAAAAACACCCAAGAAATTATCCAGAAATCTCTGTGAGGTATTTAAAATAGATATTTTCAAACAGAAACAATGGAAAACTGACAGAGGATTTAAAAATAGCTGAAATGCTGTATGGTATTTTGAAAGGTTATAGGAGAGGAAATTGAAGGACAGCTAGGTTGATATCAATCTCAGGCAGTTATCAAAAAGCTGGCCTGGATGTAATCAGTAAATAATTAAGAGTTGGTAACATTCAAAATTAATGTCAGCCAATGCAGTTTAATGAAAAATAAGCCTTCTTATACAAACTGTTTACTGCTCTTCATGAGATTACGTTGTCAGTTTATAAAGGTCAATTTGCTGAATAAAATATTCAGACTTCTGTAGGGTACTTGGATTCATATCACATGACTTTCTGGTTTAAAAAAAGATCTCTTGTAAAAGGAAGATATCCATATTTAATGTACATATAATTTTCTCTGCTACCAAGTCACAATAAGAAACTGTAGTTCAGAAATTATTAGTCACCATGGAGGATTTTTTGCAATTTAATGAATATATTGCAGCCCAAGATTATTCAGAGTCTATGTTGGTAGTTTAGAGGAAAGTATAAATTAACAGTGAATAAAATTACTGAAAATACCAGAACAGGTAAAATGACAATAAATAAATAAAGAAGTAATCCAGGTAAACACATTAAGGTGAGACATATTATTTAATAGAATAAAGTACATTTTAACACTTTACTTTTTAACATGAAGGGGTGAAAGATTATGTCAGAATAAACATCAGACCACCCTAGTATGATTTGAGCTGATCCAAAAACTAGATGCTTACCCAAGGGACACTCTTTATAGACTTACAAAAAAACATAAAGAGGTCTGTTTACTTCTTTACCTGTGCACTGGAAACTGAGACTGATTTCTTCTTCTATTGCTTTCAAGAAGGAGAATGGAGGAAGAACATATAGTACAGAATATAGCTGGCAGGTTTGACATATGATCTTTACTGTTTCTTGGAATTTGCCAACTGCAACCCTGTGTTCCCTGCTGTCACTGACTAGAGCTAACATGATCCTCTCAAGATTTTCATTATATCCTTATTCCTAGATTGGCCTTTCACTTTTTACCTCCTTCTTTCATCCTCATAGGTATCAAAATCTTCATTTTGAGTCCACTTATGAGAAACCTTGAGTCAGTACTGTTCTCGTGATAACCAACATAATTCAATTACCCAGATGCAATTCAGAAATTAAGCTTCATCACCAACTATGAAAGAAGAAAAACAGTGTCTCTGCACCACAATGTGATATTAATGGCACTATTAGTTGACTGCTACGACAAGTTCTGGTGGTTGTATTTTAGAAAAAATGTTGCAATTTTAGAAGCTTTTGAAAACAATTACTGGAATGAGGAAGGATGAGGAAAATGGCTCATACGAATAAGCTGAAAAGGTCCATGTATTGAATTTCTTCAAGGACATGACTTCATCACAATCTACAAATGCCTAGTTGAGAATCTTTGTAGCATTAGGCATAATGAGATGCAGTGGTTTGAAGGCAAAGTTAGGTAAGTTAGACTAGATATAAAGGTCATTTCAGAGGCATCTTAACAAAACAACTTCACTAGAAAAGCAATTACTTCTCCGTTGCTTCTAGTTTCAAAATTAAACTATAAAAAAATAAAAAATAAGTTAGCAACACAGTTGCACAGTTGCTAAGTGTGCTTTTGTGGTCTGTATTACATGAAATAAATAAGGTTAACTAACTCTAACAGTCGTCTTGGTTTTAAAATCTTAGCAATTCTCTACGTACAGCCTTTGCTCACTTTTGTAGCCCTGGCACTTTTTAGTTAATGGCTAAGAACATTGAGATAGGCACTTGACATGTATCTGAACATCTACAGCACATTTGCTATGGGATTGTTTTGGTAGCTCATCTGAAGAAATTTTTGAGATATATGCTGCTGAACTGATATGGGTACTCACTTAAAAGTACAGAAGTCTTCCTAGTTGTAAGATCATGTCCTTTTCTCAGCTCAATGTGTATGTGCTCACATCCCGCATAGGGCCAGAAGATAATTGTGCCAGCTATCTTTGACAAACAACTGCTAGGTATGTGCCTTACCTCTGACACCCACAGTAAATCTGGACAGCCAGCATCTCTAGATGGTTTAATTACCCATGCTCATTTCAGAATATGAGCTTTTCAGGCTCTGGATTGACCCATACTGCATAATTGTTTAGTGTAGTCTTGATGATTTGTAATGCAGGATTTCATTCCAGGACCATTTTCCAGAGCAAGACACATTTGTTTGTTGACCTTCTGGCTTAACAGACACCACCACTATGTTACAAGTGTGCTTTGGATTATTCTCCTCACTTACATCAAACTTTCTCTTTTTTTGCATGATACTATATAGGGTTCATACAGGGTTCCTCAAAAAAAAAAAAAGTTATGCAAATCACAGACTGTATGTCAACTCTTGCCCAGCATGCTTGACATCTCGTTTGACCACTAGGAAGGTGCATCATTGGAAATTAACTTGCCTGGATATTTACCATAAGTGTTGAGAATTATTTGGCCAGTGATTCTTCTGTCACAAGGGTTAGAATTCATGAAATACTATTTGTGTGGGTTTTTTATGGCTCCCACAGGAGTGCTTCTGGCTTTACTTGGAATTGGCATAGGTACAGGTCCTATTTATTCCCCAATGTATGTCTTCCATTAAGCTACTCTATCTATGCAGTACATCTGCATATCATCTTTGAAGTAAGAAAAGTAATTTTTGGCATTGCATAAAGGACTGATTTGTATGTAACACTTTTAAGTTTCAGAAATTTTGTTGAGGAGTGTTTAAGTACCTGAACACCTAAACAAAGAATTTTGATGTGCTTTTTTTCCATTTTAAAAATAATCCTTTATTGCTATTACTACTACTACTACTACTATTATTATTATTATTATTGACACGCTAGCATATGCACACTAAAAATACACTTTGACAAGGTTTTATTTTGTACTAAGATATCTGACAGAAACCATGGATGCTCCCTTCTATTGGCCAGTTGCAAAAGTACCCCTTGTCTTCAGAATCAGGTATAAAGAATTAATCATGCCACTATCTTGAAGTGTATTGCTATTTCTCTAAGAAATAGAATCACAGAATCATTTGGATTGGAAAAGACCTCTAAAATCAGTGAGTCCAACCTTTGGCTGATCACAACTTTCTCAACTACACCATAGCACTAAATGCAACTGGGGAGAGCCAAACATAAGCATGTAAGCATGTTTTATCTCAAACATTCTGACTGTTGTGACAGGAAAGTTATGATTAGAAGAGAGGGTCTTGTGGAGGTGTGGCAGGGCTGGTCTGAGCCAACTTCCTCTTCTGCCTTTAGACTGTCAGTCTGCCTGTGTTAACGTCCCCCCAGCTCACTTCCTGGAGAGCTCAAAAAGGCTGGCTGTGCTTGTGTGAACAAAATCATGTGAAAAATGTAGTTTACATAAAAGGCATGCATCAGGTTAACTATAAAAAAGTAGATTTGTTCCACTCGTATTTTCTCTTTTTTCTTTCTTTGTTGCTGTCTTTGTCAACCCAAGATCCAGACAGTCCACACAACAGGACTAACACAGGATCTTCTTTCTTTTCTTTCTCCCTTTTCTACCTTCATTTCTCCTCTCCCTTACTTTGTCTTGGCAAATTAGGGCTGTCATATTATACCCCTTTACTTTGTACTGGAGTTTGTTGTGAGATTTGGGAGCCTTATGAAGTGTGTTGTAAAACTTAAGGGTTTGTTAGCCAATGCTTTTGAGACTAAATAAGGAGCTAGTTGCTAGAGTTTAGATGATTATATAATAAAAGTCATAAGAGTTCCCTGACATGTGGACTGATGCCTCTGTTCAACCTGACAAGAATTTACGATGAACATCACACCCCTTTACTGAATGGGCTGTGTCAGCCATGTCTAGTTGTTTCTTGAACAATTCCAGGGATGTTGACTCCACCACCTCCCTGAACAGTCTGCTCCAATGTTCAATCACTCTTTCCATGAAGAAATTAGTCCTGATGTCCAACCTGAACCACTCATGGCACAGCTTGAGGCTATGTCCTCTTATTCTGTTGCTACTTGCTTATGAGAAAATGTTGATCCCCACCTTCCTAAAAACTGCTTAGGGTAGTTGTAAAGACTCATATGGTCTCCCGGAGCCTTCTTTTTTCCAGGCTAAACAATCCCAGCTTCCTCAACCCCTCCTCATAAAACTTACTCTGTAGACCCTTCACTAGCTTTGTTGTCCTTCTCTGGACATGCTCCAGCAGCTCAATGTCTTTCTTGAAGGGAAGGGCCTAGAAATGGATAAAGGACTTGAGCTGTGGCCTCACCAGTACTGAGTGCAGCAGGACAATTGATTTCCTAGTCCTGCAGGCCATGCTATTTGTGATACAATCCAGGATGCCATTGGCCTTTTTGGCCACCTGGGCACACTGCTGGCTTATGTTCAACTGACTGTCTACCAGCACCTCCAGGTCCTTTTCCACAGGGCTGCTTTCCAGCTATTCTTACTCCAGCCTATCTTGATGTAGCTGTCTTATTATTGTAACAGGCAACAAGATCTTATTGCCAGCTACAAAAGTTACTGGAGAGAAAAACCCACCTGGTTTGCAATAAGAGGCAACAAAAGTCAGAACTATTAGATAATTCTGCAATTATCTCTAAGAGCAATTGAGATGAAAGAAAGAAAATAAAAAAGATAAAACAAAGTGACAGAATCATAAAATATCAAAAAATATCAATGGTTCAAGAAAAAAACTTTCAAATATTTCAGGTGAGAGACACAAATAAACTTAGATCATTGTGCAATTCTGTCCTCTGAGACCGTTTAATTTGTTCCAGCTAAATTATTTTTACCCTACATACAAATTTTAGATGTGAGTAAAAAAGAGAATGGTTTGAAAACCTGATGGCTAAGAACCTGTGTAGGAGAAAGAGAAGAAAGAAGAATGTATCATCTGTTTTCTACTTTTCTGAACATAAGGTCATGTAAACCAAAAGACCCATTAAAATTGGAAGTTAAACTTCAGACCACTCTGTTTTACAGAGTAGGTATAAAAAGAGGTTTGTAATTCTATCCTCCAAGGAGAGTAAATGAATTAATGAGCTGGACAGTTAAAAGTGGTCCTTCCATCTCTGTAATATTTTTACTGTATCCTCTAATTACTTATTTATTTGTTTCTAAATTCATTTCTTGGATTTGGGGTTTTCTTTGTTGTCCCTGTGGTTTTATTTGGATTTATTGCTTAATAAAAATAGGGGGTTTAATTATCCAAAAGGCATGAGACGACAGCATGTAGGCTCATCCAATTTCCCAGTACTTTTTGATCTAATTGAGCTCATGAATATGTGCTTTTAGAGATATATATATTTATGTGTACATATGTACGCACTCACATAGATACACATATCTATGCAGATATATATATATTCACCTATACATATAAAAGGCATAGGAAAGTTTGTAGGTAACTGCAAATATACAGTTAAAGAACAGCCATACAATGGCTCAGATTATTTTAATTCTTTGTCTGTTTATACTCCAAAAGTTAGGCCCAACAGCTTCTTTTCACTTTTTTCAGATGAACAGAAAAATAGTGAGAAAGCCCTGTGAAGGGCTTACACATGGTAGAAGATATATTTGACTTTCAAATATAATGATTCAAACCACAAATACAAAGGCAGTTAGGAAGGCCTAAAACAGAGAATAATGATGAAAGAGAAGACTCATTTAATAGAAAATGTAGTATAATGTGGTGAGGAAGGAAAAGGTTAGCACAGGTATTTATATCTTGGATATGTAAGCAGAGACATTGGAGACATAAAGCTAGAGAACTGACAGTCATGGAACTGTAAATATTGAGAATAAGGAGGAACAGAAAAAACCCAGTGAGATTAAATTTTTCATTAAAGGTAGGATAACAGTATGCAAATTACTGTTTTAAAGAGGGTAAGAAAAGGGCATTTTTAAAGTGGTGCAAAGTGTATTACAGAAAAAGAATAAAGTTGCACTTTCTGAAAACTGCAAGAGGTTCTGAGAAAGCTGTGTCAAATGTGTAACAGGGCAGCTCTTACTCTTAAATCATTTTAAAAAAGACTGAATAACATATTTTGAAATAATATTGTACCAGAAAGAGGATGAACTAGTAGACCTTACCCTTTTAAGATCTCTGTCACTTCAGTACTTTATCCCAATCCATTTAATTAGTTATGAAAAGATTAATCAATAGGGTCTTTTCTGCCAGCTCAAAAATGGGAACTTCTGAAACTGTTATTACAAAAATGCTATATATATAAAATCCATAAAATTTTTATTTCTGTTTTAATAGATGGTACTACACTATTTATTAAGACTTTCCTCAGATTTTTTTTCTTCTGAACTAAAGAAATTATTAAGTTTCTTTGGAGAATAGTATCAGGTCAATATTACTACTATGTGAGTCTCTACAGGACTTCCTGTGGATTGTAGTCATTGGCATAGTATTTGTTTTCTTTTTTTCCCCCTTTTTTTATGAAGCAAAATACTAATTTTGAATAGGGATCAAAGTTTCTGCATTTCCAAGCAAGCAGCTATAACAGAAAAGACTTCCTTACTGTAAGCAGCCTCATGCTTGTTTTCTTTAAGAAACACTGGCACTAGATAGGATATGATAGAATATATTCACGTGACTGAACTTGGCTAGTGCTACTGAAAATATTGATGCTAGCAGAGAAACAAATGTTCAAGTCTGTTATTTAATATTGGGCTTTGAGAGGGACCTCTGAATTATAAAGAAACCATTATTATCTCTGATATATTAGAAACAGGCAACTTTAATGGCAAAAAAACTTTAGTCCTATACAAGCTTGATGTTAAGCTCCACATTGTATGCTGTTGCATAACAATGGGTTCAGTTGGCTTTTTGCAATTTTTAAGAGCAATAATTTACAGCAATGATAATGACAACCACTACTAAGCAACCATTTTCCCCATTGACCTAATCAAGAAAATACTTTTGCAGAATACATTTAAAGAGCTAGTCTATATGAGACTGATTTTAACAAATACTAACACTTATGCCTAAATCTATTCCTATGTACAGAAGAAGTCTTTGGATGAAACAAATAGGTTAAATTTCAATTAATAATATAGTTAAAAATGGTGCTTTGTAAACATCAATTATAAATACATGTCTTCTTGAAAAGACAAAAAGCATTCTGTACAAGTGATTTGAAATTATGCACAGTTTCTTAACAAGATTGAAAAAAATAACATTTTTACTCTTCTTTGGTCAAATATGTTGTACTGTCAGACTTTCAGCTGCATAACAAGTAAGAAATATATTGAGAGAAGAATTTATGGCATTAGTATTTTTTTAAAAATTTTGAGAATAGCTGCTGAGTCAGATCTTTACAATTCAAGAAGGACTTTAATCTATTCTGAAAGTTATTAATGACTCTTGTTGGGTTCAAAGATCTTTTGATGTGTCCTGCATAGGGATTGGATGTACACTTGCTAAACTGGAGATTTGAAAACAGGGGTTTGGATTGGGAAATTGTGAAGCTATTGCCGAGTGATACTTTAATCATCTTTAGTGTTTACATAAGAAAGTTTTTGTGGAGTTCTGCAGATAAATAGTGAACTTTCTGAAATATTCCTGAGACACAACAATATTGATATGAATGGGTATGAGAGAAAAGGCTGCTCATTACTTCATAGCACTCCCTGCCTTCTCACTGCTTTGACTGACAGTGATATCAATTCAGCAACAGTGTGTTTTCTGAAGAGGAGACTCCATTTTCAGCAGACTTTGCCAATAAATTCAAGTTAGAAGCTCTAAATCAGGTCCACAGCCAGTGTTAAAATCTCACTTCTTCAGCTACAAAGAAAATGCTGCATGACAGTTTCAAATTGTTTTTTTTATAAAATGGTGATATTAGAATTATAGTGGACCATCAACTGTGTAAATTAGACTTTTCTAGAATCCAAATCTTAGTTTACTTTTCATGAATCAATTTTGATCCTGAAATAAGTAGGCACCTTTCCAGCTGAACTTACTGAGAGTGACAGCATTGGTCTATGATTAGGCACATTAGTCCACATTCATTGTAACAAAAATAACTGAGGTGAAAATAACAGGTGAAGTCCACTTGGTGTTCACTTCTTTAAATGCTAATAGGGAGAGAGATGGGTGTCTTCAGCAGGCATTTTGTGAGGGTGTCTGCACAGTCACCCTTGGCAGACAACCTGGATAACTTAAAAATAGGAACATGAATGCCATGATGTTTATGGAAGTTGAACATAGACAAAGCTGTCTGAAGGTTGTTTGAGATTGTTTGCAGTCAAAATGGTCACATTAAGCGCCTGAGTCCAGTACACACAGGGCAGCCCAGTCTCACAATGTGGTCCTGGGAAGGATCTGTATGCACAGCGAGGTGCCACATGGGACCAGCAGCCAGGGCCACCTCGCTGCTGGGTGCAGAGGATCTTGCCGGGGGCGTCGTCACACAGAGCTGGAGGGCTCACATCTCACACAGGCGGTGAGAAAGTGGGGAACTTGCATTGCCAGAGAGGAATGCCAGTGACCTCTAGCTGGGGCATAGGGGAACTGTTGGGGGACACTAAAATTTTGTAAGGTTTAGTTATGAAACAGTGTTTAGAAACTTGTAGGAGTGAGCTTATTAGCATTTTGTAAGTGTCTAGCCTGTGGTTTAAATATTGTGTTACTGATATTGATCCTGCATATACAGCTCACTGATTTCTGTTTTATTACATGTCGTTAATAAATCACTAAATTGCTTTGATCCTAATTTCGTTTAAACTATTTGAATTGAGCAATTTTTCTCAGCAATACAATACAGTGCATCAAAAACTTGAAATATCTCAGAGTGTTTGATTGTTTTAACTTAGGAGCCTTAGATAAAAAGATTGAACTATACCTGAGTTATTGCAACCAGCAACATAGAACCTGAATAGATATCAACATTGCAGAGAATGAAGTTGCAAGTCTTCATTCGCATATTTAAGAAATTATCACAACTGGAACAGCAATCTCTTGGACAGAGATATTTAAGTGAGAGAAACTGTGTTCTCAGAGTCTAGTTCTGGAGAGCAGTAGTGTTTCCAGCAGTGAAAGATGGTTGCTGAAAGCACTCAAGCTTTATTGAAGTTGCTAAGCAATGATAAGAAAAAAACAGTACATTCTGCCAGTGTTGGTTTTGTGTTCAGGTATTGTTTCGTTTTTGTTTCTGTTTTCTCTCCAAGGGATGAAGAAGGACTACATGATCACAAAGGTGTGATAATTGATGGGCTATTTTTTACAAAGCAAGGACTACAGACAAGTGTCAACACATCATGAAAGTGTTTCTATTTTACATAGATTAAGAAAGGAAACAGGAATTAGGTAGGGCAGGCTACAAGGGACCCAATAAAAAAATAAATAAATACGAATTAAGTAGGTCTGGTCTCAGTTAGGGCTTGTAGTCAGAGAAAGAAGGGCCCTACATGGAGAAAAAGGTCTATTAATTGTGAGGTCTGGCAAAGGGTCTTTTCTTTTAGATCAGTGCAAGCAAATAGCTTTTTAGTGTTTTCCCTACTTATTTTACACTTTCATGGTGCTACACAGACATTTGAATGAAATTAGGCAACAAAACCACTTTGTGCAACAGGTTTTTTCCTTTAGTCTGGCTATCAATGTCTTTTGTAAGAAAACAACGGGCATGTTGCCCCAAGCTCTACCTGCTGTGTGCACAGCCAGCCCTCCTCCCTCTCTGCTGTCACTCCCGCTAACAGCTGAGACTAACAACAACCATGTGTCATCCCAACTCCTCTTAACTCGTTGATTCTCCTGAGATCAGTCTGTCTCTGCAAATCTGTTAGCTGATTGTCTCCTACCATAACTAACTGACAACACTTAATATTTCTTACCTGTTCCTTCTTAATATTCATGTATGCTGTATATACAATATGCACTAGGTGCAATTGGTGTCATAGCAGATGGATAGAGCAGAAATTGTATATATTACAGGAGAAAAAGTCATGGGTTTTATTTTTGTCCATTTTTTCCCCCTCTACGTAAGTAATACAATACGTTTTTTTTCCAATTTGTTTGCAAAGCCCCTTGGTACCTAAACAAGATAGCACAGTTTTAGACATAGATTTCTTTGTATTTATTAAATTTTAAAGAATTGTAGCTTTTTATTGCTCACATTTTCCAATAGCTATTACATTTCAATTCTGCCAGAAAGACTCACTTCTGTCTATCAAACAATGTCAACAGCCAATCCTATCAATGTAACTGGACATTTATTTCAGAAAATTAACTTACATTCCAGTAAATATTATTGATTATGACAAGTGATACTGTATGATTACTAACTGGATAACTTTAAACATATGGAAAATCTCATTTCTGTTTTCTTTACAAGGTGGTTATCCAGGACAGAAAGTCAGAGTAGAAAATGGTGTAGCATATAATAGTCATTGAAATGTGAAATAATAATTTCTGCTCCAGTGGTACCTTGATATATAATTACACAATACATATTTTAAGAAGTCTCAGATTGCATATCCCCATGGCAGGCAGCTACTTCCATGGGGAGCATTTCATAAATGGAGGAAATTAATGGGCTAAAAGCCAAATTATGACAGAAACTGACAAAATTAAGGGGAAAATCAGTGTGAAGGATAATATTCCAGGCTTGACTTGTTCCATTATACTTAGTCTTTACATAGAGGCTCTTAGGTCACTGCATGATTTGTTCTGCAATACCTATAACTGTGCACAATAGTCTAAGTGAAAGGCAGTATCCATCATAAGTTTGAATTGCCTTGTTTTTGTCAGTTTATGCTGTGCCTTTAACATTATTTAAGTGTACTATGGGGAATATTGTTATTAAAGACAGATTGGTACTGAATTATCCAGCCCGAAAGAACCTAAAAGAACAGACATAAAAAGATCAAAATATGGCAGGTGTGCTGTACCTAAGCTTATTATCTGAAACTGAGTGCCTAATCCTGCACATATTTTGCTGCATCAATTAATTTGTTTGACAGACATCAACTGAAATAGTAAAGGAAAGAAGATGGTCAAAGTAGCATGATGAAAAATATGGGCAACAAAATATGCCTTTTTTTTAGTAAATTATTTGATCCCTGTCCCACTTTTGGTTTATTTCAAATAATTATTATATAGAAAAATATTGTTTTCTGTTTCAGGACTTTGATGACTGATGATGCAAAGAGTGGTGGATAAGTATACACTCAGTCTACCACAAAAATCTTGAACTAATACAAAGTTATCATGGAGTCAGAAACTCTACAATTGTTTATTTAAAAAAATCAGCATCTAAATTGAGCAAAGATACAGAATGTTGCATTTTTCTAGGAGTGGATTCACAGTGGGTTTCATAGACAGACATAGGAGCATGGACAGTAATTCCAAATACAATTTCAGGAAAGCTGGAGACTTAAGGTGGGGGTTGAAATACCACAGAAAAGAGTAGATATGAGAGTAATGCTCCTGCCTTTGAGTTATGTGTTCTGTTTAGTAGCTTAAATCAAGTTCTATCTAATATCATTATCACTTATCAAAAGACAAGGGGGATCAAATGCACTCAGTAAGTTTGCAGATGACATCAAGTTGGGCAGGAGCATTGATCTGCTGGACGGTAGGAAGCCTCTGCAAAGACATCTGGACAGGCTGGGTCGATGGGCTGAGGTCAGTTGGATGAAGCTCAACAAGGCCAAATGCTGTCTCACAATGACCCTATGCAGCGTTACAGGCTGGAAAAAGAGTGGCTGAAAAGCTGCCCAGCAGAAAAGGACCTGGGGGTGCTGGTAGACAGCCAGCTGAACATAAGCCAGCAGTGTGCCCAGGTGTCCAAGACCAATGGCATCCTGGATTGTATCACAAATAGTGTGGTCTGCAGGACCAGGGAAGTTATTGTCCTGCTGTACTCAGTACTGGTGAGGCTGCGCCTCAAATCCTATGTGCATCTCTGGACCCATCACTTCAAGAAAATGCTGGAGCTGGTCCAGAGAAGGGCAACAAAGCTGGTGAAGGGTCTGGAGCACAAGTTTTATGAGAAGCTGATGAGAGAACTGCATTGTGTAGCCTGGAGAACATTATTCTTCTCTAACACTATCTGAAAGGGGCTTGTAGAGAAGTGGGGTATTTAAAAATTTCTTCACCAAAAGGGTAGCCAAGCCTTGGAACAGGATTGCTGGAGACATTTTTGTGTTACCATCGCTGGAGGTATATAAAAGACGTATATGTGGCACTTGCACCCATGGTTTTGTGGCAAACTTGGCAGTAATAGGTGAGCAGTTGCACTTATGATCTTAAAGTTGTTTTCCAACATGAATGATTGTATGATTCTACAACCAGTGAACTATATGGTACATATAAGATGTCTCACTTCCTATTCAGAGAATTTGGGTTTAAAATCCTGCTGGTGTTAAGGCTTTAAGTGGGACACTGTTGATATTGAGGTGTTACACAAATCCAAAGAGGCAGGAGCTATAGGTGTCTGCAGACCTAGATAGACAGCTTAGTAGGAATTTTGAAGAGCTAATTGATATTTTGATATGCACAGAATCACACAATGGTTGGGCTTGGAGGGAGTTCTGGGAGGGAGTCCAGCCCTCCTGCTTCAACAGGGCAACATACAGCAGGCTGCTAGCACTGTATTCAGAGAGTTTCTTAATATCTGTAGAGATGGAAACTCGAGAACCCCCCTGGAGAACCTGTTCCAGTGATTGGTCACCCTCACAGTAGAAGTGTTTCCTCATCACAAAGCACTTGCCCGGGAGGTTTACTTATATTTAAGACTCCAAGAGGTCCCAGCAGACTCTTGCAAAGCCTTTAAGTTCTTTGATACCTGGAATCACATAAAGAGGAAAAGCTAAGCACTTATTCTCAAGAGATTTCTGTTAATTTAGTGAGAAAATAAATGTTTTCACAAAAGATTTTATGGGAGTAACAAACAACCGAGGAGAAGAATTACACTAAATCACACAACAAACACCAACCCAAAACTTACTGAAATACAACCCATCGGTTTTAAGTTACCCACAACAGGAAGAAAAGAGTAAAGGAAGGAAAAGGGAAGAGAGAAGAAAAAAGTAAAGGAAGAGAAGGAGAGAAGAGGAGAGAAAAATAGTTACTGACAAGAGTCATATGATGACAGGTTCCAGGAGAGAAGGCAGGACCAGACTGAACCACTCTGCAGCTTTATTTATGTGGTTTGGCTACCATGGCCATCCCTCCCAGGTGGGCATCTGGTTCACTGACCACTCAGTGCTCTCCCACCTGAAGTGAGGGGTGCCATAGCCAATCAGAGGAACCAGGGGCATACTGTGGGCAGGCTACCAGATGGGCCTTTCTGATTGACATGCCAGCCACATGGCTCCTGGGCCACATGCACTCTGTAAACTTTGCCATGTTGGCTGCAGGCCTTATCATGTGCACAGTCCTGGCCCCCTCCTCTCCCATACACACACACACAGACAAGATTCAACCCAACAGTCAGACAGCCCACTGAAATACAAATCCAGACTCTCATACAGGAGAAACATCCTGTGTTTCATTTATGACACAGGTTCTGTCACTAGGGATCAATGAAAATCACCTTTGTTTCATCTGCTTTCCACCAGCATGTACCCATACTTTGGGGTTAAGTCTCCCTAGGTGCAGGACTTGACACTTCCTTTCAGTGAACTGTGTGAAATTTCTGTTGGCTTTCCATATTAAATGAAAGTAAGTCTCATTTCCTCATACTTGACTTTGGGAATCAACTAACTTTAGTTAGAAGGACATATCTACAGTTCCTGACATAATCAATGGTAGTACCTACTTCTTTCTAGCATGTATAGAGGAAACATACTGTGATCTGAATACATTGACACATAAACATAGTTTATAGGTTTCTAAAGTAGGGGCAGTTTAGGGGTTCCTCTACATGCAGCTTAGATTTTCATTGTCCCAGAGTGCAGCAGTCTTCAGAAAGCACAACAAAATCAGTCAGAGAAGTTAATGCTGCAATCTCATATTGTTTCTGAAAGAAGAAGGATCAGTCTGAATGTCCAAACCTTGTTAGATTTATCACTGAGCCCCTGTGTAAAAAAAAAAAAAAAGGTGTCATAGTTAGTGTATCCGTATCTGGTACTGTGGCACTAAGCCTTACAAGCTTCAACACTTATTTCACACTGGTTTACATAAGGCAATTGTCCTGAGTACAGAAAATTGAGCAAATTAAAAATTGAGAAACCAATTGTGGTTGTTGGTTTATATTTTTTTTTCCCTACGAGGGAGTATAGTTTCCAAACTAGATATTACAGGAATTGTTGTAAAGAATAATTAGTACTTGTACCCTTGTTCATCAGTTCAATTCATTATCTGGAAAAGTATGTGAGCCACAAATGAAAATCGCATAAGTAGTTAATTCAATAATGATGGAGTTGAGTGACAGCAATGACTATTGACAATTAACAGAACAGTGTGGTAGTATGTTTTGGGATTAATAAAACAAAGCATGACTGCTTGATAGGATTGGGAACTCTAGGAAAACATTTGGTAGGTGGAGAGGATTAGCTCACAGATTGCGTGTCTACCTGATGCTTTGTAGCACAGCCATGTAGCAGAGATGCCAGAAGTACTGATATGAGCTATGGCACAATTCCAGGCCAATATATGTGTTCCTTAATTATTCTGCTTCAATGTAGTTCTTTCTACATGACACCGTAATATGACATATAAATATCTTTACAGAGAAGGTGCTAGAAAAGAAGCTGTGGGAGAAAATCCTTCAGCAACAGGAAGGCAGCTTCAGTGTCCTGTTATGTTTTATTTTCACAGAAGTCAACAGCATGTTTCCTGCTGATTTTGGTTGTGCATGGTCAGATTGCTGGTGTGCAGGTGATTCATAGAAAAAGTACCAATATTAGTAAAAATGTAGCTACACAAATTATAAAGGTTTTTTCATCCATCACAGTCAATTTTGGTTGACAAAATAAATAAAGCTGAAAAATCTGTAAATGTAGAACCCCTACAAGTAAATATATAAAAAGTAAATTAGCTACTTGTCATTCCTGCCTTTGTGATGACTTATTATATATGCAAGGCCTCCTTCAATAACTGCCATCTTATAACTTCAGCCAGGGAACATGCATGAAAAATATAAACTACAAGCTTGTAGCAGTAGAAATGTAATTTTAGTTTATTTCTTTGCTGAGCTATGGAAGTGTAGATAGCTTGTTTTGATACCACAAAATCAATTTAGCTTTTTTGCTGTGAAAAACTACCAGTTTTTGCTTAGCAAGTACTTGTGGATTTGATTTATTGTGAATTTTTCTATTTCACAGGAAAGCAGCTGCTTTTTTTTTCTCTCTCCCCCTCCCATATATGAAATGGCAAGTTTCCAAGTCTAAAATCTACCTTTTATTTGTATAGAAAATAAGAAACCAAAAGAAGTAGGGATCTCTTTTTCCATGCTATAATCAAGTAGGGATTTTTACACAGATGTCACCCATATACGTTCATTTCGTCTTTTTGAGTTAATTGGGTTTTTTTTCTATCTTAATTCCTAGTATAATTTTCTCACATTTTTTTTTATGTAAACTTTTGGAAATGTAAATTGTCTTTTAAATGATATTCCTTGAATATTTTCATAATTATTTTTGTATTTCCTACAAATATGTTAATTTACTTATTCTGTGCAGTCAGTCATTAAAAACATTGTGTTGCATAATGGCATAAGGAAAGGCACAAAAAATTCTATAAAGAATTATAATTTATAGACAAGTGTCATACTCCCATGCTACTTTAGTGATAGAAAATCTGCCTGGGGAAAATACATGAAAAGTCTAACATTTTTGGCATTGCTTATATAAGGCTTGATGTCTATGATTAACAGAAACCACTATAATAATCTTGAAATTAATGGGATGACTTTCATTTAGGCAACATTGGCTAGTTTATTAACTGGATTACATTGGCAATATATTGCCAGAATTTACTTATTAGGCACAAGAAGTGATAGAACTGCAAAATCTGAGAAAAATTACACCTAAAGCATAACTGAAACTCAGTAAATGATAGCTTAGGTTTATTAGAATGCAGCCCATCATGTATAGGGCAGTAAACAAATCACATATAACTCATAAAAATATGCATATCTGTTCATAGCAGGTATAGAGTAACTTTTGACATTCTTAGCTTTGTTCAATCAGTATAAATGAGATTGGGCACAAGACAGATATTAAATCAGAAAAATAATATTTTGTTTTCAAATACATATTTTTAGTGAGCTTCTAAATGCTAAGTTTACCTTATTGTCAGTTTTAGTCTGCCATCATTTTTCACTGCCAATTGTGGATATTTCCATTATTCATTGGATGTCTTACAAATATTGATTATCATCTATTATCAAGACATAATATATGTATATGTTTGTGTTACAACCCAGAAGCTCTATGCTTTAATAAGTGCTACACTTTAATTTCAGGCTTTAGGAGATTTCACCCACACAAACACTTGTAAAATCACTGGGGGTTTGATACCTTGAATCCACATCCGAAGAAAAACTACACATTTTTCTCTGAAAGATTTATTTTAATTTGGTGAGAAAATAGACATTTTGGCAAAAAGGATTTTACAGAAATAACATACAACTTCACAAAGGCATTACAAGAGATTACTAAGACTAGCTAGTATTACTGTGGTAAGGAATCTTTGTTATACCCAGCAAACACAAACTCCACGCCACTTAAGTGAGGTACCCACAACTTACAGAAAAGAAATATTCAAGTTACACTTAAGAGGAAGAAAAGAATAAAAAAAGAGAGATTAAGAGAAGAAAGAATAAAGAAAGGAAAAGAGGAGAGAAAAATATAGTCACCTCTTAGAGGGTCACATGCCTGCAGTTTCAGAAGAGCAGACCATGGCCAGAAAGGAGACTGCTGCCTCATTATTTGCTCTGGTCCCTGTGGACAAACTCCCCAGATGGGCACTTTGACCCTCCAGGCCACTCTGGGGTCCCAGGCCAGGGTGAGGGGCAGTGTTCTTAATGTCCCTGCCCATCTGACTGGGTCAGGGACTCCAGGAGCTGTGGGGGGCTATAGTTTTCCCTTATGGGAGATTTCAATCACTCTCGCATCTGTTGGAGGATCAACAGCAGAGTACAAGTAATTCAGAAGAGTTGTGAAGGATATTCAAGACAAATACCTGACACAGGCGGTCAAGAAGCCAGCAAGGAAAAGTACTATTATGGACCTTACAGTTACACACGGGATGGAATTCAGGACGCTGGCAGGAAGAAACCAGGCAAAAATCCAGCACCATAACTCTGGACTTCAGGAGAGCAGACTTTGGTCTTCTCAGGGATCTTCTCACAAGAATCTTATGAGGGAACTCTCTGGAAAGAAGAGTTGTTCAGAAGGGTTGGCTGGTTTTCAAGGTTTACAACATCCAAGCTCAAGTGTGTTAAGTCCAGATGAGCACAAAGTCAAATAACGGCAACAGGAAACCTACAGGAATGAATAAGAACATCCTGAATAAACCCAAACATAAAAAGGAAGCCTACAAGTGGTGGAAGCCTATGAGAGGTGAAAGCAAAATGAGCTGACCTGAAAAGAATATGAAGACATCATCTAGGCAATGTAAGAAAGAGATTAGGAAAGCCAAAGCCCACCTGGAAATTTGATTTGTGAAAGGGCAACAAGAAGGGCTTCTCAGGTGCATCAACCACAAAAAGAAGACAAAAGAAAATATGTGCCTGGTGCTGGATGGGGCAAAGGTTCTGGAGACAAAATGCACAGAAAAGGGCAAACTACTGTTCTTCTTTTGTCTTGATCTTTAAAACTTACCTTTGGGAATACCATGCCCTCAAGACTGTTGCAAAAGTGTAATACAAAAGATTTACCCTTCGATGAAAATGATCGGGTTAGGGAAACATATTTTCCAGCTTCAACCAATCTGTAATTCTGTGATTCTAACAAATATATGCCATCCTTTTTTAATTTTCTTTTTCTTTTTTTTTTTTAATGTAGTGTTAAACCAACAATAAATAATTTTGATGTCTGAGGAAGAAGAAAAACCTTAATTTTCTAAGCCCTCTAACAGTTCCAAACATCCATTTATATCCCAGACATATCAAAGCATACATGTATGTACAATGATTTCTTCTCATATGAAGTTTTTAAAAATTACTCGCTTTGTTGGGTTAGACCATCTATTTCTAAATGATGTATAGAGGGAAATATCAATTCCTATGTATAGTGCACACTGAGAATGCAGTATTTTGCACTCATTTGTGATGTGGCATTTGCTAGAACTTTAGACAGATTAAGAGACTCTCACCAAGATAAGAGGTCTTACCAGCCCAAAAGATATAAACCAATTGGTCTGGGGTTATTTTTTTGTTTGTTTGGTAGCCTCTTTTTTATTTTCCTTTTTTTTTTTCCCTCTTTTTTTAAGCTAGCTACAACTTTGACAAAGGTAAAGACTGACCAGTGAGGCAACTATAGTAATGACTAAATCCTGACAGGATTGAAAACAGGTGTGTTTTTACTATCTGATTTTCAGAGACCAGATCCTTACGGTACAGAAGAAAGAATAATACAAATAAAACACAACAAGAGAAGAAGGAAATGTTTCCTTTTTACTGTATTCAGTCAAACAAACCATGATCTTATAAGAATTCTATTTTCCTTTTCTGGCTGATGATGTTCATCTGTGAGTTAATATTATCAATCTCTTAGTCTGTTCAGATGCACATCAGGTGCAATTCATCCCATATAAATATAGAAATCTATCCTAGAAATATCTTTCAAGACCTCTTTTACCACAAATGGACTCAGTTTTTTTAAGCCCTGAGTAATCTCACTGATTTGGGGATATCTAATTTATGATGACATTGATTTCACCCTAGAAGTGCCTATGAAGTAATTTTGACTACTTCTGTTCACTGTCTCTGTTAGCTAAAAATGTACTGACCTTAAATAAACGGTGTATAGAAAACTACAATATAAATTTGAGAGTTAAAAGGTTTTATTCCTGTCCTACTTTCAACTAGATTAATCTTGCCCAATTAGCCAAGAATGAAATTAGGGTGCTAATTTTCTGGAGCTGAATCAATTAATACAGTTCTCTCTGTGCAGCTTCTACACCACTTTTCAAATGTGTGTATGTTTTTCCAGGGAACTTGGAGAAGGATATGAGAATCTTGACATTTTTAATTGCCTTAAAATGTTGCTTCTATATTGAGATGTGCAAAGAAGACAGGAGAGTGAAGATAAAGTCTGAGGGGAGGAGGCCTTAGCCCACAAACTGTTCACTTTGTGAACAGTTCACTTTGTCCCCAGGAGGGGACTCTCTGGGTGTGTGATGCTTATCTCCAACGGACCAGGCCATGTCACAGGAGGTCCCCTGTGCACACACTCACAACTACCCTGCAAAAGGCCTCAGCTCTGAGCACGGGTGCCTCTGAAGCATACCTCTCCCTACCTCAAGCCTAAATGACTTTCAAAAACCCATCACCTCCAGCTTCTGCAAAATCATCATGACTGTGTATATTGTGATTGTGTTTATTTAACCATTTTTCAAGACTGAATAGGGGGAGAAGGTGTTTGCTGCTTCTTCTTTTTTTTTAATTAATTGGCAATAGATTTATTTCCCACAAGCTGAGCCTCTTTTACTGGTCACATATCTAAATAGTGATCTGTGTGACAAGTGATCTAGAACTTGTTCTTGTTTCCTCCTACGTGAATCAAAACATCCCTGCTATGTAGAGGACGCCCCTCCCCTCCTTACTGCACTATCAGGAAAAAGGTACTGCTCTATCCCAGTATGGTGGCTACTCGTGTTAGCAGAGTCTTTAAAAAAAAAGTTCATTATCTTAATATCTATACCCTGTGCTGATGTTTTGTTTGTTCTGTGATTTTTATTTTTTTATGGTTTTTTTTCTCAATGAGGAAAATAATGAAACATTCAAAAGTTTTCTGGAAAAAAAGTCAGACTTTAAATGAATTACTGCATTTAAGGCAATAAAACTTACTTGGTAAATATTTCAAGAGTTAATCTATTATCTCTACCTTTAATACTTTTTGAAAACTGGAGGTGTCACAGTGATATGGAAGAAATCAATTCTAATTTAATTTCTTTCTTTCTGTCTCTTGACTGCCTGTTGAGAAATCTGTAACTTATCTTGTAGCTACAGGAAACTTGTATGCAGACAAAAACAATAACCTATTTTTTTTCATTTTGTTTTTCTCCTCGCCCCGCCCCCCACACAAATAGTTGTCCAAAAAAGATAACAACAAAAATCTCTCTTGCTAATTTCCAAAATGGGAAGACAGTAATGTGTATCTCTCAGCATTCAGTACATGACAAATGTCTATTGTATCTCCTCAGATTTCCTCACTACTGCCACTGTCACCACCCAAGTTTCTAAAGACAGCTACTAGCCGATTGTCAGCCAATAACACACCGAGAAGGTTGTGCAAGTCTGGAAAACATGAGGGTAAATTTTAAAGAGTTTCTAACTTTTACAGCACTTCTCTTTAGTGCTGTCCACTGAGAGGTACTGAAACAATAAGCAAAAAATTCTTAAAACAAAAAAATAATATTTGCAGTAACATAAGAAGAAGAAGAAAAAAACCCATTAAATTAGGAAAAAACCTCTAAGTACAAAAAAAAGCTTGTGCCTGAATCTTGAAACATTCTGGTTTTGAGGGGTTTTCTCTTTTGCATCTTTTATGACAAAACAAAACACAAAAACAATTATAATTTTGAAGGTCATAATGCAATAGGAAAACTTTGAACCTGAAAAGACATATAATTTTTCACTGCTCCTAAGGCCTATAATGATGGGTGTTCTAGAAGAGTTATACATTAACATCAACTTTTTCATTTGAGTTGTAGAATAATTGCTGAAGTGAAGCACTGATGTGTTCTGAATGAAGTTGGGATCCCATATTTGAACAATTGTACGGAACATGAGTGATAAAATTAAACCAGATGTGCCCACCTAACCTGCTCTTCAGCTCATGAGATCAAACTAGAGCCATCCTGAAGAAAACCTTCTGAAACAAATACAATATGGATGCTGGGAGCTCAACATCAAATGCTTCCACTGTACAGAAATCTTCAACTGTGCCAAAATAATTTCTGATGTAGATGTGACCACAGGGAACATGGGCTGTATTTTTCCTGTTTCTCCCTGAGTCTTTTTTGGTTTGGTACATTCCTTTGTGTTTTGAATGAAAAGTAAAATACCAATATAGTTATGAAGAGCCAGCCTCAGACTTCAGAGTTTTCTGCCATTACTATTCCCTAAATCTTCCTGGAGGAGTGTGTGTGTGCTTAAAAATATAAAAAAAGAAAACAAAAAGAAAAAAAGAGTGCAGTTCATACAATCTTTCAAATTTTTCAATTTTGAGTTGTCTTTGATGTTTTTGCTTGATGTTATTTTAGATGGGAGAGCTAGTTCAGAGGTTATAAGGCCTGGGGCCAAGCTTGCCATTATTACTCTGCCTGTGGACCACTTCTCTTCCTTGGAAATGAATTGCCAATGACAATTATGTTACACAGATCACAAGCTAATAACATGCTGACACTTTTTTGGATTCCTCAGCACCGTCCTATTTAGGTTCCATATCTCCTCATGTTTCCTTTTGAAAGAGTCTAGGTCACAGTGTTACTTTTGTTGAAAATCAGTGTTTTAGTCAGTATCTTTTTAAGCCTATAGTTCTTAGGTTTACTGTAAAATCGTCTTTGTGTTCCTGAGGTTGGTTTCTGTGGCTCTGCAGACAACAGTTTTTCAGGGAACAGCCAACCACTGCAAAACACAAATAACTTTATTTAAAATTTAATTATGAAAGAAGGAAGCATACTATAAAAATTAAACAGCATAAACTCCTGCCTAGTACTTAATATTCATGTAACTGCAGCATCTAGCAGAATCTTAAAGTGAATATGTGACACCCATCCAGACTAGGAGAGTATGCCTGTACATTCCTGTTTCTGACATATTTTGCTGTCAGGCTTCCTAAGTGAGTAAAGTTATTCCTGTCAGATAGTAAAAAATTTTAAAAAGCTCAGAATTTATAAAAACAGTATTGTGAATGGTATTGTGAGTAGAGGTGATTTTTGTTCCTGAACTCCTACAAATACTGTAGTACTTGGCAATCGTTAGAAATCCTGTAGAAAAGAAAGATCATGTAAAAATATTGAATTTTCAGCTGTCAGAGCCCATGCTAGTCACTTAGAGTGTTTAACTTAAAACATCTATTGCAAGCCCCTAAATCAGAAATGCAGGTTTATTCACAGTGCAATTCACACCACTTAAAAAGAGTCTACATCTCTGTATTGGCTAAATAGAAATTGAACTTGAGATGCAAAAATTTTAGACACTGTGAACAATTCCTGTTGCCTCTGTCAATATCATTTATTTGAAAAAAAAGTGAAAGTTTTCTTGTTTCCAAAAGAGTAAATTTGTGTCATGTGATGTCATGAGGAATTTTTTAATGTTACTCAGCATTATCAACAGCAAGGTCTTCTTTAGAAAATTGCTTTCTTACTTTGCTTGGCTTTTTTACCTTTAAATGAAAATAAAATAGATTGCTTAATGAAGAAGAGAAAAAAGGAAAAATTACAATTGTCTCCTATTGATCCTGTCAGTGAAAAGGTGGTGTTTCCCCCAAATGTGATTGCCAAACAGAAATGGAGAAAGGAGAAACAGTTAGAAAGGTGATATGACCTTATCCGTGTAACACCAAAATAATGACCTTCACTGAAAATGTTGTGCCCCATAACATCTCCTCACTTCTTTCTTTCATGAATTAGGTGACCTTCTAAAGTACAAATCATAGAATTAATAAGGTTGGAAAAGACCTCCAAGATCCACAAGTCTTGTTTTTGACCAAGCACCACTATACTATTTCAACTAAACCATAGCACCAAGTGCCACATCCAGTCTTTTTTTCAACATTTTCAGGGATGTGACTCCATCACCTCTTTGAGCAGCCCAATAAAATGTTCAACCACCTTTTCAGTGAAAAAATTCTTCCTGATGTCCAAAATGAACCTCCCCTAGCACAGCTTGAGGCCACTTCCTCTTGTCCTGTTGCTTGTTATCTAGGAGTAGAGGCTACCCTGGTAGGCTTGCTTACCAGCTGTGTCGGGAAGTTATCTTTCACACATTCAAGGAACCTCCTAGACTGCCTCTTCTCCACTGTGTTGAGTCTTCGACAGACATCCACCAAGTTAAAGTTTTCCAAAAGAGCAAAAGCTAGGGACCATAAAACATCAGCCAGATGCATAGAATATTTCATCCACTTTCTGGGTCACCACACTCCTCCTAGCAGTGGCTTTTGACTGTGTGGAAACCATTGCTGCCTGGAGGGTGGCTGTGCTCTCCTACACAAAACGCCGCAGAAAGTACCACACAAAGAACTGTGCCACGTCCTTCTGCAATACCACATCCTATTTGCCTGCCCTGTTTGCTGCTCTCCCTGGAGCTGTTTAAATCTCTCGTGGTTGCTTGTGAGAGCTGCCAGGTACTGATAGGTCTCTCTGCTCTCTCTTGGGGTTCTCTGACTCTAGGAACCCCCTGTCTATCTCCTTTAGGTGTTTTGCCCCAGAACTTACCATAGTTGCTGCTGCAATCACTACATACCTTGATGACTGAATTTATGTAATGACCAATATCTTGGAAGATTTGTGATCAGTTTATTTGATGAAATCTGTTTAGATATGCCAGGTATTAATATTGTTATTATTGCAAGAAAAAAACTAAATATATGCTCTTATAAAGGGAGTATTCTTTCTTATCCTGCCCAGGAAAGTGTTGGGGAGGTTTTTGTTTGGTTGGTTTGTTGGTTTGGTTTTCTTTTTTAAAATTTCCTTAGAGTTTAATCCCATTAGTTCTACACCAGAATTTAGTGGGCTTTGCAGCACTAAAGTTTTATTACCTTGTATCCATCAATATTACACTTAATTCCCTCTGTAACGACCTATTTACAAATCAAATATAACTCTCTTTTAAGTTTAGCTGTCTGTATGGCCTTCATTCATTGTCCTTCATTTTTCATCCTCAGAAAATGTAACTTGGCTGCAGTTGTTTTCTGTGTTTGTAGATCCTCTTTCTAAATTAAAGCACATAACACGCACAGCAGACTTTAAAGCACTAGTCCCATAGACCTGAAATAACACTTTCTCTAGTTTGACATAGCTACTTTCACAAGAACTATCTATAGTCACTGCTTTGCTATTTTTCAACCTGTTCTGTATCTCTGCCCATGTTCTGCCCTCAATTCTTGCACCATCTCGTAGCTTAAGCAGGAACTTGTCATATGGAATATTATAAAAGGCTTTCTGAAAATCCAAATATATTGTGTCATCTGCTGGGCCCTTAGCAACTCTGTCAGTACCCCTTTGTGTCAATTCTTTCCCCCCCAGATGCAACAAACAAAACCACTGAGAAAATTATTAAAGACATAATTAATAGCTTGATATTTACAGACAAGTGATTAAATAAGACGCAAACTCTGCCAGACAGGTACCTTGCAAACACTCCACTCTGCATTTATTCTGACTATCTCCACTAATAGTAGTTAACAGAGTAGCAGTAATAATAATAATAATAATAGTTCAGTAGTTCTTATCTACTGCCTTGCAGTGTCTAAGCTGTTTGGTAACTCCAGAAAAGATCTATTTGCAAAGGTAGTGCAATTAAATACATATAAATGTACTGAAATGTTTAATTGGCTGACAACTTAGTAAGTGTCTGTAAAACATGGCTGCTCCTTAATCAGAAGACAAAAATGAGCTGTCAAATATTGTTATCCCTTTGTTATTTGAAAACCAAAGCTCTGAGGCAAAGAGGACGCCTTTTTTTTATTACTATGCCCCAACTCAGAATAAGCAAAAAATAGAGACAGAGCAGATAATGGACTCCATTCAGGAATGCAAAAGGCTATTGCTGAGCAGTTATTGCATTGTTTATGCCAGCAAAAATTGCATAACTCTCATTTGCTACACAAATTATATGTTTTCTATGCTTCATTGGACTTTTTGCATAGAACATAAATGGAGCTTTTGCAATAGGTGGTACAAAGGCTGCTATCAAAGCTAGTCTAAGCCTCACTATTAGGGCTGGATGAGGTATTTGGCTTTCATCAGGTTTGCAGCAAAGTCAACGGAACTCAAAATTCTCTTTATCCTTTTATTTCCTTTTAGCTCCTAGTTTCTTGAGTTTTTTAATGAAATTAAAATGAAGGTTTTCCAACCAAAGCTGTTCTAATTGCTTTAAGACACAGATCAGAGGTTAATACAATCCATGAAATGTTGCCAGACTGGAACAGGCAAAGGGCTTCATGTGTTGACTGCACAGCAAGACTGCCTGACCAAGGATAAGGTCAGGCAGTTGCACAGAGCCAAAACACAGCACAAGAATATTTTCCAGCTGTATTGCTGCTGTGAACTCAGGGAGGTCATGTGAAAGGAACTTCCATTTCTCAATCCAAGAGCTGCAAGAGTGGTATCCATTCACCTCCACATGATGCTATAGATTAACCTTTCAAAAGCAGCTTTGGATGGGGTTTTTTTGGTGCCTAAACACAAATGAGCTGGCTATCCTGTAGTTGTACAACTGAATTTGAAAATGGCACTGAGCTCTGCTCTTGGAAATCATGTTCAAATGTGTGTATTAGGCTCAGCTAAGGCTACAAAGTTCCACTACAAGAAAGACATTGAGGTGCTGGAGTATATTCAGAGAAGGACAACAAAGCTGATGAAGGGTCTAGAGCACAAGTCTTATGAGGTGCAGCTGAGAGAGTTGAGGACATTCAGCCTGGAGAAAGGTACGTTCAGGGTGGACCTTATCACTCTCTACAACTGTCTGAAAGGAGGTTGTAGTGAGGTGGGGGTTGGCCTCTTCTCTCAAGTAACAAGAAACAGGATGAGAGGAAGTGGCCTCAAATTGGGCCAGGGGAGGTTTAGATTCAATGTTGCGAGAAATTTCTTCACCAAAAGAGTTGGTCAAGCACTGGAACAGGCTGTCCAGGGAAGGGGTTGAGTAACCATCCCTGGAGTTACTTAAAAGATGTGTAGATGTGGATCTAAGAGACATAGCTTAATTGTGCACTTTGCAGTGGCTTGGCCAATGGTTGAACTTGACCCTAAAGGTCTTTTCCAACCTAAATGAATATATGAAAGCTCATATATTTTGTATATATTATGGCAGTAGAGCTGGATTTATCCTGACTGTGCTGCTTCTGTTAAAAGAGAGGCATTTACAACACTATTGCTACCTATTGTTATAATTACTCCATAGAAGTAATATTTATGTATAGAGAAGCTTCTACGTAGAGAAACATTTTTACCTGTGAGATTGCCTATATGCACAGATTAATTTTGCTGTATTCCATTGTCTGTTTCTCTTGCAAGCAGACTACATAATATTTATGCCAAATCTTTTTTCCAACATTTGATTCAGAGTAGATTCATATTTGTCAGTTTGATGAGCCTCTCTCTGTTTGCTTGTTGATAGTTAGACATGAAAATATTGCTCTTGGGTCCCATGGCCCCTTTTACAATTATTCTCTGAATAGCTAATACTTAAAAAACTCTTACAACTGAAGCAGTTTGTAAAGAAGATTTGCCAAAGTAGCAGCAGAAGTCAAGATGGATGCCATAAATTGTGTCTATCACATCTAAATCCTCCTTTTCACCTACTAATCAGACACAGTACTCCTATCAGGAATAAGACTTTAATTCTCTGTGAAGTTAAAAAGCATGCCTTCTCTCTCCTTCTAGTATTCATCTCAAGGAAACTGCATTCTAAAGCACAGAAATTACCCATTGAAGTTATTTTTATGACTAGCTTTTGGTTGCTTGGATAGGGTGTGTGCCATGTTATTAGCTACTGTGAATTAGTCTCAGCCCCTTTGGTGCCTTCTCCAGAAATATTACTTTGGAATCACCACGTTTTATTCACTGATGAGGTAAAAAGAACCTAATTATTCTGACAGTTTTATCTAAGGCTTGCAGATTTCATGTACTGAGTGTATAAAAATAACTTCTTGATGAATAATCCTCCAGGAGTACATTTTTGTAACCATCATCTGAAAGGGTCCTTTTTACACACAGATATGCAATTCTTCCAGTGGATGATAAATAAATTTTCTTTCCTTCAAGGATCACTGTCTAAATAAACATATATGCATATATATACACATATACATATATACCTACATACATACATATATATATATATATATATAACTTTTAATTGAGCTATAACAACTTCCCTACAGAACTGTGAGTGACAGTGGGACAACTACCAAAGCTTTTAAATTTTTTCACATTAGCCATGTGGTTCCTGTCTTGTAATTCTCTGCCCTTCAGTTGAAATTGTGGCTAACTTTTTTGTTGACATGCAAGAACCAAGAACTATAGAAAAATAAAGGTCAGAAATGGTCTATTAATATAAAATATGAATTGAAACATAAAAGCATAAAAAATAAACTTAAGAATTATGCATTTGCAAAGTCAACATTTTAAAGGGTGAAATTGTTAGTGAATATACTTGGACTTAATGATCTTAAAAGTCTTTTACAGTCTAAATGATTCTCTGATGATACTGTTAAAGTTTTGCCAAATCTGGTAGTACGATGGAGGGGAGGCTGCTATAGCTCTCTGTTCCCAAGTGCAATCAGTGGCAAGGCTGAGTGTGTATTCCCCAAAGGCACACACAGAAGCATTGCCAATATACACAGCAAACCACGTGGAACAGTACAGACAGAAAGATGCAAACACAGAGAGCACAAATAGCCTAATATTGTACCCTTCTGCCATTTCAGGATGAAGGTCTGTTAATCGAAGATATACAAAGCTGATCTTCCCAATAGCATGAACGTACGCACTAAGGGCAGGAGCTGGCCCTAGAACCTTGATTCCTGATTTTCTTGCACTCCCAAAGCCAGCAGTACTCTTTCAGCTCCTTTTAGCTCAGAACCCTTCACACATACGTTTGCTTGCTCAAACAAATGTTTCTCTGTGTGTGCACGTGCATACACACACACACACACACACGCGCTCATGAGCACACACACATTGCTGATCCCTCCAGTAAATGACCTTGAATGCTCAATCTATCCAGTAGCTGATCCCTACGATACTCTTGTCTCCAATACATGTAAACATATCGCTAAATCAACCTTTAGACCTCATGGTCACTCTAACAGCTGGTTCAAACACCCTGATCTCTCCGCAATAAGCCACTATAAAATCATCAGAGATAAAGAGGACACAATGGGAAGCTGAATTGACCAGATGATCTGAAAAACAAAAATATGCTTTTAGGGTTTTATTTTCATGGAAGGACAGAAAAGAACTTACACCCTGGGTGCAGTCTCAAGATATCAGTAAAAGTAAAAAATTTCACTAAAGGTAAATATTTTGGGGTTTTATGCAGAAAATGATAAAGCAAAACCTGAACTTTGTTTTAGTGGCATTATTGTTTGGGTTTTTTTTATTATTAGAAACAGTTTAAACACTATTTTAATAGCTTTATGTTTTACTTTATCTATACTGTATAAAAACTGTACTCCCTTTTGAATTCAAAAAACTATTGACAAAGATGGATGACAAGCTATTTTGCATTTATTGAGACACATCTGCTTAATACTAGAGACATGTAAATGATGCTCCACTTCTTTGTACTCATGTATTTTATCAGTTTGTGAATAAACAGGCTTATAAAGCAAAAATGGCAGAGTGGAGTGGGGGAAGAATAGGAATAAATGGAAATGGATCCTGATTTGACCACAAAAAAACCCATTAAATTCACTTCAAAACTTATTTAAATACAGTTAAATAAAAGTGGGTTAAAAGAAAGACCAAAAAGGAAATGTTGAAAAAAAATATTGGCATAATCATCTTGCTGTCTTCAAATTATTACTATTACCAAAAAAGTAGTAGAGGAAATGAGTGAAGAGTTGTGATGGGTTTGGCTTAGGTTTCCTTAGTGACTGACTGTAACTAGGGAAGTGGCATTACGTGCCTATTCCACACGTGTTTTCCACGTAAGAGGAGGGGGGGAGGAGTTTACTTCTTCTTGGTGGTGTGCTGCTTCCAAGGGAGAGCTAGGGGAAGCAGATCTGGCCTGGAGAGAGAGATCTTCTCGTTCCACTTGGTTCTGTTCCTTGGGGTGGTGAGATTATATCCTTGCCAGTTGGTTTTCAAAACTTTGATTGTATTCTGTTTGTTGTGTGTCTGT
>JAOXXN010000001.1:60105189-60122998 GCA_026770055.1 Myrmophylax atrothorax
CCATGTCATTCCTTAAACAACACTCCACCCTATGTTAATCTTATCAGTTTGAAAGCCTTTGTCCTCGGCCAGGAGCACCCCTCCAGGGGGCTGAGACATCTCCTTAAACCCATCAGGCCTTATCAGGGGCCGTCACCCCACAGTCACAGATCAGAAGAAAACTAATTCCAGGGAACTGAAAGCATAAGTCATCAGAATTAAAATATAAGAAATTGCTAAATGCTTCTTACACAAAGTATTCTTTCCCAGAACATGGAATTTTGAAACTGTCCAACACATGCTGTACTGCCAACTAGAAATCTTGACCTTCTCTAAAGGACAACTGAGGAATACAAACAGAATATTTTAGTTTGCAGCATGTCTGACTCTTAACTAACTTAACTATGAAGCTCAAATAGAAAGTGCATTGGGAGGGAAAAAACCACAAAAATAAACAAACAAGCATGTTTCCATTATAGAAAATAAATAGGTAGCTATTACCTAGGTATTGTTTCTGGACAGTTTACCTCCTTAGAGATCTTAAAATAGGATTGTTTGCCAGTAATGAGTTTTCCCTAGGTGAACAATTGTTTTTGTAGACATATAGTATGTTGAAAGGTCCTATTTACTTGTAGCCTATATATACCTGTAATTTGCCTGGAAGCTATATAGAGTGTTTGTAGGAAAAAGTGAAATAAATGTACTTAATTTTGAAAGATTTTATTCTGGTTTTGGCTTTTCCATCTGCATTATTTTCTTTAAGCATTTAGGTTATTATTAAAGTTTGCTAAGATGCTCAAGCTTAGTTGCATAAGGGGTATAAGGAATAGGCCAGATAGCTTGCTAAAATTGCAGCTCAGTCAGAGATTTTTTTTCAGTACATTTCAGAAAAATAATATCTGTCTTGCAAATTTAAAAAAAAAAAAACAAAAAACAAAACAAAACAAAACAAAAACAAACAAAAAACCCCAAGGCATCAATTTTTTAGTCTTTGTTGCTTTAAGGATAAAACAGCCAGCAAAGTTTGCCGTCTCCCCAGATGTATCATCTAACAACAGAAAGAAATGGGGAAAGGTGTTGGTCTGGTGCATCAGGGCTGTATGTTTTGTGTGATCCTACAACATTGTGCCAGACATTAGAGAGAAGAAATGCAAAGAGGAGTTACTGTGGTTCTTGTGCCTCTGAACACAATGACCAAAGCTCCCCTTTCCATGAGTCCCGAGCTGCACTGAAATATCAGTGTAATGTTTGAGGAGAGGAGGACAGGAGTCAAGTGCTCTGTCACACTAGATCTATTTGAAGAGGTACATTTGGGAAAGGGATGTTAAAGTAGTGTGAATATCTCTGAAAAAAATGGAAAGCAATCAAATAATATGAATGTTAACAAACAAATAAGACATTGAATTTTAGTATAAATATGCTATTCTCAAAGCTATATCTAAGGTTAAGTTTTGCATTAGAAAAGGGTTTCTATCTTTTCATAAATTACAGAATTTTGAAACAAATTATGATCATTTCCTATTTGTGTATGACATATTTACTGGTAAATGAAAATGTGCAGAGAAAATTAGATTTAAAAAAAAAAAAAAGGTCCTTAAAAATAATCTAGTATCAGGAAGTTCATTTGTCCAGCCAGATCTTAATAATGCACTCACTTTTCTGAGAAAAATAAAATAGAACATTTTCTCATTTGTGTATATTATGAGAATTTAAAGAGGGTTTTTTCCTATTCTGCATAAATACAAGTTCCCTTGTACTCAAGCAACTAAAGTTATTTCCAACAATGTGCAGAAAAAACATGAGAAGGAGATAGAAGGTGAAAAATACAAAACTTAATGGGTTTAAAATCTGTTATCATAAATTTCAGTTCACCAAAACAAAAGTGTTGTGGGGATTTGATTGGTTGGTTGGTTATTTGGTTTGGGGTTTTTTGTTTTTACTTTAGACTGGACACAATCTATTAGTCTGGATGTTACTTTAACATTTTTGAGAATTTGATTTTTTTTTTGTTGCATAATTTAAAGCATCAAAAGTCACATATTATAGGATGCATTAGTTCTGAAAGCCTATTTAAATACTGCTGTATTTAAAATGGATATTTAAATCTTAAAATAATGTTAGTGTCTAAGCTTAAAGCTATAAGCTATCAACAGAGACTACCTTTGCTCTGACTGAAGAAAGCTTTTAAACTTTGCCTCATTAAAGTTTATTGACTTAAGCATAGGCCTAAAGCCAGTCCTGTGCCTAAAATCTGCTCCACAAATAGATCTGATTTCCTGGATGCTGAATTTAATTCTAAGACATATTGTGTTGATTGGATCATTGACAATTAATACAATCACATTCTGTATCAAAAAAACCCCTTAAAGATACTGTGTTCTTGAATTAAAAAGAGATCTCTGGATCCTTTGCATCCAGTGATGGATTCAAATAGAGAGAAGGCATGCTGTGAGGCAAAATGTCCAGACTAGAGGAGAGTCTGAAGCTTTCTTTTGGGTTTGGGCTTGTTTTTTTTTTATTTTTCCCCCCCAAAATATGAGGGTTTTTAATTTTTTTTTTTAAGGAATAGATATTGTCCTTTCCCACAATTGATCATTCTCTAACAAAGATTTATAGTTCCTCTCCTCTTAACTGCATTAACGCCTATTCTCTATGTCATACTAATAAAGGTTTTCTGGAGATATTTTAACTGCCCAGCCTGCTTGTGTAGCTCATAAAACCCCAGTCTCTCATGTAAAAAGGTGCATACTTTCACACTGTGAATAGTTGTATCACACACCCCTTCACCCCTGCTCTGTGCCCTGGTGACAGCAACACTAAAATACTGGTGGTATCAGTGCTTCCCTGTGCTCCATCTTTGGTGCCAGGATTAAATTGAAGCTGCACAGGTCACACATCCTCACAGCATCTACTTAGATAATTCATTGCACAAATACATCACCACAGGGTTGTCAGTCAGAATGTGGCACAAGCTCGGATAAACAGATCCAAGAGCAGGTTAAGTTTAATTACAGGACAGAAGGTGCCCGGATGTTCCTTGGAGACAGAACACTTGTGCCAAGAATTAATATGCTCTGAATTACTGTGCAGTGGTCTGACAAATATGTTGAAGCATGTGAGAAGAGTTCACACAGACTTTGTCAAGAGAGTGATTCAAAAACAAAGATGAAAAGTGAAAATCCTAATACCTTCTTCATAAAAAAAACCCCACCAATTCTAACTATAATCTGCATTTCAGTACTTCAAAGAAGCTTTACAGGGACACTGTCAGATCATATTTGGCTTATAATGTAAGCTATATAAAATAAGTTGCTATTGGAGTTTCTTTATCTTTCTTAAGGACAAACATTCTTTTTCTGCAAAGTTACACCAACTAGCTAACCGAGGAGGTCACTGCTAGTTGAGGGAATTGAGTCACCATAGCAAAAAAACATTAAGAAAATGTGCACTACAATCCTTTTTAAGATTTCATATGCATAAACCGTATTTATGTGTTTATTTATGTTCTTATTTTGTTATAAAATTTAACAGATGAGATCATGTTCACAATTTCATTCCTACATAGCTGGTGGTCAAAATAGTCTTTTATTACAGGGTGTTGTGTTGCTATTGTTATTTTTCTGAGCTCGGCTACTGAAACTGGAACACTGCATCTTACTAATAGTATGAGAGCCTCAAAACACATAATTATCTTTTCCAGCAAGAGTAGTGCCTTCCTTTGCAAAACAAAGGCCAATTTTATGACAAGTTTAAGCAGTAAGTTTATAAAGTCAAACATAAAACAGTGCAGTGTATTTATGTATGGCATATATACACATATGCTTATATAAATGTATGTGTCTGCCCTTTAGCACTTTCTCCCACATATATTTTTGTCTGTGTGTACATGTATACACGTATATGCTTATGTATGAGTGAACATATATGTGGCAGTTAATACACAAACACTAAAATCAACAGAGTTTTCCACATGCTTTCATCTTTTTTGAACTTAAACTTAGTTTATGCCATTCCCCAAGTGTCTGAAGTTAGATAATTGTGCTAACAGCACATCACTGTATAGTGATCCTGTTAAAGAGAAGCCAGAAGTTTTTGCTCCAGATTTTTGAGGGAAAGAATTTAGCCATTTGTTACAACCACACTGCTGTTGTATTTGCAAATGTGGAGCTGGAATTTTAATTCTTTGATACTTTTATTTTTATGCATAAAAATAAATGGGAAAAAGGCTGAATTGTTCAGCTTATCAAATCAGAGGAATATTTTTTATCAGAGGATTATCAGTGAAGGAGTTTTAGATGTTCTATTTTATCACTATCAAAGTCCTTAGGAATCAAACAAAACACATTGTGCTGGGCTCTGTGCAAGCAGAATAAAAGGTCTGGTGCATTTACAATCCAGACATGGCAGCTAAAAAAAGAAAAAAGGAGGACAGAGGCAAGCACAGAACCAGTAAAATCAGCTCTACTGTGTTTTCTTGTGAGAGGTTGGAGCTTTTCTGTTTTGTTTTGTTTTGCTCTGTGTCTTGTGGTTTTCTTTCCTGATTTCCTATTTTCCATTTCTTAGTGGGGATCATGTTAGTAGGAAGATAATGGGATGAAAAATAATAAAGACAGAGAGGTTAGAGATTTGGGGTCATGTCCGAACACTCGGCTGCAGGGAATGTACCACACAGCCAGTTACTTCAGGCACAGGATATTCTCTGTATAATCTGCCAAAAAAATACAGCTGAGATCAACCTCCCCCAAAACATAAAAAATCTGTTGAGAGAAGAACTCTATTATCTGCCTCTTAAAATCTTTCTGCAACAGCTGTCCTGGTTTAAGTTTTCTTGGTTTTCTTGGCTTATCCCTGTAATTCTTTTCTTGAGCATTGCAGGGCTTAAGGAGAGCTGAAGTAGGGTGAAGAAGGGACTGCCCCAGAGATCCTCATTGTTCCTGGAGCTTCCTTAGTTAGTGAAATAATGTATACAACACAAAAAAATACTTTTTCCTACAGAAACAACTATTTGGGGGTGTATTTCAACTTAATTATGTCTGTAACATTGTCTCTGTTACTGTATAATTCAGACTAAACCCCTCTCCCTGTGCAAATGAGCTAGATGTGTCCATTTAAAACTACAATATAAACTATACTAAAAATATTGTCCTGTGTAAAGCAAAGTTGTATTAACATAGAAAATTTGACTTATTAAAATTCAGAGTTTAAACTTCCCTTGCTCTTGAGAACAAGGGATATCAGACTGGGGATTAAGAGTCTGTCTCTGTAAAGTCCTACAGGTACCTTCTGGACAGCCTTGTCATGGGATCATCAAAATCACAGTCCTTCTTGGAGCACACCACTGATCTCATCTGACTTGCACACCTGGGTCACTGTAGAGAGCAGGATATGTGAAAAGCAAGAGAGGAGGGACTTGGGCACAACTTGCAATGGGTTGAAAACATATTTGGCATGTCCATCCAGACCTCTTTGTTTGGAGGTGCCCCTAGGTCTCTCAGTTTAGACACAGCAGGAGTAAACCGGGCATGGAGACAAATGGGTCAGATCATCTACTGGACTAGGGTTTTTTTGTTATTGTTTCAAGCAGTTGGCAATATATGCAAGTCCTCACTGTCCTGGTTTATACTCAGTTGATGTTTTCATGGTTATCTTCATTACCATCTGTACTAGAAATGCTGCTCTTTATTGAAAGCTGAATATTTCCATTATCTAAATGGAAAGCAATAGAATTGATAGAGAAATTTAGGGAGGAAAGAAAAATTAAATTGAAAATTGCCTTAGTTTTAGAACAACCTAAACTGTTATTCTTAAACACATTTTTTCTCTATCTTTCTTCTACCTCCCTCCATCTTTGATAAACTAAACAAGATAGTGAAGCTTCTACTACTTTATGCTTGTGGTTTTTTTCTGTATGGATTTTTTACTCTTTGACTGCAAGGATTTCTGGCACACTGTGTTGCTCGTATGGTATGTTTTGCTTTGACTAATAGAGACATTTTGTGTGCTAAAACTCTGCTGCATTGCTGTCTGCTAGTCTAAAGTTCAAAGAAACATACCACAGGAGAAGGAAATACGTTATAATTGTGTAACTTTCTGGGTTTTCTTCTTTTTGTTATACATATTTTGCTTTCCTGAGGGCTAGGGGAGGAGGGAAAGGGCACAGAAATAGGAATACTGTCGTGGTTCCTGATTTGTTTGTATTCAGGTCAGTAGACAGTGGCAGGACTGCTTCTGAATGTTTCTCTCCTGCTGTTGTACCCTATCCAGCCCTGTGACAGGAACATCAAAAAAATTTAGTTTGTATTTCTGTTTTAAAATATCTGCCAGAGTCCTGCTCTATTTTCATCCTGAAGCACTGAGAAACTAGAAAAACAACTGGATTATATAAGAAACCTTTTCCCAAACAAAGATTCTGCACTATTTGAAGAATAATTGCCAGCAGCCATTTAGTTACCAATATATTCAGAGAAAGGTAACATTCAAATTCCATTAAATATTGCATATCAAACTATGGTGTATCTGGATATATACACACAGAGAGCACAATTATTTTGTACTATCACACTCCTCGCTTCATATGGCCTTGGGCTGACTTCAAAATATCTGATCCTAGTTCTGCGTCAGAAATGCAAAACTAACTCAGCTGCCTTTTTTTTTTTTTTTTTTTCCCCAGAAAAAGTGAAGCACAGAAACTGCAAGAAATTAAGATCTACTTGTACAGCCGGGAATTTCTCAGTAAAATAATCTGGCACATACTAAACCTCTGAGAGATAGGTGGCATGGTCTATATACTTTCCTTGTCATTTATTTTTGCTGCTTGTTTTTCTTTATTTTAGAGACACTATTGTAAGAGCAATTTATCAACCCATTGTCAAGATTAAAAGTCCCAGCCTTAGGAACAGCCTCATTTTCATCACATCAGACATATCATTCTGTCTCATAGATTACTCAGTTGAAGGAGAGACCAGAAACTAGGAAAATCTGAAAGCATAAAACGGAAATTATCAGTAAACAGATGAAATACATTGTTTTAATGGAGTCTATGGAGTTACACTGACAGCCTCTCTCTAAAATGTTATGAGCCACCTGGAACTTGAGGGAATTCAGAGAAAGGATAATAACAATACTTTGTAATTTTTAGTGCCTTTCAAATAAGGGTCTCAAAACACTTCACAAACATTAATCAAATGTCAAAACAGTGCTGTGAGATAGTATTCTATTATTATTTACAAACAACAAAAGATCCTTTAAAAACAAATGCAAGCTAAAGTTTCAGTGTATTTGAGTGCAATTCAATTAAGTAGTCTCCCCTGGTGTATACAGTTTTAACAGTAACTTTCCCATATTGTGTTGAACAGGTAAGGGATTGGGCTGATACTGTTCCAGGAACCACTACCACCCCAAATACATTGTGCACTTCCATGAGATGAAGTCTAATATCTTCTTGTGATACTTGTAAGTCATCCATGACTCCAGATCCCAGGACTTCAACTTCCTACCCTGATTTGAAAAACAGAGAATAACAACTTTGCAGTCAACCAAGTCTTTGAAAATGTTTGCCTCAACTTCACCAGTTGTGAAGTAGACCAGAGATCCACATGGAAGAGGCGAAACAGGGCTATTTATGTATGCAAAATTGTTTGATCAGGAAACAAAAAAAGACTAGGACAGGACGATTTAATAAAAAGAGTATCTAATGTCATGTTTAAGCAGCTATCTGCAGAGTGCTAATGACTATGCAGTGTTTTACTGTATAACTACACATGTTTTATCATACAGCCAGTGAATTAAAAATCTTTTTATGAGTAGGTATTTTTTAATGTCCAAGGCTAACAATTGTTCAGCTCTGGATGATTTATATAGCTGCTGCAGTTAATATATGTTGATTTGATTACATATCAGAAGATGGGCTCAAGTGAAAAATTCATTATAACAATAAAGGTTTCATGAAATGCCCGACTGCTTAATTTGTATCTAACTGTGCGGTTTATGTTGTTTTTATTATTATATCCTGCTTCATCTTATAATGGAGTTATTCAGTTAAAACATTCATAAATATGTCTCAGAATGTTATTTTATTACTAGAAACAGTTTCAAGGAAGCTTAGCAGTCCTATCACGTAAGCATCTATCTTATAATTAAAACTCAATTAATATGTTTACAACAAACATTTGCTACTTAGGATGTATACAAAAATTGCCTAATGGAATCTAAATTTAATCCCTATTAGAAACACTTTAAATTTGATCACATATCTTTAGCTCCACTTTACATTTTAAATATAAAAAGAAACTCAAGATGCCAAAAAATCTTAATCACAGAAGATCTTTATCTTGTCTCGTTCAATCTTTAATAAATTATGTTACTCTGCCAGTCTGCACACAAAGGCAAAAAGAGGTTTTGCAGAAAAAAACCCAAACCAATCCATATACACAAGCAGTGTATAATTGCTGTGTTTTTAAGATGCAGTCTCTTGTTTCCCTTGCTTGTGTGGGGAAGCATCAATTAGCTAGATAGGCTGATTCTTCCAGCCCCTGAAAGCCTCAGAAAATCCAGGCAGTCCTGCATGTGAAATCAGGATTTAACTGAGTAAAAGCAGCAGGATTGGGCCCAGGACTAACTTATGGTGCTGTCAGTCTGAACTGTGTCCCTAGTGGACTTACACATTTAGAAGTTGATGGTGATGGTGACATTACTGAAAGGCAAAAGAAAGTATAAAACATCTGCTGGCTTAGAGAGCAAAACAAAACTGATATGTGCCCCAGAAGGGTTGTAAAGAGAAATGGGGTTAACATCTATAGCAAATGCAAGAGGAAATAATTCTCTCAAAAACTAAACAAGATGAAAGCTAGCCTGATTCTAGGACTCTACATTAACATTATGGATAAGAAAACACAAAAGAAAACAGGTTTTATTGATGGGAGAAGGGGCAATGGGGGAAAGACAAAAACCTCAGCTTCTAACAAACTCCCAAATTAGAGAAGGGTAGCAGACTTAAATTTCAAAATCTGCTTTTCAAGAGATAAATTCCTTGCAGCCAGTAGAAAAGGCAGAGTGATTTCATCATCTTCCCACTTCTCCACTCCTCAGCCTGACATCCTTGGGATGGGAAGCTTCAGGCAGCAGGAGATAACCAAGGAATACTGGGTGGGTAGAGTAGTTCACCTTTCCTTTGTAAGCTCACACGTGCATTGAAACAGTACCTATATACCTATATGCATTGTGTGAAGGATCTTGCAGCACCTGGAAGTCCTGATTGCCAGTGTTCAAGTAAACTGACAACACGTAGCATGTTCTTACATCACACTTCCAGAGGGAAAATTCAAGATTATAGTTACCATAAACTTTATTAGACTTGCTACATACACACAAATTGTGTTGAATAGCTGTAGCTGAGAGTAGTCACTTTGCTGACTTTTAGAAAAAAAAAGACAGGAAAATCTGCAACATGACATTTGATCTGGTAATGTGAGAATGCCTGGAACTGTAGGTAATGCCTGGAAATCATAATTCTGGTTAGCAACCTTAGGAGCCTCTTTCAAGTAAAAGTTCAGAGCCTGTTCCTATGGACCTTTGCCTCATGATGTCACTGATACTGACCCTCAATACTACAGTGATCAACATGGGTTTGACTCACCCTCACAGTGTTAAGTGACAGGTTATGGGCCACTAACATGTCTGCACAAGTAGATGATGAACAATGCTCCTAAACTGTTGCCTTATTATCCTGCAGTTATTTTTTCTCACTTGTCTGTGTGTTCCCTTTGTTTTTCCAGGCTCCCAAAATTGCAGAAACATAGATATAATTGGAAAGGTGGAAGAACAGTAGACCAGAAACTTCTGATTCAAGTACTGCCCTTGTTTTAAACCCTATGTTTACTTAGATGTATGAGAGGGGTTAGAAGCATCTGACATATAAAATAGACTAATGTCATGTTTTAGGGACAGTATTCTCCAGTTTAGTACTCCCTCTGAAACAATGCTACCACTTGCTTCCCCCACTTCCAATTTAAGGCACACAAAAGGCAAAGAATAGAAGGATTGAGATAAGAATAATTTGCTGGAAACAGCAAGGAGATAAGAAAACTAATAGTAACAGCAAAAATATTAATAATAAAAGGTATAAGACAAATAAATTATTTATATGGAAATCCACTACAATACCAACCATTTTGTGTGTGCCACAATTTCTCCCTGCCAGAACGAACAACCTTCTCAGAAGCCACAGAGAGTCCTACAATGGTATCAAATAACATTAGGGTCTTGGGCACACCCACACAGCTCCAGGCTCCAGCCCCTCATGGCTACTGCAAAAAATTAACTCTATCCTTGGCCGAAACTAGGACAACCAACCCTAGATCTTTACATACATTGCTGAGTGGCTTCAGGTATAAAGTAGGACTTTTGCCATGCTACAGTATTTGAAAGTTTGTGTCTTGACATGAATTTTTGTATATTTCTCAATGTTTAGGTTAGTTATTTGTCTTAATTAATGCTGAAGTTATGTAGGATTCTAACAAAAAAAACCCCAAACCATTAGATATGCAATCTAAACCAGTTATGCAGCTCCATTTAGACTGAAGAGAGAGAGGCACAGCCAGAGAGCTATATATCTCACCTATCTTAGATACTTATCTTAGGATACAAGAATTAGGCTTATTTAAAAAAAAAACACCTACCATCTGAATGTTGGAAGACCAAGGTGAATCTCATGTGTTGCCTTACCTTGGTGAAGGTCCATTCACCTCAGTAAAGGAATCTATCCAGAATCCCCAATCAAGTTATTTTCATTCCTTAATGCAACTAGTAAGCGTGTCCAAAATGCACTGTGGGATTTTCCAATTTGTTCGGTGCTCAAGCATGAAAAAGTCAGTACCAACACAGTGAAACCTTCAAAATTTCATCCAGAAAAGAAGAGAAAAGCACACCTCTACAAGATGAGACTAACACATCATTAACATGTCATTAATATTTTAATGACATTCTTCTTGAAGAGATAATACTTTCTGTAGATTGTTAATATTACATGGATTATACATATATCTATATATGTCGACATACACACATATACTGGTGTGAACTCATGAATGTTAGTCAGGAAATTTTAATTTCCCTTGGATTATTGACTGGTTCTATCTTCATAATTGTCTTCTTTTATGGTTGATTTTCCTCTTACCACTTCATCAGCTTTCTGATTGAAGCAGTTAATCTGCACTTTTAAAATAAATGTTTAGTACTGAGTATCCTTACATGTACCTCTTGCCAGTGGGATCCCACATTTTTTGCAATGAGTACGTCATGGAAACTGTTACATTCTATATATATAATGTTCTCTTGTTCAACAGGTAGAGAGATGAAAATGTTAAATGCAGTATGTCTTGTAGATGATCATCATTGCAAATAGTCACATTTTTATTTTATTTTATTTATATAATAAAGAGAATTACAAATATAAATATAACATTCAAATCATATTGGGTCTTTTTCACTTTTAACAGAAAATAAGACAGTGTACCTGAAAACAATCTTCCAACTGTATTCTGCTGCCAAGAGGATGTGTCCTGTATTACTTGTTCTATAATAAAATTATGTGCACACTCACATAAGGCAAAAGAATGATGTTATATCATACTAGCTGTAGGTGTCTGCTCTTTTCTTTCTGTTTCAAACCAAATACATTTCATCCTAAGTAGGCTAAAATGCACACACCCTTCTAATATAAAGCCAAATCATTGCCATTTCAAGAATTCAAAATATTCAGTTTGGAAAAAATGAGGTAGGTACATGAAAAGCAGAGCTAAGTAAGCTTAATTTCCCATGACTCTGTTTCACTTTGCAGCACATCTAAAGGTACTCTCCCTTCTCTTGCATTACCCTCTGTTATCCTTTTTTTCTTTACCAAGAATCAGATTCAGTGGCTTGTTTGGATTTACAGTTATGAATAAACAATATGTATGAACTTTTACCTTCTGCTTGCTAGAATACCAACAGAACAAGTTTCTGTCTGTAGCCTATACACTATATTATACAGGGCTGTTGCAGAAACTTTACATCTTTAAGAGGTCTGTCATCTTGTCAGAGTTGAATTTGGGCAGACGGCTTAGAAGGACTAATATACTTCTTTTGGTTTTGGTTTTGGTTTTGGTTTGTGTTTTTTAATAATATAATATGCAAATATATATTTTTGATGTCTGCACATCCAGAATTTTCAATATTTGTTTGACTAAATGACATGCATTTATTTTATTGATGTTTAATCCATTCAAAACTTCTCTGTCATTCTGTTATTTTTATTTCAGTTAAAGGACAACTTATTAATATACACTTAAACAAAGTATTTTCCCAGGCCCCTATTACCGCAGTTTCTCCAATATTGTGTTTGCCATCAAAACTACTTCTGCATTATCCAGACGTATTTTAGATTGCAAGTAGACATTCCCTTTTACAGTCAACTTACGATATTAGATTTTGCAAAGAAAATGTGTTAAAGATTATCTAGTAATAAGAAGTGGGAAAAAATGAAGAAATGTACTGATGATCCTATAAGCATTCTCTTAGTTTTATCATATTCTTGGCTTGACCTCAAAGTTATGTGAATACTATATGTGAAGACAAGAGAAGATGAAGTTTAACAGTGGATAGTGACAACTAATAAGCATTTCAGCAAAAGTTGAAACCTTCTTTGTTAGTGAGAATAGTGGAGAGATGATGTGTATTAATTGGCTGCAACATTATTATGTTTCTCTAATATAATGTCATTATGAAAAAGAAAGTATCATCAGGAGAGATGCTTTTAGAAAAGAATAAGAAATATGAATAGTGTTGTTCATGACCCTGATAAGACCTTATATGAAATTCTGGGCACCATGCTGTTCATCCGTATGCAAGATCACCAAACTAAACAGGTGTGGAGAATAAGCATTAAAGTGATAGAGGAACAGATACTTAATCATAACAAAGAAAATTTCTCCAGAAATATAAACACTGACATAATTTCTTACAGAAATGAAAGTGGAATAAATTGTCACATAGTCACAAGAGGCATATAAGCAAGGATACTATTGCCACAGAAACAAATGGGTATAAAATAAATTCAGTCAGTAAGTAAAAAGTGCTTACAATGAAATAAGGCACTGTAGTCTCCTAACAGGGGGATTGAGAAGGAGGTAACCTAGCAAGCTTTAAAAAGACTATTAATACTTATATTAACAGATCACCTGCTAGGCAACTGGAGTATATGTTCTAACATTCCTCTGCAGTTGTGTTCTCCAGCTATATTTTGTGAATATGACATAGCTGTTTACATTTTTTCTCAGTGTGAACTGTCAAAAAGCACCCAGAAGAAAATTTATATTGTCTTGTCATATATTGTCTAGGAAGTAGTTGAAAGCACAGTTCAATGTTTCTTCATATTGTTTGACTTGTAAAAGGATGAGCTCCAGAGGTGCTAGAATGCTGGATGCCAGAATGCTGGATGCCATACATAATTAACACCAGACTTAAGCAAATCTGACATCTGAGCATAGAACATATACTGAAAACTAAATCTAGGAAAGTGCTTATGGACTTATTTCCTCAATTTATTTTTTAGGGGTTTTTTAATATGTTCAAGAAACTAGAATACCTGCTGTACAGGGGTACATGCTTCCCTATGAATTTAATTGAAATTTTTTATGATTCATTAAGCATGTGGGGGAAAAAAACCAAAACCACACACACAAAGATCCCTCCACCTTTTACACTTCTTCCCTGCAAAAGTTAATACTTTTTGGAAAACTTTTTTTAAACAGCGTAATACCAAAATAATTATTACAGATAAGCAAGAAAACAGAAAAAACAGAAACATCAAATTCTCTGATGATATGCCTACGCCTGCTTCTTTCTTGGTTAGCAGAAATAAGGTTCTCAGAATAAGCTAAAACTTCTAAACAACAGCAGCAGCTTAACTTCTGTGAAAGTCTGAAAAAAAAAAAAGGAAAATGTTCATGAGAATATTGATGATAAAGTCTTTGCCAAAGAGCAACTTGCCCCAGTTCTTCATAAAAGTTCACCCAGCTCTTTCACATTTGCCTCCTTAAATTCTACCAAAATCAAAGGTGTATCAGTATCATTTTCAAAGCAGCTGCCTTATTTGTTCCTTCAGCTGTGTGAGAGGCATCAGTCAACATTGAGACTATTAGTTCAATCAGAGACTACCATGTGCTTCTTAGCCCTTTTCAGAAGAAAGGAAAAAAAAAAAATAACCTGTGTTTACCACTAAGCAATGTTTGTTTAACTGACTTTAAAATAAAGATTTATGATAAATAATGGATAACTTCTTGCCAGACATTCATCCAGTCCAGTATGTAACAAATCTACTAGAAGATTCAAATGTTTAGCAGTTAGGGAAATAAGACCACTGTGGAGACAAACGGGAATTTTTACTTCTGGTTTATTACTAGTGGAACTGTTGTAGGATTTCACAGAGAACAAAGATGCAGGGATGCAGAAACACTACTCTGCAGACAGAATCTGTACTGGATTTGTATGAACTACTGCTGCTACACATTATTTCTATAGTTATAATATTAGTTTCTCAATATCTGTCACATAAACAAGTCTTTAAAATAAAAATAACCACTATTAGAGCTGGCATGAAATAACTGTTTGATAGCAGCTGTTTCATACTGTTCCTACATTTCTAAAAATTCTATAGGATATTGGCTAGTGGGATACAGGACAAGACAGGAAGGTCATAAAAGAGATTTAAAGCTTATCTGACAAGTAAACACAGGTCTACTTATACATGGTCACAAAATTTACAGCTTATGTAGAGACTGATTTTGTTGCATTTATCAGTATTATATCAACATGACAGAATTCACTGATATTTTATCTCTCATATATAAGAATAATTTCAATTAGAATCACACCCTACATTTTGAGAATGACAATAACAAATGCAATTGGGTTACGTATTTCAGCCTACATATATAAATACATATTTCAGCTTTCTTTTTCCTGCTTATTAGGGAGTCTATCTGCTGTCTCATTCAATATGGAACTAAATTCCTGACTATAATTTTCTACAGAAAAATCAGTTTAAAAAAAGTAAATCCAGAGAATAACTATTTTGTCACCTAGAAAGCTGAGACCAACAGCTTTTGTCTTTTAGCATTCTGAAGTTAATAAAAATTAAGCAAAGCAAAGAACCTTCCTTGGAGGTTTTTCTGACAAGTCCTAACATGACATTCTGAGACGTTTCACAGTGTGTGTAAAGAACAGTATATGATATTTAAACACCCAGGGCATAATCTCCAGGTGCACAGATTTGTGTCTCTGCAGAGAGCTGACAAGTATGATGATGCTTTTACCTTTTCCCTGCTCTTGAGGCAGGTTGAAGGCTGAACTAGTCCTTCAAACACTCTACAGTTCCTGTGTCAGACCTGTGCTAATCAGGATATGGTATTAATTCAGGTTGTATCCATAAGCACTGGATTTAGAGACATTATTCTGGTTACTCATCTCACCCTATGAGGCATGTCAACATATCTCGAATGAGATGCCATCTGCAGGTTGCTCTTCTCAACATGAGATAACTGTCGTCTAGGCCTTAAATTTTGGAGATTAAAATTAGGTGAGATAAAACTGGCCTTCACTGGCTGCTTAATGTCCTCAAGATCAGCATATGATGCTAATATAATACTGCCCTCCTTCAGTCTAGAAAACATCTCCTCATCTTGACCCTAATGAATTCCTTCCTTATTTGTAGAACTAGGAGGATGTGGCATAAACTAGGGAATTTAACATTGCTTTAAGGTGCTCTACTGAATCTTGAAGACCCATTCTCCAGTTCTTTTGGATAAGTATCATGTGGTAGTACTGGATGGGGTGTTATGAGAACACATGATTTTCACTATGTTAACACCCCCAGAGCACCCTCAGTGCCGTGCTAAGCCCAAAAAAATATGATTTAATTTAGCTCAGTGGTATTGAGACTTGGTTATCTGCTAAATTTTCAGTCCTGCTCTTTTCCTGAGCTCTGACAGAGCAGGCTCAATTTACTGGTCAGACATCTTCATTCTATATAAAATTTGGTACTAACCTGGGGGTTTTTTTATTTGGTTTGGTTTGTTTTTTTTTTTTTCTTTTAAATATGAACTTTCTTTTCAAAGAATGGCACTCATCTGTGTCTTGTACAATCACAGAAGCACATTTGTATCTTGGCTATATATTTTCTACAAGTTAACTGTTCAGTCACTGTGAAACAGTGCAGTTCAAACATTTTCTGAGCAGCATTTTAATACACATGCTTCCTGCGAAGATGATGGTAGGTGAACTGAATAGTTATGCAATGGATCTGCGTTTCTTCTCCAAGCCTACTAATTACTGTAATTGAAGCTGATTCCAATTACTTTCTGGATAGGGCTTAGTTTAATTTATGCCTGTGCAGTTCATTTTCTCATGTAAATCCGTATTTTTGGCTGTGAAATCAAATAACTCATAGCTCACAGACAGAGATTTCAGACCTCCTCCTTTCAAAAATTAATTAAACTGAAGCATACAGTTTTACATGTCAGTCTGAGGAGGGGGGTCAGAAAATAGCAAAAAGTACCATACATATCATGGATCAGATTCTGTCTTTCTTACCTTTAGCATCAGATGAAGTTCAATGACGCTCTTCACTGCCTTGGACATTAACATTAGAGTCCGAAACAGTGACACAATCTTGAGGAAAAACTTTGGTAAAACTGGTGAAACACTCTTCAGCATCAGCAGTCTCTGCTAAATATACTAGAAAAACAAATATTAATGACCTTTTAAATTAAAGGGAAAAAATAGTATCACCAAGGACAACAATGAGAAGATTTCTACTTATATATGTTTTTCCAGAACTTAACAACTATCATTAAGGATAAGCAAGTGTGGAAGGTAGGGAAGATTTTATTATTCATTCATATATTTATTCTTTCAAACCACAATGTTTCATAAGTCCTGCAGTATGCTGAGGAATAAGTGGCACCAGTAATGGATACACCAGTTTCAAAGGCAATTTTAAAATTTTTCATATCTTCCTAGCCTTATAAGGCTTTTCTTAAGTAGTCACATGGGAGAGGAGCAGAAATACAGTTTTGGAAGCATATTTTATTATTCTATGTCAACAAACATGCATTATAAAAGACATTCTACTGGAGCATATGGTTATTGTTAACACAATCCACAAGTCATTAAGTATAGTAAATAATTTACACATCAGAAAATTTATTGTTGCTCATAAATTATTTCAACTTCTGTTTATTAGAATTTCAAATATTTTCCCCTTTCAACAGTCAAATACACTCACTTTGAAAAGCCTTGAATAGATCTAGAAAAGAAGCTCAAGACACATAAAAGTGTTAGTACCCTTTTTTGTGCACTGAATTTATCCAGTACAGTACCTAGTCAGATGGCAGAGACACAACATAGTCTCTTCTGGTAACTGCTTTCGGTTTCAGTTCAGTAGGAATTTTGTACTGGTTAAAATGAGCACAAATCTCTCCCCCTGCCCTCCTGCTTCCTTTTCTACCTTAAAGTCACAATGGTTTAGGTCAGTTGGCTTGCTTGAAACTGGGCTTCAGTCTGAGTATAGCAAACAGCTTAAAATAAAATATATTATACTGCAGTATGAACTGGATTTAATGAGTGGATAATTTTTCAAATTCCATAGTAGATTGGGAACAAAAGGCTGAATAACATTGTTGCGTTCACTCCTTTTTCTGAATTTACTGCCTTTCAAACCTATTAAAGTTTTATGACTGTTATTGGCTTTTTTTGACTCAAATGCTTCATTAAAGTCTGGATGTTGAGATTTTTT
>JAOXXN010000001.1:60128126-60139588 GCA_026770055.1 Myrmophylax atrothorax
AGGTCCAGGTGGGAGCACCCAGTCCCTCCCCCAGGGCGGGGAGTCACACAATGAGTGATCTAACTCTGTGAGTCATGGGGTATTTTGGAACCAATGATGGCCTATTAGCAGACACGCCCCCTCAGGCTGGGGTGAAGGTGCTAATGACTTGCTGGAGGCGAGTTATCACAGCTCTTGTCTCACAGGCTTCTTTCACACCCAGCTCACACCTTGAAGGGTCAGATGTGCCCTAGGCTGCTGCAAATGGTCCATTGTTCTTGGGAAATGAATGGAGAGGGTAGAATACATAGCTTTGATCAGCCCCACACAGTGATAAACTGGTCCCACCTGCTGAACTAGGACACTTGCACATAAATACCTAATGTTCTTTTCCATGACCGAGTATATTCCATATACTAGTATTCCATATGGAATATACTAGGTCATATGGCATATACCCAGCATATATCTTCAAAAGTCCTACCCAGGAGATCATTAATTCCTTTTAGTCCCTATGTCACAAACACCAGCATCACACATATGCCTTAGATTCTCTAATGCAGTTCAAAAGGCATCCAAATGGTTGCTGAAGTCCAACTTCAAGTTCCTACTGACTGTAACATGCAATGAAGAGAAGACTTGCAATGAAGCATTGCAAAACATCCCTATGGAACAAAGTGACTATCTAGAAATAGTGATAATGCAAGAAGAAATTTAAAGTTGAACTGAAAATAAGATTTGAGGACAGAAATTGTCCTGCAGAGACAAAGTAGGCTAGATGTAGATTTAGTTTCCTTTCCCTTTCCTTCCCTTGCCCTTTGCCTTGCCTTGCCTTTCCCCCTCCCATCCTCCTCTCCCCTTCCTTAATTCTACCTTAAAGTTGTAGCTGAATTTTTTTTAAGTAGACAATCCTTTTAAAGCAACAGATTAGAGCATGCCATTGCAAAAGTACTGAATACCCTATCTGTATGTATATATGTTCTCTGTGAAAATAAAACGTCGCTTAACTTGACATGATTTTGGAAAGCAGATTGATTTTTGTTTGAAACATGTTTTCAAAGAAAAAAAAAGTCTATATAAGTTTTTTCTGAAGAGATCTGATATCAACATGTTTAGAATTTGAAGTTCCTAAATGGTAATATCAGATTGGTTAGGCATTAATTCATAAATGAAAGGTCAAAAATAGAACAGAATTATGTTACTACTTGCCAACCTAAATCTTTCAAGAATTTTTTTCCAAATAAAAATTATAATATTGTAACTAAAAACTTCCATAACTTTCAGAAATTGAATCTGAAGAAAAAGACCACAGAAATTCTGCCTGATAGCCTCATCAAGAAACATATGGAATCTATACAAGATGAAGATACATGCCCTTTCCCTATTGTCATGGTTGCTGTAATTCTGACTACTGGCAGGATCTTAAGAGACAGGAGATGACCTTATAAAAGAGACAGAGACACTTCTTGAAGTGGCATATCTGTGCTACAGATATAAAAAGGCTTAGTTGGAGCTTGTTAAAACTATTTTCTGTGCAATTTCTTTCTTGGTTTGAGTATCATGATGCCACAATTGAATTGTGACAATTACCAGATCCAAGCAGCTTTAATTTAAAGTTAAAACATTACTGATGGATTGAGAAATAGTAACTCTACCAGCAAGTTAATCCACTAGGATTTGAAAAAATCTGTAATACTACATATATATATGTGTGTGTGTGTCTATATTGTATGTGTGTGTGTGTGTATGTCTATATAAAGTAATCCTACATTTTTGTAGAGTAAGAATAGTCGTACTCATCTTGACTTGCATTGGTTGGTATGCTGACAAAAAGTTTCCAAGTGTCACGTGCAAATTAATGTGAACCAGAAACTGTATACAGTAGGCAATAATTCAAATATACTGGTTTTTAAAGGTGTGGATATGGTTTGGTTAGTGCTATTTGCCGTCAGTTACATAGATGATTTTCAGAAACATTTAATTTACTAAAATATAGGAACTCCCATGTTCAATGCAGATGATTCAAAACTAGCTCACAGTATTTCCACTTAGAAAGGTTTGTAAAATATTAAGCAGTACAAAGTAGAAGATATATGTATTTTTTTATTAATAAAAGTCTTATATTTAGAAATAGAAGTAACTTTGCTTTTCAGATTAGTAGAGAAGAGAAAAAGACAACATTGCACTAGTCTTCTCTCAAAAACATGTAACATGATTTGCAGTCAGAACATTTTTTTGATCAGTTTGTTCAAACTTGTGAATGATCATATATATTTCAGGTAGGCATAGATTAAGATACTGTACCTGATATGCTGTAGAAAAAAACATAATAAAGTCAACCAACAAGAAACTCTTAAATAAGAACTTTGGAATCTGTTCGGGTCATTAGTTGGGTATGATATCAAGTTAAAGGAACTCTAGTGGCAATAATTAGGAGTGCTAGTACAGCCCCATGAGTTCTCCATGTAATTGCCAGTATCTTCTTGAATTTCAGATACTTGCAAATACTATTTCTAATCTATTTTCTTAATTCCAGGAGGAAACAGAACAGCAATTGTGTAAAGAATCTCTTCATCATAGTGATGATTTGTCAATTTTTCAGTTACTGGAGCAAAAATAAATTTTAGTTTAGGGATTTTCTGCAAAGAATTTTGGAACAATTATTGAGGAATTGGAAGAACTATTCCCCAAATAACATAGTGATTTAGACACTTATGGAGAGATTTCTTTATTGTATCTGACTTGTCCTCCAGCCATTGCTCTAGATCTTGTACACATCCTGGGTCATGTCTGTTAGTCCTGTTCAGAAGTTTTGTGTACCACAGTGTTTAGATCACAGACACCCATGTGAGACATCTAAACTGTCCCTTTTTCCAGAAGAAAAGTTCATTGTAATTTTTTGAGGGTCCACTTCTAAACTGGTGTTTGTGGGAACAATTCTTGTCTCTCCAGTTTTGGTACCTGTCCTGTCAACATCACAGCTGCATTCTAGAGTGAGGGCTTGAGTTTACACCAGTATTTAGTTTTTCTACATATTTAGTCTTTCAGCAATGAAGGGAATGTAGTGTGTTTGGGTAGGTGACTGAATTTAAAAGATCAAAAGGCCAGCTTTCCTATATGTATTGTGCCACCTACCTTCTTGCCCAGCCTAGATGCAGCTGCTGCTTTGTCTTTAAATACATGCCCTACTTTGTTCTAGAATGACTTCTTAAATGTGTGCTCAAAAAGATCAAGTACATTATTACCACCTTTAATTATTCCAGTAGATCTCATTAAAATGGGCTATTTACCTCTTGAAAGAGTTATATTTTAGTATTTCTTTCTATTCTAGAATGACTTTCCAGATAATAGAATTTTACATTTTTATAATTTATTATTTTCACATTGAAAATGCATGCCCTCACTGTAACCATAAGTGGTGTTGTTTCAGGTTCAATTTGCATCTGGAGAGAGTTGATTAGTAAGACATAAGTATCCTTGCTGACTGGGACAGGTACTTGTTATGTGGATTGTCAGATTGGTAGAGGTATCCATCACAAATGACACTCCCTCAGTGGTGTCTTGTCCTGCCTATTGAAGTTGTCCTTTACAGGAAGAGAGTTAGAGCTCACCACTATAAATTGATATCTTCTAATTTTAAATCCAAATAAATAATAGCAGGTAGAGAAGATTTCATTGGGAATTAGGGTCGTAAATACAAGCCTTAGCCTAAGCCTACCTTCCTAATGACCATATTATGATTAAAAATTAAATCCTGCCTCAAATGTCATTAACCCTGGAGGTATCTAAATTCATGAGGAAACTGAGTCATAAAGATCTCCACACAGTCAGAAGTCAAGCTGGAGAATATACCTACCCAGCTTCCTAAAACAGAGAAATTAATGATACTTGAATGTTCATTGTTACTGGATCTTATCCAATAACCATATTAAAGACATTTTGGTGCCCATGGGCCGGGTTTTTGGCAAAATCTATTCACCTTCACATATGCAGTGGATGCTGACTTTCTTGTAAAAAGCATGGCAGCAATGATTACTGCATGAAATCAGCATGGGGGTGCACATCCAACCTTGGCCAATAGCTTAGATAACTCCACTTGTTAAGACAAGAATGAGTGCACACAGTGTATGTGTGTGTATTGAACAGACAAAACTGGATCATGTTTGTCCAAAAAATTATCATTAAGGAGGAAGATGACTACCGCCTCCAACTGTCAATGTTAGGAAAGAATAAAGTGAGCAGCTGAATTAAACGCTATCCCTGAATTTTCAGATACTTCTGAAACAAAGAAAGAGGAAGTTTAAAAAGAATTATGTTAAAATTTTAAATTAAAAAAATCCAAACTAAGACCACCGCCATGAAAATTCATTGCAGATGGGAAAGATGTAGAAGATGCAGCAACAATCAATACTGGTCTTGTGCCTGCTGGTTGGCTCTGCGGCATCTCAAGCTCAGCCCAAACCAGGAGGCACAGTTGCCCCACAGGGCACCAGGAGAAGCTTGCACCTGGCATTTGGGTATCAGCATGAGAGCAGCACCCAGGTTCCCCCACTGCTGGGTGCAGGGACTCTCTGGGGCCTTCCTCACATAGAGCTGGAGAGCTCACATTACCCAAAGGGAATGAGTAAGTGGTGAATCAGCACTGCTGGAGAAAGGTACTAGTGACCTTCAGACTAGAATCAGAGGAACTGCAGGGGGAGGAATAAATTTTAGAGGATTTTGGTTAAAAAAGCATATTTAGAAATGTGTATGTGCATAACTTTTCGAAAGCATCTAGAGTTGTGGCTTGTCAGTTGCATTACTGATACTGATCCTGAATGCTCCCTGGTTGCTAATTAATTATGTGACCTTAATAAAACTATAAGCTATTATGATCCTGATTTTGGTTAAACTTTTCAAACTGAGCAGTTTTTTTTTTTTCTAAAGACAGTCAGGAAGGACAAGTTTACATCACAAAATGCCTTATTCAATCCTGGCCTCGTAGTTTCCCTTCTTTGCTTTGTGAGCAAGAGAAAAAAATACAAGGATTGCATCCATTTTTCATATAGCAAACATATATAGAGACATATTGAGATCCAAGGCATATATTTCTGTTTGATATTATTTCCCGTATGTCCAGAATATCAATACATTTCAACATAAACATTTTTGCATACCTATCTCTACAGTCAACACAGAGTAATGGGCTGCAATTCATTTGCCATGTTTCATAAATCTATTTAGGGATAAAATTAACTGCACCTTAAAATATTTAATTTTTCTGTGTTTAAAAGGAATTTTAATGGATTAAATTACATCTGGTCAGGTGAATCCTATTTCTACTGCTAACAATTTCTTTCCACTGTTCATATTCTGAATAGAAGAAGGTGTCTGATTGAAAAAATGTATTGGGGAGCTAAACACAGGGAAATATTGATGAATGCCCTTCTGCTTAGTGTTTGCTTTTTCTGATTTCTGGAAATAGGGTATTTGGATTTCCTTCCTCCAATAACCTGACTTTTCATTCACTGTTTTAGGAGTGAGTTGGATTATGATCTGTTGTACAGACAGTAGAAAAGCAGGCAATGTGATACTTACATCCTTGTAGCATCCACTCAGTGACTGCCACTTTAACGTGCAGATTGGGAGATACTGAAATATTTTTGTTTTCATTTAATTTGGTTAATCTAAACAAGGAGCTTTAATATAATCCTTTCCCTCCCCATTTTTCATGTAAAACTTTTGAATACTTAGTTATCAATACAAACTTAAAAGATTCCTTAAAAAAATTAAAAATAAAAACATGCAGTAAGATGCTTACACCAAGATTTGAAAACCCAGCTTCAAGCTGCTGCCCTGAATCAGGCACAGGGCAACCTAAAAACCTCCAGGTACTATAGGCCATGTTAGCTCATCTGCTTAGCAGTAGAGGTCATGATGAGCACATCACCCCAGTGGTCCATTATCTCCTCATGAAATTCAGAGACCAAATCAAGGATTCTCCTCTAGTATTAAGACTCTCTACAGGATTGGCACTAACTGGCAGAAAAATTGCCTTTCCCTGCATGATTCTGACCTCCCAAAGCATTACATTCAAGTGAGGCTCTCAAACTCTTGACCAATGTAATAAAGATCATGTGAAATATCTGACAGTATCTGGACATCTAACTGTGAAGAAGAGTTACTGTCATGCATGTATGTATTTGTATAAATAATACAAGAGTAATTGTTTCTCTTTATCTTTCCTTTAAGCTTTGTATATATGTATACAATTTTCTTATAGCCACAAAAATGCAAGCAGCCTCCAGTCTCCTTCCCCAACCCAAGAAAAACAAAAGAAAACAAAACCAACCAAACAAGCAAATTAAACCCAGCAAATCAATACAAACCACCTTTAGGCTAGATAGAAAAGTGGAGAAAAAAGAGATTATTCTTGACATTTTCTTTTTTATACACGTGGGATGAGGATCAGGGAACTATATGAGATATAAAGGCTCATCTACTGGAATCTGAAAAAAAAATAGTTTTAAATTAAAAATTTTATTTTTGTTTTGACAAATGAGTAAAAATTATGAAGTATTCTGATTGTGGGCACTGAAGAAGTCTGTGAATTGAATCATGTTGATTGAGACTTGGTAGAGGAGGGGAAAGAACTGGATATTGTCTTCCTTGACATTCATGAAATCATTGACACTGTCCCATGCAAGTTCTTAATAGAGAAGCTGTTGATGAATAGGCTGGATGAAAAGACAGTGGAGTAGGTTGAAGACACGCTGAGCAACTGGTCCAGCAGATAGTGGTCAGTGGTACTAAGTTTAGTTGAAGACCAGTGACTAATGATGCACCCAGGATCATTATTGAGTCTGATGCTGCTTAACACCTTTGTTAACTCTCTAGACGATGGGTTCTCCATGCACCTTAGCAAGTCTGCGAAAGAAACAGAGCTCAGAGGAGTGGTTGATATGCCAGAGGGTTGTGCTCTCATGCAGAGGGACCTCAATAGTCCAGAAAAACAGTCTGAGAGGATTCTCATGAAGTACAACAAGGGGAATATTAAGTCCTGTCTAAGGTGAAAGAAAATTGTTGAAATGCATATTTTTCAAGGTGATTTGACAGGCTTTCTAGTTTTGAATGTAGATTTCAAGAAATTAGGTCTGAGGAAAATCAGTGTTTTAAGCATTTCTTTACCAAACATGTTGCCAGCTTTCAATAAGATGTGAAGATATTTATATACTTGTGTACATGTGAGTGTATAAACACACAGACATAAATGAAATTAATTTAGCAGTATGTATAACCATGTATAAGTACATACAGACTTCAATACATACATAACTTTAGAGACAGATTTTAAAGAAAGATGCATGTGAATACATGTGTATTATAAAGGAGCTTATTGAAAGTTAAAAGATCAGGCACTACAGGGACATAATTTAAACAAATAGGATTTGAATACAAATGAAAAAGTAAAACAACTGTTTTAGCTTCAGCCTTATCTCTTATGGGGTTCATGGAGAAAACATCTTTTCTACAGCTGGGAATTGAATTTCTGCTGAAGTAGGTTAGTTTAAGCTCCTTGTGTTTCATTGTTATGTTTCTTGTGAATAATCATTATAAGAAAGTAAAATCAATACAGATATTCCTTCTAGAACTCCAGAAATATTTGCAAAGACTGTAGCAAAGGCTGTTTGCTAGAACAGAGATAAATACATAAATATAGGTTAGAAATAATGGAATTCATTGCAGAGTTCTGGGATCAGAGCTCAGGACTGCATAGTAAACATTTTCAAAAGCATTACCGTAAGTCAGAGAATCTGAGGACTTCACAGCTTAATATTCACATGGGAGACTTTTTTCGATAGGATGTCAGGGAGGAACAGTAGATCTGAAACATTAACAGAGCAGTGGGAAGTACTTTGGTGTTGTCCTGGACAGAGCTGAGCAAAATCTTTTTTCTGAACTTGACAAACAAACTGTAATTCCTAAAATATATTTGATACCTTGTTTTGATTATGCTACAGTAATCTACAGGTGTTGCATCTTATTGGAAAACTCCAAGTAATGCAGGCCGCAGAAGAGACCTTTGCTGGTTCTGAAGGGGATTTAATTCACATCACCTAACAATGCACAAAGCTATTTTGTTGGACAACACTACCCTGGATGTCAGATTGCCTTCTGTCTACTCTATGGTAAACAGTTGCCTTTGAGCATTGATTTATTTTGAGTAACTGACAATTCAGTTCCACAATGAAATTAATGTGAAAAGATTTGGTCAATGTTTTGCTTTCAGAATCCCATGTGTTGAACAACAAAGGATGTCAGATGAAAGAAGCAATAAATTAAAAGGGCTCTGGAGATTCAAATATCTTGCGCCATCCTTTCACTGCTCATTGACATATTTAAAATCATAGACAAAATCAATCTAATTTTTTCACAGAGAGTGTCAGAATATCTTACTAATTTGTATATGGTAAGGTACTAAGCAAGTTTGCAGATGACACAAAACTGAGAGGAGCTGTTGACTCCCTCAAAGGCAAGGAGGCTCTTCAGAGACACTTTAACAAATTGGAGGACTGGGCAATCACCAACCCTGTGATGTTCAAGAGGGGAAGTGTCATAGTCTGCACCTAGGATGGGGCAACCCTGCATGTTTGTACAGACTGGGGAATGAGATGCTGGAAAGCAGTGCTATGGAAAGGCACCTGGGGATTCTGGTCAATAGCAAGCTGAATATGAGTCAGGAGTGCCTTGGTAGCCAGGAAGGCCAGCTGTGTCTTGGGGCCATCATCACCTGGTCAAGGTAAGGGATTGTCCTGCTCTGCTCTGCCCTGGGTTGGCCTCACCTTGAACGTTGTGTGCAGTTTTGGGCACCACAATATAAAAAAGATTTTAAGCTCTTAGAGAGTGTCCAAAGAAGGGTAATGAAGATGGCAAAGGGCCTTGAGGGGAAACCATATGAGGAGTGGCTGAGGTCACTTGGTCTGTTGTGCCTGGAGAAAAGGAGACTGAGGGAAGACCTCATTGCAGTTACAACTTCCTGGTGAGGGGAAGAGGAGGCACAGGCACTGATCTCTCTTCCGTAGTGACCAGTGACAGGAATGGCCTGAATTTGTTTCAGGGGAGGCTTAGGTTGGATATGAGAAAAAAGTTCTTCACCCAGAAGCCGTTTGGGTACTGGAACAGGCTCTTCAAGGAAGTGGTCAGATCACCAAGCCTGACAGAGTTCAAGAGATGTTTGGATGATACTCCTGGGGCATGTGGTGCGACTCTTGGAGATAGTCCTATGCAGCGTCAGGAGTTAGACTTGATGATCCTTATGCATCCCTTCCAACTCACATTCTGTGATTCTGTAATTTAATATATGTGCATGTGTATGTCATGTATACATTTTCATCTGCAACACAGAGAGGATAAAAATTTATCAACTCTTAAATTATTCAGTGATTGAATGGGTGCATAAAGTTTATGTGGCTAAGTTTTGGTAGTGGGGACATTACAGGAGTGGCTTCTGTGAGAAGCTGCCAGAAGCTTCCTCCATGTCCAGCAGAGCCAATACCAGCTGACTCAGGGACAGATCCACTGCTAGCCAAGGCTGAGCCAATCAGGAATGATAGTAACTTCTCTGTGATAACATATTTAAGAAGGAAAAAAACCCAAACAAACCAAAAACATATTGGGCAGATGAACATTGCAGCCAGAGAAGAGTTAGAACATGTGAACTCCTCTGCAGACAGCAAGGTTAGTGGAGCTGAGGTTCCTCTGAAGCCCATGGAGGAGACCCATGCCAGATCAGGTGGATGCGCAGGAAGAGGCTGGGAGCCCATAGAAGGCCCATGCTGGAGGAGGGTTCTAGAAGCAGCCCATTGCCCTGTGGAGAGAAGAGTGCCAGGTGGAACACGGGAAGGACTCCTCTCTCTGAGCAGTGTCAGAAACAAACTGTGATGAACTGACTGCAATTCCCACTTCCCATCTCTCTGCTCCATTGAGGCTGAGGAGGTAGAACTTGGCAAAGAGGGAGGGGTGGAGAGAATGTGTTTTTAAGATTTATTTAACTTCTAACTATCTTGCCCTTATTCTGTTACTAACAAATTTAATTAATACCTACATTTTAAGTCTATTTTGTCCATGATGGTGATTGGTGAGTGATCTCTCATGGTCCTTTTCTCAGCTCATGAACTCCTTATTATATTTTCTCTCCTCTCTCCAGTTGCAGAGGAGAATGAGACAGCACCTTCAGCAGATGCCTGATGTCCAGCCACAGTGGATCAACCAACTACAGTCTTTTTTGGCGGCCCATAGAGGGAATGAACCCACAACTTTGGTGTTATCAGCACAAAATATAGCAAAAAGTAGCACAATTTTTTGTTTGTAAATATAAGTAAAATTTTATTTCATATAATATAATATTATCAATAATGTGTAATCATCAAACAATACCTTTTGGCCAGGGTGCTGATACATTAAGAATGTATTATGATAGATATCCTTAATATTCTATAATAAGTAACTATAGTTTTTAATGTTTGCATTTTTTTTTCCTCCTGCATATTACTCAGAAGGGAAAAAAACCTGTTACATCAGAACCAGAACAGAATTTTTCTTTGGAGCTGGTCTAGGAAGAAACACCGTTTGGGACACCAGAATTGTTTCTAATATATTTAGTTTTCTTTTGAAATTTACTTTACAAGATCTGTTCTGCTCCAGTCATCCTTTCAGACTGACCAAAACAAAATTCAGAAAGTTACACCTCTGCATTTTGTAAAGGGTAGATTGCAACTGCCACTTTATTAAAGCATGCAGAGCATTAGTAGGTGATCTAACTGCCTTCTGACAACCTTCTACTGTTATTTTTGAGGGGAAGTGGCTCGTTTCACTGCACCTACATGGTACTGGGAAATGAGCTTTTGTGGAGAAGTATTCCGTGTGATAGTATTTGAAGTGACTAGGAAATGAGGGGAAATTGCTGTGCAATAGGATTGGTTACCATAAGTACATAAAATGTTTGCTATTATACAGCATTGACAAGCTTTTTACCCAGTTTGATGTCTTGTCACTTAACAAGCATACCTATCCTAACACTGAATAATAAAATATTTTTTAATATATCTAGGCTGACTAAAACATAAAATTTCAACTAGGGCTGTGGACTCTGTAGCTTCTTGTACCCTTAAAGTTTTTATTTAGGCTTAGACCTAAATATATAGATTCAAATCTAGTTTGTTTGTTTGGCTTTTTTAACTCAATAAATATATTTGCAGTTAACAGCTAAAGAAGAGAGACACATTCCTTTTATACATAGAAATTCAGAGAGAGAATGGAAACAAAATATTTTTACTGAGCAGCACAGCAGAAAGAGACACATTAAGATACAATTGCAAACATGGTTGTTTTCCTGTGCCTCATGGGTCTGAAGAAGCTGCTTAGGACACCTTTTTTTTGCAAATTTTTGCACAAAACAAAAGTCACAGAATGGTTTGGGTTAGAAGTTCATCTAGTTTTAACCC
>JAOXXN010000001.1:60139688-60152216 GCA_026770055.1 Myrmophylax atrothorax
GGGCAACTTGTGCCATTGCCTCACCATCCGTATAGTCATGCATTTCCTCCTAGTAGCTAACCTAAACCTACACTCCTTTAGCTTAAGGCCATTCCCCTTCCCCTATCACTATATGCCCTTGTGAAAAGTCCCTCTTCAACCTTCTCATAGCCCCCTTTAGATATTGCTAAAAGGTCTCCCTGAAGCCTTCTCTTCCCACGGCTGAACAGCCCCAACTCTGCCTGTCTTCGTAGGAAAGAAAATTGTGACAGTCTTTTCTGCATCACATGGTGCTGTCTAGAGACTTCCTAGGAATTGAATTATCCTAATACGAAGAAAATGGTCACTGTATTGACTAGTCAAATTATCTAGGTAAAGTTCATGATATTCCACATTCCAAATCCATTACATATAGAGCCATCGTTTCCACAGAATCAAATGCTTCCACATACTGGCAGAGAGCTAGGCAGGCAGGCAGAGAATCAGAAAGGCATAAAAATTGCACCTAGTTGCTTACTTATAAAACCAATTAAAGCTTATATATGGTCTTTGTATCTGCATTGTTTTTCTCAGAGCTGCAAGTCAGGAACAAATTTATAAGCTCTTATTAAGTCTATAAGGAATATAGTTCTCATGGAGATAATAAAATGTAATGTTTTAGACTATTAGAGTGTTTGTAGAAGATTTCAACTCTGAAATTCTGATAATGGCAAAAGTCCCATTGGCATCAAGGAGAATTTTTCCTGCCAAAAGACTGCAAGATCAACTAGACAGTATTTACAATAAATTTACAACACGTTTAAGTGTTTTTATGACTTCAAAAATCATTTTTTGATTTCCCACATAATAGGTCTCTAGACTTCTGATGAGCTAATTTACAGGTTCCTCTTCATGGGTATTAGTGTACACGCTTGAGAGTAAGGTACAAATTAGAATATCTTAGAGTAATGAATTTTGCCCTATACTAAACTTCAGGGACTTAAGATAAAAATGAACCATCAGCATTTTTTTTGGTTTTAGTTCAACTCTCCACATAACCAAACAGTCATGGTTCATCAAGAAGATACTTTCTGCTGGAGAGAGAGCTAAATTTTCTATGATTATGTCATGGTAATCAGAGGTACTTGTCCTTTTTATTTGTCTGAAGAATACATTTTTGCCTTGCACAGTATTTTACTCTAATTAATGCTAACAATCTACAGATAGACTTTCTAATTTTTTTTGAAAATGAGAATAGTAACAATACCCTACCATAAGAGCAATTTGAAAGTCCCCTTGGTGCTTTATACTACCCAGGGAGATAGTGGAAGAGGAACAGAGGAAAAAAAAGAAAGAAAAAACAAGAAAGAACAAAGAGAAAGAAAGAGGGGGAAGCAAAGGTTGAGAGAAGGGAGAAACACTTCTGGATGGTGATCTAGATCAGAAAACACAGAAAACTTTACTGTTTCTGACTGGAAATTCCCATGTAAGTTTCCTATGTTTAAATGCTATTAATAACCCACAAAATGGTGTGAGCAAATAAAATGAGTCATTTTTACAATACTTTTCACACTGTTGATTTTATTCTTACTAAATGATATTTATGATTTAGACACCATGACAGATATTTTCAGATACAGTAACATAAGGTGGCTTCTAGTCACTTGTTAATTTTGTTCCTTTGCCCTCTCAACAACAGCCTAACAAAGTCAAATCTGAAGACAAAAATACTAGCTTACAATTATTAACACTGTTTCATCAAAACATTACAATCCACTCTTCATATAAAGAAGTCTAGAACTGGATAATTGCTGCATGATTGCAGTGGTGATTTTCTCCTTTTGTCAATGACTTGGTACTGCCATTCTATTGCTCATAACCTTTGAATACCTGGCATGTAATTTTGTTCTGATTTCTTACACTTTAAATAATATTTGATTGATATGAGCTACATGATGGTACAACTTACTCTGGGCATTACAGTTACATGTGAGCGTTTACCACACTGAGAAATTCATCATAGGCAGTCTGAAAAAAAGGTCATGGGCGCTAAATAGAATTACTTATTTCATAAAGTGGCTTTTTTAATAGGTTTCAAAATTTCAAAGTGCTAGAAAAGTCAGGTTTAGAAATATTTTTTCCTAAGAGAAAAAATAATGCTCAATTTTCTCTGTCTAAATATAAAAATATAGATTACAGATGTGCTATTAAATTGTCTACTTTTGAAAATTACATACAAATCCATAAAGAAAATGGTGCAATGCAGTTTGATAATTCTGCTATCCAGTGTGATCTCAGTATACTTTTTATGAGATTTTTTTGGAATGGAAAATGGAAATATGAATGTTTGAAGGAAATCATCCAAAGGCATATGAAAGAAGCTACCATTTCTCCCTCTTTCACTCATTTCATCTGATTGGTTCATAAGAACGTCAGCCTTGGGAAAATAGAGCAATGACTCAGCAGGGAATAAAAATAAGAAATTGTTAGACCTATTCTCTTTTCATGACTCAGGTACCACTGCTTTGTCAACACAAAAGATCCCTTTTTCACCTTCAGTTATAGCTAAGATACGAGAGTCATCTTGTATTTGTATGATACCTGTTCCTTCAGTTCAGATGCAATTTTCTACCAGAATAAAGTGGTTGAGGCTCATTTGTAGAAATAATAGTTGAATCTCAATACAGGCTTTTCACAAACCTGTGATGGTTGTCACAGGGTTTTGTGGGAGAACAATCTCTTGAAAGCCTGACAGTTTATATTCAAATGGCCTATCAATCTGTAGGGAAAGGCATTTTCATCAGATTATCTATACACATAAAGACACCTACGTGGATTTTTTTTTTTGTCATAAGAAACAAGCCACTTCCTTGTCCACTGGCATAACTCTTAAAAAAACTTAGAGTTTTACTTAAGCTTGAAAGGAAAGAATTATGCTGTAAAGCTTATAATTTTATCTTCAATTTCAAAAAAAGATCAGTAAACAAAAATGGTGTTTTCATGTTCTGAATGTTTTTTCTGCCTTCTAAAATTTTTACATTCATATATAGTTTCTGCAACAGAAAATTTTATTTATTAAGTTAAAAGGACAGAATATAAATGTCTCATTCAAATGTAACTCAACAGCCAGATGAGAAAGGGAGGCAAACATTATCACAATATAAGCTTTAGGAAATGAATAGTGAATTAATATCTTTTCACTGGGTACACAAACTTATGGGTAACAGAATATATATTATACAGAAACTGTAAAAGAACTTTTGGGAAAGCCTCGCCAGCTGGTCAAGGGAGGGGATTGTCATGCTCTACTCTGCACTGAGGTGGCCTTACCTTGAATATTGTGTGAGGTTTTGGGCACCACAGTATAAGAAAGATATTAAGCTCTTAGAGAGGGTCCAAAGGAGGGCAGCAAAGATGGTGAAGGGCCTTGAAGGGAAGCTGTATGAGGAGTGGCTGAAGGCACTTGGTCTGTTGAGCCTGGAGAAGAGGAGACTGAGGGGAGACCTCATTGCACCTCTGTTCCTCACAAGGGGAATAGGAGGGGCAGGCACTGGTATGACCAGGCACTGTGGTGACCAGTGACAGGACCAAAGGGAATGGCCTGAAGTTATATCAGGAGAAGTATAGGTTGAGTTCTTCACTGAGCAGGTGCTTGGGCATTGGAACAAGCTCCCCAGGGAAGTGGTCAGAGTTCAAGAGGCATTTGGATGATACTCTCAGGCACATGGTGTTCCTCTTGGGGATGCTCCTGTGCAGGGTCAGCATTTGGACTTGATGATCCTTATGGGTCCCTTCCAACTCAGCATATTCTGTGAATTGAAAATAAGAAATGTACAGCGGTATGTCCATTTAATCACAGTGAACTGGCCTTTTACATATCCCATATTTATCCTTCATTAATTGTCATTCTTCACAGATATGGGCTTAGGCTGAACTGAAGCGTGTGCTACAAAACTAGTGCAGCTACTAGCAACTTACATTATAGTGCTTGTCAGTCATTTTATTAAGCACCTACTACCTTGAGTTTTATCACGGCAGACAGCAAATGAATAAGAGAATTTTAGGAAATTTGAAAACATTATTTTATTCACTATTATATTACAGATTTCCACATCAGTTAAACAGTTTTCTTCAAAACAAGTTAAAAAATGTATAAACTGCATATATCACTCTCACAAGAAAGAATAAATAAGACAAATATTCCTGCTAGAAATGTCATTTAAAGGCATCATTAGAAAACTCAGTAGCAGTTATTTGAACAAAGTCTAGTTAACCAAGAAAGAGTACTAATCAAAAAATCAATTATATAATTGTCTTATGCTGAAGACAGATTTCTCCAACAGCTATTAGAGGAGCAAATTCCACATTTTGCTTAGCTGACATAGGTAATGTTCAGTGCATCACAGCAGTGTCTTAACAGTTGGACTAAGCCTCTTCCATAAGTGATAGGTTCTGAACTATAGAGAACTTTAGAAATCACTTCCAATTAGAGCAGTGTATCGACAAAAGAAAATACTTTAAAAACATAAGCAAAGGTGGAGGATGTGAATTTGTAAAGATCATCCTATATAAAAATGACAGGAAAGTTCATGCAGTTTTCTGTTCACTTCTTTTCCACCTGAAAAAATGAATATGTTAAAATTATTTAGTCTTCAACAACTGGTCACACTTGATCAAATATAGACATCTTCAGAACTGAAATAATCAATTCAGTTCCCCAAAGTTCCTCAAAACACTCTGACCCAGATTAACTAATGAATGGATGGATACAAGCACTCATTCTCACAGAAAAAAGTAACACCACCTAAACATAAATGTGTAGTACAAGTCAAATGAATTGTGTCCTGAGACTCCAACTTTTTTTCCGTGGATATAAAGACAGACTTGGATGATGAGTTCATCATCCGTGAATTCCTGAACTGCAGATGTTCAAGATAATTGCATCCAAGAGAAACAAACTATGTATGCATATCAGAAAACATGAGCTCTGTTGAAACAGCTGTGGACTTCTATCTAGACCTCTGTGGTAAAGGATTCTACCAGAAGGTATTGGAAAACTGCTGGAATCTATAGTGACATCCCTCTTTTTGCCCTCAAATTTAAAAAAAAAAACCAAAAGCACAACAAAAAACCCAACAAAACAAACAACCAAAAAAACCCCCAAAAAACAAACAAACCAAAACCAAACCCAACCAACAGACAACCAAATGTGGAGGAGGGGTTCTACAGTCTAATTATCAGGGAAAGAATTATGTGAAAGGTCTTCCATGATGACACAAACTTTCAGATAACACTCTGTCCACTATACATAAACAGGACACATTCATTTGAATCCTGTTTTATGACATGTGGGCATCCTTAATACATGCATATACTATATGTCTCCAATTTTTTAACTTACAGTAGTGACCTTCAAGAAAAAGTTATGCTATAGGATTTCATGCTTAAAAAAAAAATGGCACAATATTCTTCCAAGCTTTCTGTCTGATTGAATATGCAATACAACTCAAAATGTGAGATTGTCAGGGCATCAGAGGAAAGGAGCTAGAAATACACACAAGGACATTACAACTTTGAAAATAATAGATTTTTTTTAATATTATTTTTATACTCAATTCCATCGTCCTTTCCCTTTTCTAATTAGCTTTCCTTCATGACTTCTCTTATAGGTCTTTAACCTCCAGCTGGGATGACATGTGGAAAAATTCCTCCGAGGCCAATGGTAATGTGGGTCTCTGGATAGTCCAATAATAAACACAAAGTGTTGTTGCTAAAATTTCCCAAGCACAACACCTCCAAGATAACAGCTAGCGGCTAAGAAAGCAGGAAGGACCCAAAGTTCATTTCCCTTTTTGTATGAAAAGAGAATGGCCCTATCTCTTCTCTGCTGTTCTTCATTTCAAGGTCAACTCAACGTATTTTTTAACCTATGATACTTCATGATACGTGATGACTCAGTACATACCCAGTACAGTTATATTTTCTAACTTTTATTGCCTATGGTTAAACACAGAAATGGAAAATGAATACCATATTATCATATGTGCCAGTAGAGAATGTGTATAACAGTGACCAATGACCTATCAACCAGTTGTGGTAGATTGTGGAATCTGATATATATTTTAAAAATTAGCACCTCTGCAGCCTCTTGCGTTCATAAACAGGGTTGATGAGAGACAAGAGATAGATCTTTGATCCTAACCCTGAGAGTCTGAAATTCAAAATAATCAGTGTGGTGCAGCACAGACTATCAGTAATTAAAGCAATATTTAATGTGCAATTTTTTCTTTATTTTCTGGGAAACTGCTTCATTTTACATTGCCCCATTATTTAAACCATCTTGTGGGTACTGTTGTATTATGTGGAACATAATTACTCTCTTGTTAGAATTCTTTTGATTCATGAATAATGATGAAGAATGTACAGCATATAGCTGAGTGTTTTATTTCTCAAATGTCGATCATTTTAAATTTTTTGTTTCAAAAATAACACCAGCAATGAAGTTTCTTTGTTTATTTAAAGCTCTCTACAGGATGGAGCCAAGAGCAGAAATGAAGATGAAAGTTATTTCCACGTGAAAAAAAAGCAATTGTTCATCTCAGAAGTTCCTAGTGAAGTCTTAGTGCATACTGTATGCCTTCAGCATGGGACTAGTGAATAGCAGCATAAGAAAAAAATCAAGCAGCCTTTATCATTACTATCACCATCATCAGTCATCAGCTCCATCACACAGGCATGTGTATATGCTTTAATGAAAAAAAAAAAGAAAAAAGAAAGAAAAGAAAAAACAGAGAAAGAAAACAAGGCTCCTGCTTGTTTAAAATTATCCTTCCAGATTGTTGAATAATTTTAGCTAAGCAGTAGACTATTCCTCTGAATGACCTCTTAAAGGAGATTGCAACTCATTAGCTCTGTCATTAGTCTAATCAATATAATCCCATTATATTTGCTTTTTTTTACAGAGACACTCATAGGAAAGGCTATCAGCAGCTCCTGTGTGAGCATTTTTCTGTCCCCGTGGATGCACAATATGTCACCAACTGTCAGTCAGATCATCAGTGACATGGACAAGAAGCAGTGGCTGTGTGATTGGCCTGTGTAACACACTATATTCTTCCAGAAGAATTAATATGAGTCCAAAGGGACCATCATAGATGTTGTCAAGCACAGGGGTTTGGTGCAAATCCCCTGCTAAGTCAGGCAGATCAAATTATTTTTATGATGTATTCCTAAGGAGGCCCTTGGTAAAGGTAGTGGGTTTGCTACTTTTGTTTTCTATTAGTCTGCTTTTCAGGATGCTCAAAAGTACCTTTTTATAAATTTCCCATAACACTTACAGGTTTATAAAAGGGAGTTCAAGCCCCTGAAATTTTGATGGAAATATGTTGGGCTGAGCATTAGAATTGCTTTTTTCAGCATAAAATACTAACAAACACAGAACTTCCTTTTTATGAAATGACAGCTCTTCAACCTTCCTAACAAACCACAGTGAGCAGCAGGAGTTAAAATGTCACTGTAACAAGCTTAAAATTTTCTTAGATGCCATGGGATTTTTAGAGTAAACTATAGGTAATAAAACTCGCATCCAAATTTTGGGAAAATGCTATTTATAGGGAGAAGTTTGCATGCTGCTGTTTTGCTTTTTTTGCTTGGTATTACCAAATATCACAGTATTTCTGTGTTTACTGAAAGAGAGAATAATTGTGCAGATTAGGATGTTTCAGAGTTCCAGGAGCAGAAGTATATGAAGTTTATGAGATACCCACATACAGAGATCTAAGAAAAATCATTTACCAAGCTTGGTGGAACCTTTAAGTTCCCTAGATAAACTGGGAATGGTATTACATTAATGCTGTCTAAACTTTTAAACTTGCACCAAAATGATATAGGAAGAGGTTTCTTTCTTAATATCTCAGAAAGCATCTAAGATCTAAATAAACACGTTAAAAAATCTTATCTATCATTGCCGCTGCATTATAATCTATTATCTTAGACATCTGCATGTACCTCAGAATTAGACACTGATATTTGTTGATGACTTTATGGGCATGTCATCAGTCAAAGCTGATCAATACTTTCTTCTGGCTTGCCTGAAATATTTAAAAAAGAGGCCAATGCAAAATGCCTTGTATGAAAATGAAAACCAAGTGTAGCAGTTTATGTTTTGCATTTTGAGAAGGTTTAGCAGTTAAAATAGCTCTGCAGGGTTTGGTGCTTTTTGCTTTTGTTTCGTTTACATTCTGTGTATGAGGAGTCATATTCTGTGCAACTTTGCTCTAAAAACATTCACTTTTGATACATAAATATGATGGTTTAGCTTTTTTTGTGCTAGGCTGACCTTGTTTGAATGCAAGTGCCCACCAATCCTCTCTATCACTCCCCTGCTAAGCAGGACAGGGATGGCAGCAGGGAGAAAATAGGATGGAAAAAATGCTCACAAATCAAGATAACAGCTGCTTAACAAAGCAAAAGGAAAAGCTGCATGTGGAAGCAAAGTAAAACAAAAGCAGGAGATGTCCATCCCAGGAGTCAGGGTTTCAGTATTTGTGGTTGGTAGTTTTTCAGGGGTTGCTACGGAAGGCAAAGATCATAATAACAAATGTCCTGCCTCCTTCTCCTTTCTCTTGGCTTTTGTTGAAGTGCAGATGTCATATGTCCCTTTCCAGGATTTTGTCCACCCCTAGCCTACTGGTGAAGTGGGAATGTTGTAGGGACAGGGCTGATGTTGTGACAGCACTGCTCAGCAGTAGCCAAAACGCTGGTGTGTAATCAACACCTTTTCAACTACCAACACAAACCACAGAACTATGAGGACTGCTATGGAGAAAATTAACTCCATCGCAGCCATAGCCAATAGCATTTTCTATTGGCTTTAAAAAAAATTATTATTACATTATTTGCAAAATACTAAACTACTTGAAATCTATGCTGTGACGGCTTATGTAGGTGTCTTTGACTTCTTATTTATTTTCTCTCAGAAAAAAAACTGGGCAAAAAGAGTTCTGGTTCTGCTTTATCTCATTTCAGTGAGAGGAAATTAACTCCTATATATAGACAGTAAGGCTCTTCCTATGATAAAGCATACCTTAAATAGTCTGAAAAAACAGACATAGAAAATTGGCAGCAGGAGGATGATAGAGACACTTCTCCAAGCCAGTACAGATTACATATGATGAAGAACTCAAATAGAAGATCAATTTAAAAATTGTGTCAAATTACAGTTTCTGGATCATGTTAGATGACAATATTCATGTTTGGACATGGTTTTGCTATAGATTCATCTTCATCACTTCACTTCAATGTACCTAATAAGATGATTTATCATAAATCAAAATTAAGACTATTTAATCCAGAAAATTATTCCTTATTATCAGTTTACAAATTTCTTCTGTCAACTCTGAGTCAACTCCTCAGAGAAAGAAAAATAAACAGAGAAATTTAGGAAAAAGTATGTTTTAAATGACAATTAATTACACAGTTTTCTCAATAATCAATCAAGAAACTTGTCAAACTTTTATGGAAATTAGTAGATTTCTTTCCTATGTGCCACTAAGAATTGAGTCTTTATCATTTTCCTGAGTGAATTAGGTCAATAACAGCAATGAGTCAAAATCCAACTCCTTTTGAATACCATTCATCTAGGAAACATTAGAGCAAAGTTTTTAAATCAGTACTGTTTTCCCAATGTTTGTGCATTATTTGACAGTAATATAAAAGGTTCTTAGGCCTTCCTTTTATTTTTTAAATTATATTTTTTAGTATTACAGAGAAAATATATTTTTTTATTTAAGTTCTTATGTTTTCAAAGATATACTGTCAGATTTATAATAAGTATCTAAAGAATTCTGAAGTTTTTCTTAAGTAGTAAATAACGAGGCAGTTAAAAAAAAACAAATCAGAACAATACAAAGCATCCTGCACCCTTTATATTTTAAACAAATAAAGATTCTTGTGTACCATTTCAGTCGTTTACATCTCCTGTACAACCACACTGACCAAAGGCGCAGAAGAAAAGGAGAAAGTCAGTCTTATTATGGCATCTCATTGTAGATAAACATTGGAAAAGATTTTCTGTATGAGCCATATCCCTCATCAATATGCTAATACCACTGACTTTGGTTTGACCCTTGCTTTATATATTGTTTATGACAACATGAAAAGTATCAATACTCAGCATAATAAAGCCAGAAGAAAACTGAGCAGAGAGTACAGCTATTCTCATGTAGTGAGCTGACCTGGCAAAATGCCAAGTACCAATTACAGGGTCAGAGTCCACACTCCATCAAGGAAAAGGAAGGGAGGGAAAAAATCTGAAAAACTGGAACTTTAAATGGCATGGGTTTTATATTTACACAGAAGAGAGAAAATTAAAAGTAAAATGCAATATAACACATCCACACAGGAGTAAAAGATTGCAACAGTCTACCTCCCACCAAAAGTAGATCCCACTCACTTCGGATCCACAAAGTACCTCAAAAGACTCTTTCTGAGAAACACCTAGCAAGGAAAGGGAGAGATTAACAATAAAAGTGTTTACTTCCCCAAACCAAAACAGCTGCAAAGTAGTGGTAAGGCAGCAGAGAGGCCTAACTCAGCAGAGCAGCAGCAGTGTGTCCTGTCTCTACCCCAGCCATGAAGGAACTGCCCTAGGCACCTCCTACACTTGCTTTTATACTTGATTTGATGTCAGATGATATGAAATATCTCTTTAGTTGCTTAATTCAGGTGATACTTGTCCTTTCTAATCTACACTACATTATCAGGGCCTACTAAACTGAGACCTACCAAAACTAAGACCTAACTAAAAGCACCACATCTTGTAATTTCCTATGCTTATATAGAAAAGAGTTCTTCCTAGTCTCTTTCATTATGTCAGCTTAAAAACATTCCCAAGAACTTTCAAATGAAATACCAATACCATCGATCCACAGTATTCTATGAATATATTTATCTATTTTTCATTGGAAAATGAAAAGAACATAGAAACACTATCTCTCTAGAGTTAGATTTCTTATATTTTTAATACCTGTTTAGAGAGAAGTGAAACGTAGGTCTAAGTGTAAAATTGGAGCAATCTCTGGAAGTTTGCATGCATATATTAGGGACTATGAAATCAACTGTTTCCAATATATTCAGTTCATGTTCAATTTCATTACTCAGAACAGGGAATTACCGTTTCTTAGACTTGAACAATATGTAAAATAGTCAGTACTGGCAGCAGTGTGTGCTTAATAAACTCAAATTGCATTCACAGCAACCTGCATTTTCCACCTGACTTGGGCTTTTTTCCCATATTGTGTCTCTTCTGTAGCATATGATTTGCAAATTCATAGAAGAAGGTAGTCATACTGCCTTAAAATCATAGAGAAAACAAGGTAAGTATAAACAGAAGTGAGCAAATTTTAACAATCAAGTGTTTAAAAAAAGTCTACTATACAGTTTCCGAAAGATCACTTAATCTAGATCTCAATAGCACTGGTAGGCAATTTTTCCTAAGGATAAATACAACTGTAGAACTTAATAGCTGTAGATATAGTATTATCAGAATCAGGTTGTCAGCCAAAGTAAAAAATGCACTTAAAAACCTCTTCAAGTCCATTTAATGAAAGCAGCAAAATCCTCACTGGCAACTAAGAAATCTGCTATAGAGATGACCCCAGTTGTCTTGTGATGTTTGTAAGCTATGTTTTCCAAATAAGGTTTGCAGTTTATTGTTACATACTTTTTTCTATTGTAATGAAAACTGCAACAAATTGGCACATACAATGGGTTCACTGGAGGAATGACCTCACATAAATGTATTTGTAAACATCAGAGTGCTACTGTTGTTCACTACTATTCCATTTCTTTATTGATTGTTAGAGTTTAAATGAGTTTAATACGTCCAGAAGTTGCCAAACTGACATTCAGGGAAGCTGCAGATTTTTATATAAAGTGGAGGAAAAAAAACAATAAGAAAGGTGCAAGTGGGATATTATCCACTCTAATATACTCTGACCCCTTTATTGGAGCATTGTCTGAAATGTTCATGCCTAGATGGTGTTCATCCCACTACCTAGTTATTATTTATTTATTTAATAATCAAGAATCTTTTAAAATTTGTGCACAAGGTTCATGCACAAAATTTGTTTTATATATCGAAATAGACTTAAGATGAATATGATAAGATGTTAATCTCTTTATTTATGAATATTATTTTTTACTATGCACAACTTCATAATATGAGATATAAACCAAACCACTTTTTCATGCATAATATTGTTGGAGTTTGTATATGCCAGCAGTTTCCTCTTAGATGACAGATAGTCTTTGCAGAACTAAAATTAGTCTTTCAGTAAAAATAAAAAATGATCTCTCTAAGAGATGATGATCATGTCTTCAAATTCTATTAACAATGGCCTTAAAAGGTCTCGGTATTTGCCAAAAATTCATCCCAAGTACTGAATCACATATGTCATGGTTTAACCTTAGCCAGCAAACAAATAGCACACAACCACTTACCCAATCGCCCCAGAGAATCAGAAGGGTAAAAGCTAGAAAACTCGTGGGTTGAGATAAAGACAGTTCAAT
>JAOXXN010000001.1:60188087-60206537 GCA_026770055.1 Myrmophylax atrothorax
GGGTCGCTGCTGCAGCCAGGGCAGGCAGGCCACAACACTGAAGGCGGCGGTGGGACTGGAGCGGAGACCGGGACCCCAATGCTGAAACCAGGAGCAACAGCAGTGGCAGGGAAAAACTGGCTTACTCCACGGTAGCAGCAACAGCTTCTCTCCCACAGCAGCACACACACCGCCAGAGCTGTGTGTAGTCCCCAAGAACAAAACAGATAGTCCAAGCCCGTTTCCCACCACATCTTTCCCCAGTCTCCCCCACCCAAAACGATCAAGAAGGAATTGGTAGTAGTTAACAACTTCTTTTGTGAACTAATGGCATGGGGAGTTACTGGCAGGGAGAGAATTTACATCAAAACTACAACACTATTTCCCCTTCACTCACAAGATCCACTCTGTTGGCAAGCAGCAGATTCAGAAGAGCATTTTCTTAGTTGGTTCCCTTAGGACCTGTTCCACAAAATTGCCATCCAGCTTTTTCAGGAATTTTCTGGACTAGATTTAACCAGTTGCACGATGCTCCCAGTTAATTTCTGGCAAGTTGAAGTCCCCCATATGGACAAGATCACTTGATTTGAAAGTATCCCTTAGTTCTAGAAAGAATAATTTGTTGGTGTCATCAGCCTGCCTGGGAAGTCTGTAGGACTCCCACTATGACACCCGCATTATTTGATGTACATGCACATCCTTGATTCTTACACAGAGGCTCTCAACTCTGTGTTTGCCATCTGTGAGCTCCATACATTCTTAACCTTCTATTACACACACAGCCACTCCTCTGTCTCTTCTGCCTCTGCCTACTCCTCCTGAAGAGCCTGTAGCCATCCAGCAGGACACTCCAATGACAGGACTCATTTTAAGACCCCAAGTCTTGAGCTACGAGCTCACCAAGATAGTGTTAGTTTAAAAAATATACAAGGCTACAAAAAATCATCCACTGAATTATTAGAAGAACCCTCAGTTCTTTTAACACCTTAAGAGAAAATGCAAAGGAGAAAAGCCACACACAGTTTCTCAGAGGGTGCTTTTCCTAGTACACTTTGGAAAAAAATAAGAGATCTTGGCAAAAGTTTTAAGAGTAACCTACAACCAAAACAAAGCATTCCACAAAGCATTGACTTAATAAACTCTAACCCATACAACTTAGGCAAATCAAACCCTCTCAGTCTCAGAATATTAAGTTACCCAGAATATTAAGGAAGAAGAGAAGCAGAAGAAGGAGGAAAGAAAGAGCAAAAGACAAGATCATAGCTACCACTAGAGTCTCGTAAGAGTCCAGCTTCCATAAGGGCACATGATAGGACTCAAGCAACAAGGACAGCATGTGTTGCTGCTTTTATTGCATTGGCCCCCTGTGGCCTCCCCTCCCAGCCAGGACTTCTGGCTCACTTGCCACTCTGGGGATTTGGAGCAGGCTGAGGGGTGGTGCTCCCACTATGTGAGCCATTCAGAGGCTGGGTTAGTGGTTCCAGAGGGTGTGGTGTGGGCATGCTTCTGGGATGCCTTTGGCTGACAGCTGTTCTGGGGCTCCCCTGGGAGACACCTGAAGGGGCTGAGGTGTGAGACAAGGCATTACCTCACCTCAGTGAGATTTGACTTATCCGTTCCCTCCACCTCCCCACGCACACCTGAATCGTTCCAAGCCAATATAATAATCCAGTGTGTCACTCTCATCCGACCAGTTTTCACTTATACCAGTGATGTCAAATCTCTGGCACTGGACCAAAGCTTCGAGCTCCTCTTGTTTGTTCCCTATGCTGCGTGCGTTGGTGCAGAACCATTTCAAGTGGTACATTGTAACCAATGCCTCATGAAGAAGATTCTGGGATCCCATGAGTTTTCATTTCTTCAAGTTTTGGCACAGCATCCCATTACTCACCACTGGCAAACAGGTTTTATGCCTTTCCGCCTTCTAAGCTAGTTTAAAGCTCTATCAAAGGGCACCACTAGCTCCTGTGTTAGAACTCTTGGATAACAGATACATTTAGACTGGAATCTGCAGCAGTGTGCAGCTTTAGATCCCCACTGGAAAAAACGGAAGTCTGATCATAGGCTGCAGTTTTAAGTAAATGTGAAGCTGCTACTTGATATGTTTCACCTGGTTCTTTACTATAGGTTCTCAAGTGCAGTTTATGGCTTTGTTCACTATCTACTAAGTATATTAATTAATCAGCACTTTATGAACCTAACACTTTGTGAGTTTTGTTGCTTAGCAACAAAACTTCCTCCAATAAGGGGCTATATGTAGAGTCCTTTAACCAGCTTTCATCTTCCATGGCATTTTTAAATTCAGTTAATTCATTACTTTTAGAAAACAAAGCACCTCTAATTGAAAGGGATAAATTATTTTATTTAATTTCTAACTTCCATTTTAAATCCTAAAATGACACTTAGGAGTAACTCTAGCAGTGTTAACATATTATTAATGATAAATGCATACAATAAAATCCAAACAACAGTAAAATAATCACATCAGCCAAATGTCAGCAGTTCTTTTTATTGCTCCGGGACACACTCTAACTCTTTCTAAAATCCCTATTAAATCTATGTTAATGTCCTCCTTCTCTGGACACAAGCAATAGAGTAGTAAATTATACTTCAGTGCAAACTAAATCCTAAAACTGAGAACAGGACCTTTGCAATTTATAGACATTTTAAGTTCAAATGTTGTTAAAGTAGATATTTTTTTAGTCCACAAACTCTTCTGTGGCACAAATAACAGCTCTGATTTGTGTATCAAGAGTTCAGCTTTAAATTTCGCTTTTAAGCATAACATTATTAGAATTAATATTGGTTTCTCTATGTCTCATCAGCTAAATTTATGCCCACTCATGAAAACATCAGTTTCAGAAAGTACCCTATAAATTTTCATCTTTCACAAGAAATGTTAGCATTTAACAAATATTTGGTCTGATTCTTGATGTTGTATATCCACTTTATGTCTACATCAGATGTTCAGGATTGTAAGGTTGCCTATGTCTAATTTGGGAGTAGTTATAAAATCAGTGGTGTGAACTCTTTACAGGTAAGTAGCCTGTACAGTAGATGAGAACAATAGATAGATAGATAGATAGATAGATAGATAGATAGATACATAGATACATAGATAGATAGATAGATAGATAAAATTACCCATATTTAGATTAGGCAGTACAGTCTTGCCTCTTTTCAACACTTGATTCATAATACCAAATGTGTCAATTTACCGTTCGATATACATATACACCACCATAGAAAGGATTTGTTGGGAGACAAAATTTAGACTAATTTAGACTAATTATGCATTTAGAATGCATAATTAAGTTATCTGGATCCTACGCTTAATGCAGTTAGCCTTTGACAGGTGCTAAATAGTCAAATATATTTTATGTGTCCGTTTATGAATTATGCTTTTTTAGTTTGTCAGTATAACTGGAATTTCACGATGGTGGAAGTTATGTTCTCCAACATACATGTTCCATCATTGTTCAGTTGTTTAATGTATGTAGCTATTGAGATGAAAATGTGATCCTGTTCTTTTCTTTTTTCACAGTATGTGAAATAACTTTATAGACACAATCTTTCACATTTGTGGTATGCCTCCTTATAAGAAAAACAAATGGGAATATGAAGGTGTACAACTGCTTCCAGGAAAGTACCCCGTCTGACAGGCATTCTCTTAAAAATCTGTGTGAGACAAAAGGATACTTTTAATTCTATAAGGTCTTCTCTAGAATCATGAAAGCTGCATAATGTACTTACATGAGCACTGACCAAAAGTTTGGATTACAGCAGTTATTTTTACAGTCAGCTTTTGAGAAGGTTTTTGTTTTGTTTGTTTTGTTTTGTTTTGTTTTCCCTTTGGAATCACTGAATTCTGTTCTTTGATGCAGATGAAATGATGGAATACAGAGAGAACGAAGTTACATTGAAATGAAATATGACTCAAAAATCCTTTGTAATTTTTCTTTAGGTATTGCTCCTCCTTCACATGATCATTGTCTCTCCACACTTTGTCTTCATTCAGAACATTGTGAAAGATTGAGAAAACAAAGGCTAAGTCCTATTTTTTCCCCCTTTTTTCTCTTGAGCAAGCTTGTTCCTCTCAGCTATTCAGCTAATATCAGAGAAAAGTCCTGAGGACGACCACTCAGTCACAGGACATTAATATGGAAAAAACTTATTGCTACCACAATGTCTTCCATGGACATATTAGACAAAAATGTATCTGTCTGCATTTTTTCCCACGTTGTGCTGTGCAATCACTGCTCAGGAGAAAGAACTTGTGAATTTTGTTTTATTTTGCTTTTAGTTTTGACGAAACAGTTGTACCATTTTTCAAATATTTCCTTTTTCATGGTCACATAATCAGTGTATAAGGTGTCTTAAAATGTTAATAAGGCATAAATAAATTTGTACTTTTTTTTTTTTTGCAAATAACTGGAAATATTTAGAACTTCTAAATACTGCAATGCAGTGATGTGCTGAAAAACTGGTTTGCAGAGAGGAAATTTTAATTGCATTTGTGGAGAAAGGCAAGCAGTTATGGAAGGGCAGAGGGTTTGGTCAGACTGAAATATAGAAATAATAGTGTCAAATAGACATTATTGATGGACTAAGCCATCACTGTCCTTGAGGTCTCTGACACCTCTCAAGTAAACTGTATGAGCCTCCTACTGTGGCTTTCTAAATCATTCTATAGACCTGCCAACTGCAGTTAGCCAGTCTGGGAATTTGCCTTAAAGCTCAGAAAGAAAAGCCTGTATCTGCCTGCAAAATTATGTGCAAATTCTCCTAAAGAAATGCCAATATTCAGAAAGAGCTAGCAGAATATTTGGAAAAGGAAGAATTATTAAGCATTAGTCATGAGGTATTTAAGACAAATTTTGCTGATTTGCCCTTAGGAAATTAAAATACTGTTCTCTATATACTGACAAAATGTGGCTGAGTATTATTAATATAATTATTAACAGAATTTATTCTCATCATTGGGCTAGTTTTTTTCCAATTTTCATAAATACTGAACACTGCATTACTACAGTTGCAGCTATGGCAGTGTTTAAACATACTTCATAAGTCTAAGTTCATGCTTAAAGACATCTAAGAGTAGCATTTGTTAAGAGAGACTCTACTCAAAGACCCTGGGAATGATATGTGAAACATCCATGCATCTAGAGAACAGTCAGAATGCCACTATACATTTCAAATGACAATAGATGTCCATGTAGAAGTAACTGAATCAAGTCTTATTTATAGTGGATCAATTGACTACAGCAGGAGCTCAGAAATGGTACCCAAAGCTGCCTGTAATCTGGAGTTGAATCCCTCTGTAAAAATGAATATTCTGTCATTTTAAGTGTCTAGAGGCATTTGAGTTGCTGTAACATATTTCAGGTGGCTTCCATCTGCCTCTTCAGAAATGTGCCTCTCAAAGCTCTCTTTTTGCCCCCTCATGAGCATTTTGGCTAGCCCAGCATGACATGTCACCTGACACTAATGTTTAGGCAACTGAAGTCCACCATGGGTAGACAGTCAAGAGTAAAGAGAATAAAAAGTACAGCAAAGAGAGATTTTGGACTGACTCGTTTCATAATAATTACCTTTTCAAAATGGTAAATCATCCCACTGATGCTAGACACTTGTGTTTCATCACTGAGTACAGACATCTTCCCTTTAGGAGGTCAGAATCAATGTGATTAGTCCAGCTACAGGTTGATTTCTGAGTACCATTCCACTGATGGCTGAGTGGACAGGCCTTTTTGGAATGTTCATGACATATTCTGCTTCTGTTCACTTTGAAATACCTGTCAATTAGCTGTTTGATTCTATTTTTAACAGCCTTAGTTAGGAAGAATGCATTGTCCTAAATAGAAAGTATATCTCAAAAATAATTTAGGTGCATAGAACAAAAGCAAAAGTTGTAAAAACAGTAGCAAATGTAATGAATCTTTTAAAATGCTATTTCAAGTTTTTGTGATATTCATGGGAGCTGGAAGATGAGAAAAATCTACCTGTAACCAAAAGGTATCTTATTTTTTATTGTTTATCAAATCCTTATTTCATTCTCTAGCAAGTTCTGAATTATTGATTTGCATGTTGGTAAAATTCACCCTAAAGTTAAAAAATTATGAAAAGAGAAATTTGAATTGTAAATATTTCTATTAAAGTAATTGTTTAAAAGATGAATAAAATGCCCAATAAAAACTGCAGAAACTTAGCATATAGGTAAATCATACATATTGTAGAAGATAATAGCTTTTCATCTCAACCGTTTGGCTAACACTGAAGAATGAGATGAATACAGAAACCACAGTGTGTGTGAAGTTATTTGTGTGGGACTGTTCCTCTGAGATGTTTAGAGAACTGTGAACTACTCCTTTGTTTTTGCCTTATTGACTTCCAACTCTAACTACTTACAGAAATATCTTCTTTTTTTTTTTTAATACTACCCTGAATTTTTTTTTGTGAATATGCAGGATACTAAACCTGAATGACTGGTACTTGTCCGTTATATCCTGTTGCTGATAAGAGGCTTTGTTATATCGCTGCTGAGTTCACTTTCATCCTTTTCTTCTGTTGTGCTCCCAAACACAAACAATTATCTCAGGTAGATACACAGGCAGAAAAACTCTATCCTCATTACACAGATACACTGCATTATTTTCTTTCACCTTGCATTTATTAAATGGTTAGATGGGTAGTGTTTTTAATTTAAATAACTTCATTCAAGAAAAATGTTCTGAAAGATATATCCAAGGACACTTTCTCTGGGCCAGGAAATCTCTGGAGTATAAATCCCTATAAACTCTTAGAAAATGTTTATTATGTTCATTTAGTGGGTTTTCTGGGATTCTCCGCTAGTGGTTTCTGTGCATCAGACACAGGTTGGGTCTTTAAGCTTTTTTAAAGATGTTTTAAAGATTTTAACAAAATGAAGTAATGTTATACCTCAGATATTTTCTGCAAATTTTCGCACTTCTAAGATGGGAAGAAATTCTGAAATCCACAGCAACACTAGGAGGTTCTGCCTTAAACAACAGGGGTTTGTTTGTTTGTTTGTTTTGTGTTTTTTTTTGTTTTTGTTTTTGTTTTGGGTTTTTTGAATGTTTTAAAACATGTTTTAGACTTTACACATTGTTTTACCTGAATGCATATCACCAGATAAAATGACAGAATTACAGTTTGTCATGATAACCAGTATTTTTTTTTGTTGTTAATAAGACTGTAGAAGGACAATTCCTTTGCTTTCCTCTTAGATTTTAATTTCTTCTCCTTTCTTTTCATTAGGGTGAAAATTTTTGCAAAAGGCAAATATACAGAAACTACAAAGGAACAAAAAGTGGTCTTTTCTCCAAAGGATGCTCAGGTATCATTTATAATTCATCAAGACATACATAAATGCACAGAAGTATAAATCAAATGATTTGGGATGATGGAGACGTACAGCTAATCTTGTGACATTTTCTTTGCTGAAGCCATAAAAACATCCAATATTTAATCAATGATCACAACTTTCAACAATCCATCTCCCATTATTCTAAAAAATGAAAAAAATAAGAAGGGGAAAAGTCAACATCTTGAAGTAGGCTGACTGGATGATTAGTTAATAGAGAAACATTTAAAAGTATTATTACATAAATGGGTGAATTAAATGCATAGTATTTTGTTGTTTATAAAATGCTATTGAGAAATTGGATAATTTCCATAGACCTGTGAAGACCAGTAAATGTATGGATATGCACAAATAGAGGTATAAAAACTGGGACTCAATTATTCATTTTTGAACTGCCTATAATGCTGTCCTTATTATATTACAGGATACTTCAGTGGCTCCTTAGGTTTTTCCGTTAACCATTCCATCCACCTATATCAATTAAAGAACCAAACCAATATCTAAACAGAAAATCTAAAAGGCTTTGATACTTTAAAAATGTTTTAGCTTTGTCAACAAGCCACAAATAACATTTTCTATCTAGCCAAGACAATCCTCTTACGGATCTCCAAAGAACTGCTATAATTGCTCCCTTCATCCTAAAACTGCCAAAATTGAAGCTATTCATCTTATTCAGCATGTGATACTTAGAAAGACTTTAATGTGACCTTCTTTTCTTTAATGCTCAGACAAACAGAACTAAAATATAAAGACTTTGCAGATTATTTTCAGAAAGACTGTGAGAGTGAACCATCTGTCCTTTCCTTTATTACAGTTAGGTTCCTTTCTTTGCACCGAGCTCTATTCTGCATGAAATACTAGAAGACACTATGAAATCTTGATTCTGAGAAGAAGTAATGAAAGTTTAGCTAAACTATTTTTTGACACCAGATAATAATAATAATAAAAGAGAGTTTAAAAATCTTCACATCTGTCTTTTTAACACTATTTTAACTAAATTTACTAGAAATAGTTATTCTCAAAGCCAGATTTATTATGAGTAGTTATATTTTGTTTAGAAGCTATGCATCATTTAATTACAAAAGTTTGCCTTTTTCTTATATTTATTTCTAGCAAATTTTCCATTTTCAGATTAGTGTATTAGTGTGGTAAAATATGACGTGAGTAAAGAGCAATTGCCTGGAACAATTTTTTTGGATCTGGCTATTTCTTGTAGCACACATTTATTTTACATATTTCTCAAAATTTTTTTTTAAGGGACAGTGATGTAGTTTTCTATATTGAAGCATTTACAGAGTAAAAATATAGGTATATACATACATATATATATATTAATCCGGAAGCATGAATTCCTTTTAATTTCTGTAAATCAGTGACTTGTCTTCCCACGGAAGGATGGAATGAATATTTTATAAAGCAATCTATTTTTCTTAATTTGTTATTTCAAGATGTTTATAAGGTGTTCTCATTTCTTTATACAGAAAACAGAACACAAGTCAATTTTCCCCTGTATCTTATAGTGTGAATCTCATTTCAATATATCTGGTGCTTTCAGTCATATAAAGTTGTGAAGATGTGATTGTGCTTGTCCACCTCGGTAAAGCATGCAGAGACTACCAACAAAAAACAACCTTCCAAAAACTATTCAACTGCCGTATTTGGGAAAATGCAGACTAAATAACCCCTCACCTCAGTGTTTTGCCAAACAAATAAAACAATATGCTCTTTTAGAAACTTGTTTTTGAAGAAAACTGACTTTTCATTGGCAAATCTGGTGTCGAGTTAGTATCTGAAACATGTTCGTGCCAGGATCATTTGACAATGTTCGTAGGTTTGATATGGGTAGTTTATTTTGTGCCTGGTACAAGCAAGTCAGAACTACCATGAAACTGCTTGCTTCCACCTCTTCAACTTGCAATGCAGTTACAGGTCCCTCAGGGAAGGATGAATAATCAGTTCTTCTTTACTGTGCATTAGCAGAGCAGTACACAAGTATTAGTGAATTAGGCTCAATTTTTAGTCACTGCACAATGAGTTAGAAACTGGCAGGTCATGGGTAAATCCTTACCTATAATTCTGTAGCCATATAATATCATATTTCCAGTCAGGTAAGTCCATAAGTATATTGAGTTTGTAAGGGCTCAGGGCTACAGCTTGCCAGGCCCATTCCATCTGAACTTGTCTTGTTCAGGAATTAGTTTTAGTTAAAAATAATTATTGCATTGAGAGAAAGAAGACATATACGCAGAAGAAATATATTAATAATTAAGTAATTTAAATTGTTACAGCACACTCCTTAGTTTCTATCCCTTTTCCTGGATCACTCTTCAAGTACCACTGCCAGAATCATAGAATCATCAGGGTTGGAAGAGATATTTGAGATCATCCAGTCAAATGTCAGCCTGGCCTAGTGGAAGGCAGGAGGCTTTGAACTAGATGATCTTCAAGGTCCCTTTCAATCCAAGCCATCCTATGATTCTGTGATCCATTGCAAAGTGTCATAGGTCATCATAAATACTGAGTTGTTATCTGCTAACCTTATGTAGATGTCTTAGATATCTCATAGTGTCTCAAAGGGCTCTCTAATGGAGTATTATCTCCATGGACTACAGAAGGAGCTTAAACACATATGTTGACACCTACAGGAAGGTTTCAAAATATTCTTGTAAGTTAATATTTAATCTAAAGTAGAATCCAATAAATACATAAAAATTAATAACAACATACAGAATCTACTTTAGACTGGAGATGTGCTTGAAAAAAAGGCAACTAAATAACTTCAATTAAGATATGGAGACCCTCAAACAAAATCCATTTTCTAAAGCATATTGAAGCAGAGACATGAATCTGTGTCTTCTATTTCCTAGAAACCAGTATTTTAAGCACTTGACTAACTAGTTAAAGTGGAAATTTTTCTTTTTATTCAGCTGAAATTATTAATCAAGTTCAGCATAGATTTTACAGTGAATCTAGTTTTACCCAGACTGATTTATAATTTGGGAACCTTTCATCAAACAAATTATGTGTTAAAATAGAAGGAGAAATAACTACCTTTTCCTGTCCTAATTAAAATAACTTCACCGGAGTTCATTTTAGTATTAGTTCTCTAGGTGCTATTTTGTGAAATACTAAGATACTTTAGCACTCTCAGTAATTATATTTACACTGTATTAGCTGTCATCTTATTTTTCAAGTCAGATTCCACTTGCCACATCTTTAACTCAGCTTTGTTACCGAGCAGACTGCATCAGATTTTGAAGGCAGAAATAGTATTTTCTTTTTATTTTTTCCTTCTCCCCACTGTCCTCTTTTTTTTTTTCTCTCTGCTTTATTTGAAAAGAAAAGGATTAATAATGCTTGGGAATAAATACTTTCATTATAGCTGAGGGTTTATGTAGAGAAGAAAACAATGCCACATGTGCAATCTGCAACACATGATATGTTGGACAAAAGTCATTCACATTACATAACATATGCCAAATAAGGTCAAAACATTTACTGATAACCAGGTTAATTGCTTATCACTCAGAAAAGTTAATCGAGCCACAGTTTAATCTTTTAATTATCACTTAGGCACACCATCCTGACTCAAAATATTCACAATACATACCTAACTAATCACATTACCTATAAAGGTAGTAATTTAGAGTTTTGCCACGTATTTAATTAGTGTGTTATATTTTTTGTTATTCCACTGTTGTCACCTGTCACTCAGTCAAAAGGCTTGGCTGGCAGCATACAGCATCAGTGATCTTTACCTCATGTGAAGGAGGTGACACAGATTACAGCTTCTTCAGGCATTTACTGAATGTCAAAACTTCGCAAAGCTCCTTTATATGTCTAGGACATCAGACTATAGATCACACCTCTCATTTGGAAAGCAAGGATGTTAATACCTACCAAGATATTAACAGCAAAAGAAGGAAGGATTTTTCTATTATAATAGCATAACTGGGATTTTCCAAAGATGAAAAATTAATAATACTTAAGATGAAGAGAGAATATTCCAAAACAAGAACTATTCTTGAGGGATATATTAATGCTAACTCATTCTACTTATTAAAGGTTGTAGAATTGAACACAGTCATATGGTATAGCATGAAAATATTTATTTAAATAAAAATTAGCTCAAATTCTACTTCTAGCCACAAAAGGAACCTTTTTATGGCTTGGTTCTATCAAAAATGTACTCAAAGCAGTACTAAGATTTGGATAACTTCACCAAGTTCTCAGAGTTTGCTTTAGGAAATTCAGTGTTTTGGAGACATTAAATGTTTTCTGTGTCTACACATGGCTATATGGGTTTTAAAACTTTGCACTACATTTTTTAAATTAAATTGCTTTATCTTATCCCCAAAAGCTGTTATACTTGAACTTTTATATAATTATGGTAGATATGAATTTGTTTAATACCAATATGAAGTCAAGAACTAAGTTAAAAAAAGAGCAGGATTATAAAAGTTTTGTTTTCACAAAATTATTTGGAAAATGTTGAAGAAAATTGAAGACAATTTGATGACCTTCACCACTGTTACTATGATTTTTAATGTTATTTTGATATCTTAAATGCTAAAATGATTTGCAAATTTTTCTTTATTTGTCATTGATAAAGAAAATTTTGATATCAAGATAATAAATGGAGAAAAGGTAAACAATAATGAACAAAAAGCAAGATTGGAAGTTTACTGAAGTGCAATAAGACATGAAATAGGCACTATACAAAATTTAAGGATAATAGTAAGGCAACTATATATTTGCATGTAATAAATTGATTTTATCTCTATGTTATTTCCATGTGTGCATGCAGATTGCATGCATGTTTAATATATATATCTACATATTATATATATATATATCAATATATGTATATAAATAGACATGTATGTAGACATATATATATATTTAGGTCATTTTTTTCATAAACTGCACTGTCTGGTAAATAGGAAAAATATTGATATAAAATAGACATACACCAATGAAAATGATGAAATAATTTATATCTAAAGAGTATCTAAGGGATATTTTAATCAATAGCTCTAACAGTACTTCCAAATCCTGAAATTTTTGTAACCTACCTAAAAGTATTCTGAAAATGCTGACTGAGGAGCACACCAACTCACTAACTCTGGGTTTTAGTTGGTGTTAATAACACTGGGAAAATCGTAAAATGAGAAGAAAGCTAATGCTGGATTAACACTTTCAAAAAGAAACCAGCTAACCTGTGTCAGCCAATAAGAAGATATCAGCCCTTGCAAAACAATACCCTAGATTGCTTATTATTTAATTAGTATTAATTAATTAATTGGTAACTGATTTGTTTTTCTTTCTTTGCTAGGATTTCAAATGTGATATACAAAATGTCATACATTTTGGATTCTGTAAGGAATCTCACTCATTGCCAAGCAATTTGATCACTACCATCTTGTCCTCATGTGGCATGTTAAATGGATTAAGAACTAGCTAATTCACACATGTTGGCTTGAAGGTATTTGACACTGACGATGAGAGGGAAATGGAGAAGGGGTGGGATTTCACATGGCTTCGTATTGGTATGACTGTCTCAGAAGGTTCTGTTCATTCCCTAATCCAAAGAGTGTTCTGATACAATGGTGAGTCAGCCTACATATATGAAGAATCAAAGTGACATCGCACTTTAAAAGATCCATAGTGCTCTGATTTTAACAAAGAAGAAAACTACAGAGAACTGACCAAAATTTTCTTTTCTTCTTTTTACTTTTTCTTCTTTTTCTTTTTTTTTTATTTTTTTCCCCAGATGAATACTCTCATTCAGACAGTAAATGATTTTTCAGTGTCCTGTTTAGAAAGTTATAATGTCATATTGATAAACCACTACATGTATAATGATATATAAAAATATTACTTCTGAAAAGACAAAGTGTTTAAAGTCTACAGTGATAACTATAGGAGATAGTTTTCACACAGCACAATTTCACATTTGCTGTACATTCACTTACAAAAGACCAAATGCAGAGAAGAAAAAGGAGAATAAATTTCTAACATGAGCATGAAAAAACAAGAAAGGGAGAGGAAATATTTGCAGAGATGTAAAAGAGGACAGCTAGGATTTGCGGACCAGATGATCAAAGAATTCCAGCTTCTCTAGTGAAGAAGAGTGGTCATTAGCCTAAGGGACCATTTAAACCAGCTTTATGCATTTTTTGAGATGTGCCTGAGGTGTAGAACAGGTACAGGAGATGTAGCAGCTGCATGTCTGGATTTGGCCCTGTGAATTGTGAGTTCTTTATTATGGTATTTTTCAGATACATAAGTAGAGAAAAAGGCTACCTCACTTTATGCTACATATTACTAATATCTCCCTTCCAAATGGCACTATGTAACTGTCTTCTACCCACATATATCCTACAGAAATTGCAGTTTGTTGTCTCTTCATTGAATATCGTTTATACATCAGAGAACCAGGTTAGTTGCACATCTCTTTCAGTAGTGCAGAGAAGAATCTTGCCATTATTAACTAAGGACTGCATTTAATCCAATGTAAACAACTTTGTCTAACAAAGTAAACAACGAAGTCTAACAAAGTAAAACTTCTTAAAATGCATCTGCTTGAAATGAAGACCTAGGTAATTTTAGAAGCCACTTTTCAAGATGTGCTACTATTACAGAATTGTATTCTCTCCCAAAATATTTAAGCAAGACAAGCTGTGTGCTCTACCTTCACTCTGTATATTTAAATTCCATCATTTTTACCTTCACTATAACCCCCAGAATCATTGATTGCTAAGGTGCAAGGTGGGTATTTTCAACATATGGTTGTTAAAATATCCAGAGATGCCTGATTTTCCTTCAGGGAAGCAGCTATGTGCTGGGATTTGCTCTTCAAATCATGATGTAGTTTGGTGTCTAATGTCATTGAGGAGTGTGTTTCGTATGCAACATGTGTTTTGTTCAGCTACAGCCACTTGGCAAAAGAAAAAGCAATAAAAATTCTTTATTGAAATTGTACTTTAAATTCTTTTGTAAATTCTAGCTGTTTAAATAGAGAACACAGCTTTATGTAAAGAAATAATCAAATGTCTTCTCTGTTTTTATACTAACCAGAAAATAAAGTTAAAATTAAACAAAGAAGCCAGTAACTCCAAAGTCAAAATACAATAAAACTAGGTATAGACATCCACCATATTCTAAGTACATTCAAAACCAAATAAGAGGAGAACATGATAAATTCCTGAGAAGCTGAAACCATATATCCTTGGCTACATTATCCAAAGTTACAGCGCTTTTCAGAAGAGCTCAAGTCCTCTCCTTATGCAAACATACATCTGAAATTGAAACCTCTTTTTGTCAGGCAGCTTTACCCACTAAAAGTCCTAATTTCTTTCTTGTATTACAGTTCCAGAATGTGGATGTAGTTTATTTCTTTCCTGTGAAGTTTGAGAAAAAGGTTATATATATATGTATATATGTCAAGGGTTGAGCTGGCAAAATGAAAATGCCAACTGCCCAAGTACAGAGTTAGAAAAGGGAGAAGGGAAAAAAAATTCACACTAGGTTTATGCTTAGACTAACTATATATATAATTATACAGAAAAGAGTAAAACCACAATACACACTTACACAAGTTAGAAATAACAAGAAATAACTTCCCACTCCCCATCGAAAACAGATTCTATCACTGTAGTTTTATAAGCAGCCCAAAAGACACCCAGCAAAGAACAGAAAGAGTAACAACAAAATGTTTCTACTTCCCTGAAACTTAAACAAAATGCAAGTAGAGGCAGCAGGAGCAGGGCCTAGCACAGTAGCAGAGCTTTAGCACGTCCTGCTTCTACTTCAGCCATGATGGAACTGGGCTAATACCTCCTACTCCTGCACTCATATCTCAGGTTTGCGTCATCTGGTATGAAATATCTCCTTGGTTACCCAGTCAGATGATAGCTGACTCTCCCAATCCACGCAGATTTTCCCAGCCTGCCAATTTGAGGCCTAACTAAAACCACTACAATATATCACTGAGTAGGTGAAATAGAATTTTTAGCAAATACAGTAGATTTCTCATCTGAAATGAAGATGCTCAACAGGTGGAGACCCAACTCAGAATATTGGAGGAGGCACAAAAGGGGAGATTGTGATGCAAAAATAAAATTCCAGTGTTGCAGGTTCTCTTGAGCATACTCCAGCTATGGCTCCAGAAGGCTGCAATTGATTTATGCCATGCTGTAACAGCCATCACCATGTAAAAGTTTTGGATTTCTTCAGGCATATGAAAATCATGCTATATGCCAGATAACAGCTTGATGTATATATTACCTTAGAAAAATGATGGGCTTTGTATTTCAGGACATCTTGACGTGGTTCTGAATGTAATTTAACAAACTATCTGGGGCTGTATCATCTGTAATCTCTTCTTTAAGTTATTCTAAGACACATACTGGGATAGAGAGAGGTGGCATATAAGATTCTAAAATTTCACTAATTTCTTGCAAAACTACTGTCCCTACATAGATATACTCTTAAGCTCTAAAATGTGAAGCATTCTTATGGACAGCAAAATGTAATTAGTGCTAAAATACTGGATATACTATTCTCTTGAACTGAAAAGCTCTTCAAGTTTTATTTGTCTTTTATGATTGCATAGTACTTTCTTATTTAATTGTGCTTTTCACAAGAGTTATTGATGGCTAGATGTGCACTGAATATGTTTGATATGACCAAACCATGAAAATTGGGGTTTATATTTTTGATGAGGTTTGAAAATACAATCCAAAGTGCAAATGTTTAAACAATAGCTGTTGCTATGTCACACACACACACACACACAAAAAATAACATCCCTTATTAAGACCCTTACCTCTTTCATTACTTACTTTATTAATTTATGGAGAAGTTGTCCATGTACACCAAGATATTCTGGAGAAACTCTAGTGTTTTGACAAGATGTAATCTCTATAATTTAACAGGTCTGGTCCATAAAAGAAAAAAGAGCATTCTCCTGCATGTCAGCTTTTTAATGTACTGATACATCAGGAATGTGGCACAATAGAAGAGATGTTTTGTTCCACTCTGACCTTTTGTAGTAGGAGTGATGCGATTAAAACCAAATAAATGTTTGCTGTCCTGATAGTGCAGCTTCAGGGTGGAATTCTTGCCAAATGGTATCTAATTATCCACTAAATGTAATTCTGTATTAAAACATGTTAAAACCTTACAATGTATGGGTTTCTAAGCAGAGGGAAAGGTAAATCTTCAAACAGTATCCCTTAGAAGTGTGGAACAGGGAAATCAGGGCACATATCTTCATAACCAAATATGGTCCTTTGTTTCCATTTGTGTTAGAAAAATATTTCATGTTCAGCTGAAAATGACTGAATGAAAAAATAATCTTTTTTAAAAAAAATCATGTAATTTGTAAACAGTGAACTAATCTAAAGATTCGACACACTAAAAATTCCACTGATGTTCCAATGATGATTTTCCTTCTGAAACTGATGCTTTCATTATATCATTAAATATTTAATATTTTGGGATTAAAAAATTTCCACTTTTATTATTCTATTATGAACTAAAACTGAATATGTAAGTAAAACATAAGACAGGAATGACTTTCTGGGAAAAAAAACCCAAAATTATATACCACTGATAACAGCCTCCCATTTCAGTATGACTTGTTTACTATTTCCAAGATTAGTTTTCTCTAATTTGCCAGAACTACTCCCCTTGCTCAACAGTATTCTATATCCAGGAATATTTTGCATTATTGCAAGAACTAACATTAAAAATAATAATTTATTCTGATTTTGTACTATATTATTCTTTGCCAAAATGCTACCATTAAAATTATGAGAAAACAAAAGCAGGAATAGTTACCAAAAATTTAGTCTGAGAACATGCTCTGAACTCAGACAATGGCACTGTCTGCTGTCATTTGCCACACCTCAAATGCTGTGTTGAATGTGGCATCATATGTTTCCCATTAACTCTCAAATTAGAAATTAAATCTGAACAAATAGAAACAAACAACTGTTGTGCAGCATTAGAATTATTCAGTTGCTCTCTGGCAGAACCTACATCCCTCATTTGTAACTCACCCATACTATGGTCCCACAGCCTCTATTCATCCAGATCCTGTAAACACAGAAAATAATCACTTCTTTAAGTCTCCTGGGAAGATAAAAACTCAGGTTTGTATGTTAAATAGATGTCTAAGTTCAGGGTTTTTCCTCTAGATGTGTCAAGTTCACAGATATATACCATCTGCACAAGACCCCAAATACTTTTTTTCTTACAAGAAAATTCTAAAGCACATGCAAGAAAGCAGTACAATATGGTTTGTTCTGACTTGCTCTTTTCTTCTGAACAGATTTTTCTGATTCTGTTCCATGTCATCAAAAGTAATTAAGTACTTATTGATACAAGATAAACAGTAAGACAAACACTAGGACACTTGTTCAGATGGCTAAACATCTAATATAGGTTTTTACATCAATAACTGTAGAGAACCAATGGATAGTCATCCAGTCTACAATACTCATTTTTTGTTTAAACTATCAATACAGGCACTATCTGGAGATGACTCATATTGCCTTAAATATCTCTCTAAAAATGGTTGTCACAACCTCCAAAAGCTCTTCTTTCCATTAATATGCAGGGAGCTTTGTTAACTACAATATAGACATTAATTTCAAATATCTGAGTTAATTGGAATGAAACCTACCTAAAGACATGTATCCCTGGTGTAAACTGCCTTTATTAACAGGAAATCAAAGACTGTAATTCTGAGGATTTCTCATTCCTGAATGTCTCTTTCAGGGGGATACTCTACCACGCAGCAGTAGAACAGGTTTGAGACACTCCCCAATGTGTGGTCCAGCACAGGCAGCACACAGGAACAACCACAAAACCACAAATGAAATGCAAAGAGTAATTTTTTTTAATTTTTTTTTTTAAATCCTGAAAATCATTGGATCCCAAGTATCTGGTCAGAAGCACACAAACCTGATGCAGGTACTTCAGAACTCAGTCCATGCAAGAGGATCACCATACCAGCTGGCTTCATCTGTATGTCAGGGATTCCCACAGGATTAGTTTACAATTCTGCTTTTATTTTT
>JAOXXN010000001.1:60206637-60228294 GCA_026770055.1 Myrmophylax atrothorax
AGGAATCTCAAGCATATTCAGTGGGGTGTCTCTAAGTTTATCACAGGCCTATGTTATTGAAATACACATGTTCTTGTCAAACATATAAGACTAAACGAGGATTAATATGATATATGAGTTTTTCAGCATCTCAGCTGGAAGTCACTTGAGAATGTTTATAATCCTCCTCACCAATCTCCAGTTATTTTCCCACACCCCAGATAAGACTAATGTCCTTATTAGTGTAAAAATCTCCCCATTGAGTAAATGACAAATGCAAAAAGTTTTTGTAATGTGTACCACCACACCTCTTCCTCTCACCATTTTTTCCTTATAAATACACATTGGATGTTTTGTGCTAATAAATTCTAAATACCTAGATTTTTTCCGTATTTTTTATGAAGAAAACAATAAAACCACATTTACATCAAACTCTGATGGGGGGAGGGGGTAAGGCCTTTCTGTTCATCTGTCATACTGAATGCTTGATTGCTTGTGTATGGCATTGTGAAAGAGTACTACTCTAATTTAAGAGATGTGGGCTTTCTTTACTTTTTGCCTTTTTCTTCCCCTTTAGCTTTTATAGATACAATACAAAGATGGAATCACAAGCAATACAGATAGTGTCTCAGTGTTAAATACTGTGATATGAACATATGAGCTGCAACTCATACATATGTTGTTCTTAATATACCACTGGCCAATAACTGACTCTGAAGACAAAAACGTGTCAACTCTGTTGAAACTTATTTTTTTCCTTAAGCCATTTACCTGAAATTCATTAAGTTAAATGATATTCTCCATGCTATGGGAAATTATTTCATACCTCTATGTGTATGAAATTTTCCATACCTATGATAAATGAAAATATTGCTATGAAAATTCAAGCTTCACAATGAAGAAATTATACCAAGAAACTGTCCAGTAATCTAAAAAATAAAGAAATTGCCAGCTATACTCCCAAATCTACAAAGATTTTAAGCTGTCTAACACTTGAGGACATTATTCAGATATTTAATTTTGAATGCATGTTTGTTAAGTCTATGTTATAACAGTATTGCATAACTGTTCTTTCACATTAAGAAAAAGGGTTTATAGCCTTAGGTCATATGAATATTTTAGAGGCAGGAGAGTGACTTTAACTTTTCCTTGTGATACTCCCTATTGCTTCTTTCACAGTGACTTCTATAACAAAATTCAAAGTCAAGTAAATCATAAATATGAAAATCACATTCAAGTCTCCTTTTGATTTTAAATAAATAAGAATCCAGTTCTTTCTTCTGTTAGTTAAGGAATCTCTTTTTAAAGATATCCAAAGGACAAGAATGACTAAGATCATTGCTTTTTTAAAATCAATTTATCTATTGAAGTTTCTAAAACATAGCCTGATCCTTTACAGCACAAAGTTGTAATCAATGCCATGACATTTAATAAATGTTATAATAAATACCATTAATATATTAAAATCAATAAATATATTCATGGACAGTATCTTATGAATTCTCAGACAGATGCACCATAGTGGAAAGATCAATAACATGATCGAAATTTTCTTAGCTAACTTTAGATCTCAAAAATGGTGTAGGTAAATCATGTACATCCCCTAGAGTCAGTGAAGATATGGGATATGTACTTGAGAGAAAAATAAATACGTGTTATAGACTCCTGTGTAGGGCTGGGGACAGTGAATCACTTCTTTCTGTATATTATTTTGGATGGTTAACTGTAGAAATCCCAGACAGATAAACTCTATAGCAATGTTTTTGATGTTAGCAATTTGGACTGATGACCTGACGCCATCTGACTGCAGGACTGACTGTGCTGTGGTGCACTAATAGTGCTATTAACAAGCTACTCAGTTCTGCTGTTTGCAGCTAAACTGTTGCTACACTGTGTCAATGTATTTGCTGAGGTCAATAGCACCAGTGTCAGGTGCTCCACTGAGCAGTGCAGTCATGTCCAAGTGTGTCCTAGGGGAAAGGGTTAGTACAGAAAGGACAGTAATTTGATCAGATGGACCCAAATATCTGTGAGAACAGCACAAAAAACCCCAACAACCAACCAACAAAAAACCCCCCAATAACAACAACAACAACAAACCCCAAACCAAACCAAAAAACAACAAACACCCAAAAAACCCAACCACCCAGAAACAAAGAAATAAAAAACCACTTTCACACAAAAAGCCAAAATAAAACCCCCAAACAAACACAACAGTGTTTCTGATTGCTGAAGGAAATAAGTTCTGCAGACATTTTCCCGTCTATTTGAAATCTATTGCTTTATTTAATTTCAATCAAAAAGTGTTAAAAACCACTTTTTAATTTAATCTTTTTAAATGGTGTTCTCATATGAATTCTAGTTGACTTGAATTAAAAATTTAATTGACAATATTTTTGTGATATTCAAAAATCTTTATTTAACAACACCATTAGAATACAGAGGAATCACACCTGAGAAAATGCTATATATAAGGCTACAGAAAAATCAAAATAGTTAGATGTCTCAATAACTAAGTGAGGTGTCTTTTAGTAGTGATTATGCTGCCCTGCACAATAAACAAATTCCTTTTTATATTTAGTAGACTATATCATTAACAGCTTACCTTCATCACAAGCAGTGCTCCTTCCTTCCTTCCTTCCTTCCTTCCTTCCTTCCTTCCTTCCTTCCTTCCTTCCTTCCTTCCGAATTTCTTCCTTCCTTCCTTCCTGCCTGCCTGCCTGCCTGCCTGCCATCCTTCCTGCCTGCCTGCCTGTCTTCCTGCCTGCCTTCCTGACTGCCTTCCTTCCTGCCTGCCTGCCTGCCTGCCTGCCTTCTTCCCTCCCTCACTCCCTCCATTTGGAATGGTGTTTTCACTTCAAGTCCTTGATAACAAATAGTCGTCAGCTACATTTTTATTCTTTTATAATTTGTTCTAACACCTTTACAATCCAAACTCAATGCTTTCTAGGTGAATCAAAACAAAATAAACCTATTCTTTCTTGCTTCCCTAAAAAGAAGGCCTAGCTGAGCTATAAAGCAGGGGTGGCTTTGTTACGGTATTTTATAACAGAAAGAGAAATCCAATTCTGTTTTAGAGCCTTAGTATAGCACTATACAAATCTTGTTAGTCTAATTTCAAATATACTGAAAGATTTTGTCAGGGTGATGTAGAAAGGATTTAGAAGATTGGCACAAACAAAATGTCACAACAGACTTTGGGCAAAGAATACCCAGAAAGACAGGTGAGCAACTTGATGACTACTGAACATCTATGAAATATATACAGTGAATGAGAGATAGACTCTTTAACCACCATGAGTGGATAAAGTTTTTTATCTATCTTAATATTATCTAGTATAAACTATTTAATGTTCTATGGGTATAGTGGATAGGTAAGATGGAGTATAGAAAGAGTGAGTTGCCAAGTAAACTTGAAAAGGAATCCCATCTCTGAGGACAATATTGTTCCTTGTCAATATTTTTACAATAATATCACCGCAAAAGACTATGGGTATGTACAGGAGGGCCATTGTATATACTTTATGTAGTGTAGTAGGCACACTTTATTTGGCTAACCACTGCACACTCAGCAACTGAACATATGACAATAAATGCATGGAGAGTTTTGACCATCCTTTTCATTAAAAGAACAGAAGACACTATATGAGTACTGTATCCTTCAGTTACTTTTTTTGAAGCTCAATTAAAGTTAGAGTTACATACTTCCTTTTCTTTAGGTGGCCTAAATAGTAATACTACTGTAAACACCAGCTATGAATCTTAACTACAGAGGATCGCCTATTTGACTTCTGTTTGCACAAGAGCATAACACTGTTCATGAAATTGCAATATGAGATACATTCCCACATAAAGCAGTTCATCTGTCAGTTCCCATTCAGTTTGAAAACAGCAGTGATGATGAGTCCTCAAGATGTTTGCCAAGTCCTCAAAGTCAACATTCTTATGAACATAGCAAATCATGTCACATAATTTGTGTAGGAAATGAGTAGAGCTATCATTTCATTAATTTGAGACCATCAGTGGAGTAAGTTTACTCACAGAAATAATCCTGAATATAATTAATGGATATAACCATAAATACTATTAATCTGAAGTTGTTCTCCAAGTGTTAAGTGCTTGTTATGGTGATAATATATTAAACTAAAAATTACTATGAAATTTATTCAATATTAATTCCAAATTTGCAAAACTATCAAGAGAGTTAGGAAATTAAGATTTTTAAAAAATTAGTCAAAGCACCTGCATGTGTTTCATGTGCAAAATTAATTACCATATTAAATTAGCAGAATGACATTAACATTAAGGGATCATTATTATCATTCATAATTATTCATTATCTTTAAGTTGAATCATATGTCATTTCCTTGACATACTGCATTTATTATTAAAAAGGTTAGCTTTTCAAAGCTCTAATTATGGGTACAGAACATATGGAAGATATAATAGATATAGTAAGAGAACATAAAAATAAATGTTTTCAAGCAACTTTTACTGGGAAGAATGGAATATTTTACCTAGGAACTTAATCCACTTAGGATCAAAGCTGGGAGAAAGACAGTAATTTAGAATAATATATAGTGGTAAAAAAAGAAAAGCAATGTCATCAAGCTAATCAGTGACTGTTTTCATTAATAGTCTAGATGTAGCAATACAGGTCTTTCTTCATATTCTTTGAACTAAGATTGGGCAAATGACCTCAAAGTGCTATTACGTGTATAGCTTAGTTTCAAGAGCTAAATCTTTGATTTTTTTTTCACTGATTAAAATATTTTCATTGTTCATATGAAGACACTTGCTTCTTTTTGAGACCCTACACATCAATTGTGCAACCCATCTGAAGTGTGCTTTGAGTCTGTATTAATATCTTACACACAGATAAAAATATTTAACATTTATTCTGGTCCAGATTTATGCTAGTAAAAACTATAGATTGCAAGGCCATGAATTTAAACTTTACTCAAGTTGTCTGACAGATGAATTGCCTTCATGGTCTGAGTTCTCTCTTGACACACCCCTAAGTGGCAATCATTCTGTGTCTACATAGCCTCAGATGTTCTGCACTGACAATGATAAACAATAATAAAGCTCTACTGGCTTCAGCAGATTCACACTAGCTGAGACTGTGATTCTGCATTCCCAATATAATAACAGCTAACAAAATCATCCATTTCAAGATTATCCTAAGTGAGTTTTTTAGGGAAAAAATACTATGAAATAACAAAAACAAACAAACAACAGCAGCAACAAGAAAAACAAACAAAAAAACGCAGGCAGGTGCTCAAACAACATAACCAATTTACTTGGTTTATACATGTGCAAATAGGTTCAATGTGTTTAGGAGACTGTGGTGAAGAATTTCGTCTTCCTTCCAGTCAACTCACATATGCACTAATATCTTTAGATGCTTAATGTCTAAGTCTTGTTACACTCCTTGAGACATCTGACTGTGTCAGTGGAGGAATCCAGAAAACAGTATCAAGCCCTTGCCTAGGAGTTAAATTTTTGGAAGAAAGGCAAAATCCTAACAAAAAGAATCTTGCACAATCTTCTCTCTGAAGCCTTTTACCTTAAGTCTACTCTTTTCACATCTTTCTCTGAGAGTTACACACTGTTCTTTGATTATTAGGCACTAATACTATTTAGTATTTACAGGAGTTCACAAAGATAAGGAAAGTTTCAGAAACAAATGGATAGACTGCATCTTTCCCAGAATATGCAAGTATATCCACAGAATTCAGCCTTTCACTGAGGGTTGCTTGAAAAGCCCACTTTTTCTTATAAGCTGCTAGTTAGGAAAAATGGCCCCTATAGCAACACACTCAGTTTTTCAATTAAAAAAAAAAAAGAAAAATCCATGGACATCAGTTATTTGGCATAGCTCTTCAACTCTTTCTTGATAAAGTCAAAAATACTGCACATTTAAGTGCAGTGGCTGCAGTAATTAATTAATTTTGATTTAAAGATGTCAACAAATAGATTATGCTAAGCTTGAATCACTTTTGATGATCTTGTTTATGTTGAAAAATAATAATTAATTAAGGTAGGAAAATATTGCGTATTGCATCACCTGAAACGAACCCACTAAAACTGAATGATAACCTAATGAGCTGCAGTCAGCTGTTGATAGTAGTGGAAACATAGTGATAGTTCATCATATTGATGTTTAGCTTCTCAGGCAACTTGCTCCATGCCCATCCTCCCTCTTTCCCCAGCAAACACTGAAAAATAAGCAATTTATCTACCTACCTTCTCCTTCACAGATGTTCTGCAGCATGTCCACTGATTGTCATTTCCCCACATTAAAAGGGGGACACTTTTTACTACCCATGTAGACTCACAGGCTGTATGCAGCTGGGTAAGGGAAGTTAGCTATTGTGCAATGATCTCTTCTAAAATAACTGATGTGTTCCTGGTACCCCAGAACTGTTCCTCTAGTCAACTGACTAACTTTCTGTTAGAAATCTGCTCCCTTTTTACTTGTAGTTTAATCTTTTGGCAGGAGGAAAACACCACCACTAATCTGGAATAGCAAGCAACACCATTCAGCAAAATCAGTATGTGTGGCCTTTCACATACAAAGTCCTACTTTCAGGAAATCTCAAGGGCAGGGACAACATTGTTTGAGGATTTTTTTCTTTATTTTTTTTATCTCTAACTGAAATATCTGACCTTAAATTCATTATTTTTCAAATTATGCTGTGCAACACAAATTAAAAATAGCAATATGTTAAGTAAGAGGAATTAAAAACCATAAAAAAATAATCTTGGATGTTTTTTCTTCAGATATCTGGAGTTTTTCAGATGAAATTGCACCTCTACTCCAACACATAGATTTTGAACTATCTTGCAATATTTGGATCAATGTTTTAAAAAGCTTTTTTTTTTACCCCTTACATGTACAAATCCCTTCCTTTACTGTGATTGACTCTTCTCTGAAGTACCTCTAGGCATTAAGTGAGCCAAGTACAGTTGGTGAATTGGAATGGAGTCATTGACTGGACAATTATCATCTAAATTACTTTGTAAAACTATTTTGTGTGCCTCCTGCTTAAAAGCACAGTTCTTTATTCTTGACCTTTCTTCTATTACTTTGAATATAATTTCAGATGATTGAAAATAGGTTTTTAATCTACTGATGTTGCTCACAGTCAACTTGGACATTTTGTGCTTCTATTTTCTCTCCAGCTTGGATTCTGAAGAAACAAGATTTCTTAAGATCTCTCAATCATTAACCCTCCACCCTTTCTTAGGGAGAAATCACCTCACACAGTCAAACTCCTGAATATTTAAACTGAAATGGAATCAGTGTGGTTTGTTTGCATAATAATAGCAATAATAACAACAATAACAAAAATTACTTATTCTAGGGTGTCATTGATGAATGTATGACACATTCTTGTTTTCATGCTAATTATATCAATTGATATTCCAACACATTCAATTCTTATTCTATCATTGTCTCATGGACTAATTTTTATTTTCTTCATTTTTATCTCCTTATACTTACAGACAACTGCTGTGTTTCCCCATCAAAGTTTGGTGAAACAAAACTCAAGTTTTCTATCTTTTCCACATGTGAGGTACTATTAATTATTTCAATACTTTAATAATTTTTCTTTATAGATAAAATATAGATAAGTTTGGAATAACATTTTCTTGAAACATGCACGGTTTTGTGGCCTGGGTCTTGTCACTGACTTTTAATGGATTTGTTCCTTTTTTTTTTCTTTTTTTTTTTTAAACTATTTTGGCAACAGCATCATAAGAAGTATTTATAGACAACTAACTTTTCTCCTTCCAGTAGAACAATTTTAATGGTATTTTTCCAACATCATCTTTGACTTTTTTAGTTTTACTGATATCTTTGCTTTCTTTGCATGATTTTTTTTGTGATCTCAGGATGATCCTTCTCACTATTTTTCTTTTATTTCTATCTCTCTGATGAGATAATACATTCCATACATGCAGTCCTTACTGTTGTTGTTATAGATTTCACTTTTTCAGTCTCCAGATTCACTGCAGATACAGGACTGGTTTTTGTGTTGTTTTCTTTTTTTCTTAGCAAAGAGTAAAGAAGTGTGAATCCTTACTGGTACCTGTGAATTTCAGCCTTCCATGTTCCATTCGCCTCAAGACTACCTTGTCAAAGACAGTTGTTTGTGTACTCCTGAATCACCATCTTAACCAAACGATTACCAGTCATACTGATTAAAAATCTATAAAACTTATTACATTACTAGAATAAATAAAAAAAAAAAGAAAACTCTAAACTTCCATTTTCCTTAGTCCAATATAAATGAACCTCTCAGGTACCTGTAATGCAGAACAAAAGAACTTCTTCATGTGACAAAAATTCCTACTCCTTCTACTAGACAGATTTTGAAATGTTGTATTGGGTCTGGCTGAGATGGAGTTAATTTTCCCTACAGCAGACCTCATAGTGCTGTGCATTCTACTGGCAGCCAGAAAGGTTCCAATAACACTCCAGTGTTTTGGGTCCTGCTGAGCAGTTCTTGCACGACATCAACATTGTCCCTCCAATATTCCCCCCTCACCAGCAAGCTGGGAGTGGGCAAGATCTTGGGAGGGAACATAACCAGAACAGCCTGCCCAAACTGACCAAAGGGATATTTCACACCCTCTGATATCTGAAATCTAAGAGAAAGGAGGAGGAAGGGGAAGGGAATGAATTATTACTCTCTTCCAGAGCAAAGCAATGTGTGCTGAAGCTCTGTGAAGTAAAGAATGAAACTACTGTTTTCCTTTGCTTCCATGTGCAGCATTTGTTTTTGCTTTATTCAGCTTCCTTTATTTTGACTCACAAGGCTTTTTCCATCTTCTTTTCTCTCCCCACCATGCTGCTGAGGAGCGCAGTGATAGAGCACCTTGATGGGTACCCGACATCCAGCCAAGGTCAACCCAAGACACTTGTGCATGAGTCCATTTGCTACTCAGGACTTGATGCAAAGTAAGATTTTGATTGATTCCAGTCTTGTACCACTGGTGTTATCTTCCAAGAAACAGGGCTGGTTTTGCACAATGTATACCTGTTATATTATCTTTCTTCTTCCTTCTCACTCCAGTACCTGAATATATCACTTTCATCTTTTAGTTATCTCAAGAGTTGGCTGCTCTATTCTTGTTAATCATCGCCCTTCATCTTTTTCTCCTTCCTCATCTTTTCCTTTGAACTAGAATGAGTGAAAATAACCTTACAAAGTCTCTACGTAAGAAGCTCTTAAATCAATGAGAATACTGCAGGAATAGAGAATTACTTAATCATTCAAAGGTTATTTGGCTGATGTTAAAAAGTCAGCAGGAGAGGCTCACAACATTAATTTTCATCAGTTGTTATTCTTCAAAACAGTGTCTCATATAAAACCTGTTTGCATGAATCCTCTTGGTGTTTGGACACAGCATATATCTGAATATGACTGAACTTGCATTTAAAATTTAACAAATGTGATAGATGTCTCTTGGGGAGAAGCAGCTGGACCTCTGGATGCAAAAGCTGTGAGTACTTATTGCCTGAACTAAATGACCTAGCTTCCCTAGCTCAAAGTCTAGATTAGATTAAAAAATGATTTGTAGTCCAGCTACTACAGAGGGAAAGAAAACCACACTAATTGTGGGTTATGTGTATGTTCACATAATGTTTTACTTTATTATTTTTTCTAGATTATTGCTTGGTCTGAGCAGGCTAGTCTGAGTTGGCTTCCAAAATCTGTTTAGTTTTTACTAAGCAAAAAACCATTTGCTATTTATTTTCATCTGCTTCCTGGAATGTTTGAAGAAGTCTGCACTTAACTTTCTGCCTTAGACACAGCTCTAAACCAAAACCACTGATCCAAAAATTAGTTTCATGAAGAAATACACTGAGGAGAGGAGTCAGAGATGGGAAAAGTCTATTAAGGCATCCTCCAGGCATTATATTCATACATACACTCACTTGAGGAAAATGCCTGGAGCAGAAAATTGGACAATATAGATTTATAAAGTTCCTGTGTGTAGCACTAAATAGACAGCATTTAAATTTAAAACTGATAAAAGGATATACTTTGTTGCACATGCATAATTAACCCAGAGAGCTCATTGCCACAAAAAATATCACTGAGGCCTTAAAGATTAGCAGAATTTTAAAAAGGATTAAACATTTATATGGATAATGAGAGCATTTACATTTGCATGGAATTCGAATTATTTCTTAAAGGAAAAAGTTACAAACTATCTTATTTCAGGACATAAAACAAAAGGCAGTCACTGGGAATAGAGAGAAATTTCCCCTCTCAGTAAAATTATTGCATAATTGTTCGTTTCAGCTTCTTTATGAGTATGTGCTTCTAGCCACTGACAGCAACAAGATGCTGGACTTCACATAAATATCGCTCAATCCAGAACAGCAATTACCAGGCTCCTATTGACTTATGTTAATGACCTCATGGGTACTATGATGGGAAAAGAAGTGTTTTATCATTCAAATTATTTCACAAGAAGATAAAAATGGCATGCAGACATAAAAGTGTCTTATAAAAAAATTCTTGTTTCTTTTGCAGGAGGGAATGCTTCTGGATAGATGTTTCAGGGAGTATTCAATGAGTGAGTGGCACAGAAATAAAATTATTGGCATGAACAAGTTAATGACTAATTAAGTACAAAAACAAAACTAAATTACTTGCATTGGTACCTCATTTAAAACTGTGATTTTAATCCAGGTAATGGAGCTCTGCTGGAAGTGTTCTTAGCACTCCCCTAACAAAAAAGTCATTACTGACTGGCCTGCTGCTTCATATAATTGCTGTGATAAGCCACCACAAATATAATTGGCTTCAGCTAAAAAAATATTTCATCATAAAGCAAGAACTACAGTTATACTTTGATTTATGTATTTATAGCAACTTAACAAAGATCATTAACTCATTTGGTATTCAGACATTTTTACTGAGCCAGAAAGTGTAAAGGAAAGATCTTAAATGATCTTTAAAACCTACTTAATTTTCCTTAAATTGTGCTCGTTTTGAACACTGAAATAACTTAAATAAGGACATTTTGTCTGTTAAAGCCAAAAGGGACTTCAGATTCATTTCTGTACTCTTTTGGCAAGTTTTGCTCTTATAGTACAGTCTGAGAAGGTTTTTAGTCCTAAAAGACTCTGATGAATTTGCATCTTTCCTGTGCCTTCATTGATGTCCACTATCATTCGTTGTTCTCTTTTTGTCTAGCTCAAACAAATATGAATTGGAGGTAGTGATAGATAAATATCTTAAAAATACAGTGTGAATATTCAGTGGAAAGCTACAAAACCAGAATTTTATTCTCTTAAGACCCTCCAATTCCCAATCCTCTGATGCTTATTCTAACAAAGAAGTTTATCAGTTAGAACTTAGAAACACTCATTTTTAATTGAGTATTAAGCATAGTCATGACAAGTTAATTTTAAAAATCATGTACACTGAAAACCTGATTATAAAAAGCTGCGGTCAGCCAGTAAACATCAAATTGTATAACATGTGACTTGTGTGTCCAATGAAATCTAATCAAGGGCATTTAAAAAATCAGTATTGGCTACTACAATTAGCAATTTAGGTAGACACTTTTGTGTATCCCAATTCCTGTGGTGTTATGTACAAACACAGATACTAAATATTCTCCTTGCCATTCCAATGGCAAATTGTATTGACTAGTTTGAGTATTTGGATCTCAGAGCCTCAAAATCTCAAATAAATAGATAAATAAATACATACATCAATAACTAAACAGCAATCAACCATATGAGTACATGTGAGGTGGCAGAAATCATGCAAAAATATGATTTTCAGTAACTGGCACTTCTTATTTTTGTTTTCATTAATCTGGCCCTGGTTTTACTCTTCATAGGGACAAATCTACAGCAGAAATTGAAGTAAGTAAAACTGATAAATTAAAATTTAGGAAAGAAACATATAACATGATGTTTTGTTTAGGTTGGTTGACAACTTTATTGCAAATATTCATGCTTTTTTGACAGGGAAATTACTGCAATTTCATTAATTTTAAAGTATTTCTGTACTGTGTTGTTTAAGTAAAAATTTTAAAAATTACTTTTTCCTAAACATCCTTTAAAAAACTCTGATATTATATTAAAGCATAAATTCAGTAATCTTAGATGTATTTGTGTAGATAATAGTTATCAATGTCAGTGTTATGGATTTATCTCAGTAGGCCTAAATTTAGGCTTTAAAGCTCAGACCAGGCCTAGGATTGTCAGGTGACTTGAGCTGGGCTGGGCTAGCTAACAGCTGACTTCTTCTAACCAATGATATTGTATTCCATATCATATTGACATCACCTCAAAAGGGGTAAAATCCAGTGTGTGGGTGTGGCTTAGTCAGTTGCTTCATAGCTGTGGTCCCAGCAGGACACACCATGCCGTCCCAGGAGGGACGGAGAGGCCCAAGCCAAAAGCACCGGCTCACCATCATGTTATCTTAGGGAAGTAAAATGTTTGTTCTTAGTTCTTCTCTCTGCTTAAGTCTGTCTCTGGGGAATTGACTTCTCTAGAATGATTTGTAGTTAGAATGGTAGAATTTGTGCTTACTGGGAAGTGGGAGGTTATTTCTTGTTATACATAACTTGTGTAAGTGTGTGTTATATTGTAATTTTTTCTTAATTTTCTCTTTTCTGTATAAATACATATAGTTAGTTTCAGCATAAACCTAGTTTGGGGTTTTTTTCCCTCTCCCTCTTCTTCCCTTTTCACTCTGTCTTGGACAGTTGGCATTTTGCCAGCTCAACCCAAGACAGTCAGCTAAGGGGTTTTAATAAAACTTTACAGAATTTTGTACTAAGAACTCATAAAATTCTTCATAATAATATGAAAGGTACATCTGGCTTAGCAATTTAGGCCACTTTTGCAAACCCTTCAGAGCATGTTGACCTTTGAGTATGGAAGAAGTTCCACTGGCACTAATGGATTTTGGATCAAACCATAAAAAGAATAGCAACTCTCATACTTAGTGTACTGCATCTGTTAATTTCCTGTATCATTAGCAAAAGAGCTAGCCATTCATAAAGGCTGCAATGTTGTTGTGAAGAAATTCAGGAGTCGCTGATGCAGCCTTATAAACAGTATGTCTCTGGAAACAGTCTATCATGCACTGAATTAAAAAGTTATCTGATCCATTGTTACATAATACATTAATACATTAATATCATAGTACTACTTGATATTTATGTTCTTTTTGAACAGAGGAAAAGCAGAAAATAGGGAATATCTGATTAATTTAAAATGTAAATATAAATATTTACAATATTATAAATATGGAATTTGGTCTTCTATACTAAGCAGTAAAAACACAGTGGAGAAAATGATGTCCTATTCCCCTGGGAAAGAATACAGAAATTTTTCTGCTAAAACATCTGTGTTTGAAATGCCAGTTTTTTCTTACTATTGATATGTTTTCCTTAAAAACAGTAACATTTTCATGAGCAAGCAATTGCTTTTCTATTGAACTATTGTACTTGATTTAGCTGGAGTGGAGTCAGCTTTCTTCACAGCAGCCCATGTGATGTTGTGTCTTTGATTTGTTCCTAGACAGTGTTGATAACAGACTAGTGTTTCAGCTGTTGCTGAGTAGTGCTTGAACAGTGTCAGAGTGTGTTTTGACCTTGGGTGGCCATCAGGTGCCCACCAAAGCCACTCTGTCACTCTCTTTCCATTGAAAACATGGGAGAAAAATAAAACAAAAACCTCATGGGTTGAGATAGAACAGGGGGAATCATTTACTAGTTAACATCACTGGCAAAACAGACATCTTGGGGAAATTATTCTAATTTATTTTCTATTAAATCAGAGTAAGATAATGAAAAACAAAAACAAATCTTAAAACACCTTCTCCCCACCTGTCTCGTCTTCCTGGGTTCAGCTTCACTCCTTATTTTTTCTATTTCCTGATAGAGATGAGGGCAATTGAGATCTGATCTCTCCTGAACGGCACAAAGCAACAGGAGATGGGGCTTGTGGTCAGTTCACTGCACTCCTCTCTTACACTCTTTCTTCTTCCTGCTTTTTACTCTTCCCTTGCTCCTGTGTGGTGTTGCTCTCATGGGAGAAAGTCATTCACAAACTTTTCCCATGTGGATCCTTACCATGGACTGCTGCTCTTCATGAAGTGCTCCAGCGTGGGTCCTTTCCAGTCTTTCAAGAATGGACTTTTCCAGGGTGAATTCCCCATTGAGTCACAGATACAGATGCATGTGGATATCTGCTCAACTGTGGACCTGTTTTCCAGTGATCTTCTGCATGGGCTGTAGGAGTCTGTCTGCTCCAGGGGCCCAGGGCACCTCCTCTCCTCCTTCTTCACTGACTTTTGTGTCTGTAGAGTTGTTTCTCTCACATATTCTCACTCCTCTCTACTAGCGGCTGTTGTAGAGCAGCTACACCTTTTTACAGTTGTTTACCTCTTTTTAAATATATTTTCCAAGGAATGCCACCACCATAATTGATTGGCTCAGCTTTCACCTGCATCGAGTCCATTTTGGAGCAGTTGGAAGTGGCTCAATCCAGCATGGGGACTGCTTGTAACATTTTCTCACAGAAGCCACTCATGCAGCTCACCCAGTACCCAAACCTTGCCACACAAAGCAAATACTCAGGGCTTTTTCTTTTTCTCACTCTCCTCCTCAGCAAGGAGGCTGGGGTTGATCAAGAAACTGAGTGGGGACATAGCTAAGCTGGTTGACCCACACTGGGCAATGGGATATTCTGTCATATAATGACATGTTCAGCAATAAAACCATAGTAGGTAAAGACAATTTAAAGATTTTTTTTCTTTCATGATGGCCATGGGTCAGACACTGGCTGGGCATTGTCTCTTTGTGGTGAGTGATTCTCTTTTGCATTTTTTCTCCCTTTCTTTGACTTATTAAACTATCTCTATGCTAACCTGTGAGTTTTATTGCTCTTTATTCTCTCTCATCTGATTTGAGGAAAGGGGATGGGGAAGGAGCGACTGACCATGTGAGTGCTTAGCTGCTGGGCAGGGTATACCTACCACAGCTATATATGCATAAAAACTTGAAGCCAGTTCCACACCATAAATGAACTGAAATGATCTGAAGTTGTCAACATGCAGACATCTAATTAACCACTACCTGATGGGTTACATGATTTCATCTACTAGATAAAAAGAGTGGCCTGAAAGCATGAGAAGAGGAAAAGATCTCATCAACGGTTGGATTTGGCAATCTTAAAGGTCTCTTCCAACCTTATTAATGCTATGATTCTATAATCTGTGGTCTCAACTAGCGGAACTACCGTGTTCAAGAGGTAAATACTGTGATTTTCTAAAATAACTTTCAACAGACATAATCTGAGCAGATAATCTCATTGTATTTCTCCAACTATTTTGGACCAGAACCACTGAATTCATCTGTTCTTTAACTAGTTACCCACTCTGTGTAAGCTATTCAGACATAACATTTTCATTCAAGAGGTAGTGACACAGCTGGAATTTAGATCACTGCTTATGTATAAACAGCATCAAAAAAAATCAGCAAAAACCAATATCACCCAAAAAAGCCTAATCTTTATTCTGCTGCTCATGTTTTAAAATAGGTTGAAGTATGGTGTTGTTTCTGTGTAGTACTCCAAATATACAAATCCACAGAGAAATTTCAGTTTCATGCTTCATTTAGTTATACAATGTGCTCATCCACATAAATCCATTGTCTCTAGAAATTATTTCATGGACTGAAATTCTTTTTCCTAATGGTATTCACTCCCCATAAAAAGCTAGTGCTGCCCTTATGAAATGTGTTACAAAAAAAAAGTGGAAAGAATTTTGTATATGCAAAGTCTGTATAATACATGTGCTCTAGTAATTGTTGTCTAGGTCCATAGAAATTTAGGAATTGATTGGTCTCAATCTAGTTACACTGTTTTTCAGTTCCCTGAGTGAATGTTGTTTATTCTCTGCTTCATTAGAAATTAAAATAATTTAAAACTGTTCCTGACCTAGCTTTCAAGGGTTTTATTGGGACAATGATGCATGAGAAAATTCCAGGATAATGGAATGAGGAATAGGAATAGTAGGATAAAAATAGGTCACTCGGAGGTGGACCCGCTAAGGATTAGCAGAAGTCCCTCTAACTAGTGCATCAACTTACCACATTGAACAGTGCAGAAGACTCAATAATAATAGGAAAGGGAATCTTGATTTGCATTGGTATGCTATTTTTGCAACCTTTCAAAAGGTGATTTTGGTTTTGCTTGCTAAATTTCAGCTCACTAATCAATTATATGTTTACTTATTAGACATGCCTTTAACAGATCCAAGGTCAATGAAGGTTATCTGCATCACAATACATGAAACAAATGCTCTTTGTTCAAACTAAGGGCTCTAGTCTTTATTTTCTGGGAAGAAAACTAAGATACTAACAGTTATGTTTTACAAAAAAAAAAATAGTGATTTGGAGAACTTCTTTGTGGTTCTGTATGTGTGTGGTGTGTTGGAAACATAGTTACCAAGAGGTTGATTACAGTATTTGCTATTTAAAGCTCTAAGTGTTTCCACCCTTGCATGAATTTGAACAATTTAGGTGTTGCTCTAAATTATGATTCTTGGCTGTGATTCCCCAAGGAATCACACTCTAGCTGGAAATTACCCAAAAAAGGCTCACTCCACCTCCAGTTTGCAAACAACCTGATCGCATCACACAACAGGAAAATATATGTATGCTATCCTAAAGGAAAAAAAAAAGCTATTAGGAGTGGGCTCGCAGTTAATCTGATGTGCAAAACCACAATACTTTCAATAAAATTACAATCACAGAGAACAGTAGAAAATCTGGTCCCAAGAATTCAGCAACACTGAAAATTTTCAAATTGATTAAGTAATAACTTATACAATTTGTGCCTTATCTATGCACTTTCTACAATTCATTTTGTGATGAGTTTGCAGGATTATATTTTTTCTTCTTTTAGTATGGCAAAATCTTAAACCACTTAAATTATATATTTCTTCTTAACTTTCCTTCCAGTTGACTCTAGCAGAAATCTTTCCAGCATTTTTAAAGGACCAAAGGAAAACTGGCACAAAAGTCCTCCTTGAAGTACTTTCAAAAAATAGGCTTCTCTCCTCACCACAGGCCTTTCCTATTCTCTCCTCTCCATTCTCAGGTTTAAAACATCAGACTTGGTGATATTGAACAGTTTAGTTTTCCCTCTTCCTAGATTTATATAAAGATCAATGTGTTATTTTCCCTGAATACAAATTACTATTGCAAAGATTTTTACCAAGACTGAAAAAGGTCTGCATATTGCTCCAGAACTGGAGTTTCCACAATAGTTTCCTGAAGCATTTCCAGTTTATATAACTTTTCCCCTGCATTGTCTAAGGGCTTTGTATTGTTTAAGTATCCAAGAATTCATAATTCTCCATGGTCTGTCTTATCCTCCACAAAGCACAGTCTGTAGAGTGTTTAATCTCTCATTTTTAAAATCTGTCGAGAGGAAGCAATTTTTCTTCTCCATTATGCACCTTCAGACTTCCAGAATCAAAGCCTTTCATCATCAGAAAAATCTGAGGCCCTGCCTCCTGATATGGATAGATTGAAATCCAATACTAGTGAATAGTCTTTTGTCAGAGTATGTGTTTAGACTCTTGCTTTGTTACTTCCTTTCCCATTTTAAAGTACCATACACACAGAGCTTTCACAGTTCAGTACTCAGAGTCACAATTTTGTAGGGAAGAGTTCTAAATGATGCAGAGTTACCAGCTCCCTGAAAAGGGACTGGTTGCCAAAAAAGCCCTCCTATTAAAGAAACACATATGGTGTGGTTATGAAATACTTTCCAGTTTTTAAATTTGTCTAGTGATAATTTGAATTCATGAGCTTGAACCATGTAAAAACTGGCTGCTCCTTTTATTTAGAATGTTTTCTTATGGCATTGACAGTTCATTGCTCTTTACTTATATTATATTTGCCATTTCATATTAGCTTAAACAAAGGACAAGGTTAAAGAATCAACTACATCTCTTTCCTCCTGCATTCTTTTTCCAAAAATAGTAATGTATTCTTGTACTACTGGTATAATCCTTTCTACTAAATAAGTTTTTGTATTTAGTTATGTTCCTCAGAGCAGGCAAATCATTTAGTGCACGTGTAGGTTGATGAGTTATAGTGCACCTGTAAGAATTTAAATCTCATATTTTGCACATTTTCCACAAAATATAAACTTATAACCCTCCCTTCTGGAAAAAAAAAACAACAACTAAAAAGAAACTGTAAAATATGGAGCAGATTTCCACTGGAAATACATCCATCAAAAAAGTTTGTCTTGTCCCTTTGACTATACATGTCTGAAATGTATACAGACTTCTTTCACAACATTATGGCTTAATGGGTTTATTTGACCTCTGTCACTACAGTCTTCTTTACAACAAGTTAAGGGTCTGAAAAATAGTGTATTAATGATTACTTCCCAGCCCAAGGAAATCCTCCTGTTGTACAGCTGAACACTGTGTAGAAGTTTTCTGTATTAACATCTTTGGTATTCCATTTCGAAGATTACTTCCATGCAACAAAATCATACAAAGTAGTCTTGTTATTGCTCTGAGCCATGTATAGGCTACTGCTGATGTTCAGACAGCTTTATATGCAAAGAGTCTGCAAGGATAACTGCGGCAATACAGAATATGTACAATCACACAAAAGCCAAAATCTAAAATATCTGTATAAGCAAGTATGGTTTGCTTTCCTAATATCTTTTCTTTTAATTGTTAAAAAAGAGATTGGTTGTTACTAAATTGTAGCAAGACAGCAGATATGGAGGACAGCATTTTTAAAGGTAAATTGCAAGCCATTGAGACCATAATATAAAAGTCATGGAAAGGGAAAATATTCAATTAACTGAGAGTGGGTTTTGTTAAAAGCTTTTCACTGGCTAACTAATAAACTTCAGAAATTAGGGACTTGAAATGCTGTTCTAGTCATGAACTGAACTTTCATCTTTTACAGAAACCTTCTCTTCAGATATTCTTACCACATCAAGACATTAATATTCATATATTACTGCAGTGACTGAGGTGTATTGCCTGATTTTGGGGGTACACAGTATGGGTTATTAGAAATATGGCTGATTCTCTATACTTGTGACCCAATCCAATAATTTCAGCTTGTGTCAGGTAACACTCTGAATGCTACAAAAGCAGGTGTCATTTTAAGTCCTTTTTGCTGTGACTGCAGAGTGCTAAACCATGCAAAGTGTTAAACTATGCAAAGTTGTAGTGGGTTGGATGCCAGGTGCCCACCAAGCTGCAATATCACTCCCCTTCCTAGCCAGACAGGAGAGAGAGAATAAGATGGAAAACATCTCATAGGCTGAGATAAGGCAGTTTACTAAACCAAAAGAAAAAGTTTGCACACACATAAGTGAAGAGGAAAATAACAAGGTTTGTTCTGTACTCCCCATTAGCAAGTGATGTCCAGCCACTTCCCGGGAAGCAGGGCTTCAGCACGCATAGCAGTTGCTCTGAAGGCAAATCTAAACACTGCATGCCCCTCCTTCCTCTTTCTTTTCCTAGCTTTTCTATCTAAGCTGATGTCATAGGGTATGGAATATCCCTTTGGTTAACTTGGTTCAGCTGGCCTGGTTGTGACTCTTCCCAGGAACTTGCCCTGAATGGGAGGGGGAGGAATGCTGAGAGATAGCACTTGATGCTGTGCCAGCTCTGCTCAGCAGTAGACAAAACACTGGTGTGTTATCAACACCTTTCTAGTTACCAATGCAAAGCACAGCACTCTGAGAGCTGCTATGAGGAAATGAAGTCCATCTCAGCCAGACACAATACAAAAGTGTAAGATAGTGCAAAATCATTCTCTATATCTTCAAACCTTGTCAGGTGTCTGTTATTATGTTTATCAAGTTATGAACACAGGTACTGCCATATGTATATTCGTCTTTTCTAACCATTGAATTTTTTTAAACAGCTGCATATTCTTCCTTATCAGCTTTTCTATAGATTTTCAGTAAAGCTCTAGCAAACACATCCTCACAGTCTATTTCAATCACTTGTTAACTTTACCTTGATGAGATAATCACTGGTGTTACTTATGCCAGTTGTCTTTGAAGACTGTTTGGTCAGTCAGTTGAAAACACTAAAAAGATGTGGGATTTAGAAAGACGTGTAGGTAGAGCCTGCTTTCATAGGAATATATCTTTTTTTATGCAGAAAAAAATTAGGTATCTGGTAATTCAAATATCAAAGAAAGCAATTTATTTTCAACTGAGATCTATTTTTTTGAACTGGAGAACCAAAAACTTTAATCTGAATGGCCAAGACTAGCTGGCAGTAATTATTTTTGTATCCCAGTGAATTGATTTGATAGTTTAGAGAAACTATTTTTAAACCAATGGGTAAAGGTAGGAAGCATTTGTACCTTTTATACAGAAATCATGACTATATGCTTTTGGGCATCATGTGTACTACTGTAATCTTTAGATGTCTTTAACTGTGGTGTTTTTTTTTTTAATTTTTTTTTTTTTTACTGCAAGAGAACAATTTCCTTCAGGGTTGATCCTTTCCAGTTTAAGATTGATTTTTCAGATAAGGTAGATAAATCACTTTTCAGATGTGTGTATTTCATGCTATTGATTACAAAGGAAAGTGATTGTCTCAGACTTAGGGGTCTGGTTGTCGGATACAGTAAGTCAGTTGAAATGAAATCTATGCAAAAGAAAGAAATCCAAGATTTCTTCATTCTAAAAACCTAACCAACTTAACCTCATGTGCCAAAATAAAACTATTCTCTTGCCATACTTTTGTTGCAGGTCTACACACTTGTTAAGTCAGTCTAAATGACAGACCACGTTAATTTTCCATCAGTAGGATACTGTTGGACACAAACAGAACATCCCTCTGCAAGGGTTATTACCATAGGAAATTCAGGTATTTTTTCTCCATATTTTTTTGACTTTTCCTTCTTAATAAAAGATACTGCATTTTAACTGTATTTAGGCTGAAATTCTAAAAGAGAGTATCTTTGTAGTATTTGAAGAAAGAGGAGGATTATAATATGATGGAAAATGAGAACTGTTTCCATTATGATTTGTATGGTTTGTCTTTTGGGGTTCTAAATATGTAGCACACTTTGAAAAATTGTATAATTCCAGTAAAATAAAGAGAATTGTTAATATTTGCATTTTAAGTTATGACAAGGGTTCCCAGAGCAAAAGAGTGGATATGAAATCTAAGTAAATTAATTAAAATTCCTTTAGAAAAGTGATCCGAATTTCTCCAGAGAGATATTTTGATATTTTTAATACAAAGCCATCCTGCAATTTTGAAATAAGAAACTTCAGCTTGATGTTAATTTAAAATTTAATAGCATATTTTGATAGTGAATACTTTGCTGGAAACAATGTTCAGTAGCAAAATATATGACTATGTTTGTTGTGTTTTAACCTGCAAACTCCTCTCACAAATGCAACATATTTTCTCACCATTAAAGAAGAAATTAACAAGACAGTAATTGACATTCTGAACTTCATTAGCAATCACACAGCACTTTCAGGATGGACAAGGGATTAGACCCAACCAGCATGGGTTTAGGAGGGGCAGGTCCTGTCTGACCAACCTGATCTCTTTTTACAATCAGGTGACCCACCTGGTGGATGAGGGGAAGGCTGTGGATGTG
>JAOXXN010000001.1:60255608-60280921 GCA_026770055.1 Myrmophylax atrothorax
TGTATTTATTGTAATATTGTTATTAAAATTGTAACTCTGACTTATAATCTCTTTTGTGTGGAGTTCCTTTCTCCTGCCGGTTTACCTCTAAACCAGCACAAGATAGATATCCTTAGCTGCTCTGTGAAAGCACAGCAAAGTATCTGAATAGACATACAATCACCTTGTGGAGTATTTTTTTGCCATAACTTTTTTCCAAATGATATTTTGTATGTGTTAAATATGTCTAATAGGATAATAATTTCCAGCAATACAGCAGAAAAAGTGTATTTTTCACGTTAGATGTAAGGAAACTCTTACCACTCTAAGAAGTGGTTTGTCAGTGAAAAGCTATGTCCCTCTCCCTTATAAAAAGGACCTTAAACTTCAAAACCTGTCAGAGACATTCAGACCTAGAATCAGGAAAATTAACTGAATTATTCTTACTTACACAGTCTGTGACCAGAAAGGATATTTTTCATTGATTTTAGCAAGTTAAGGAGTAGTTTTGTTTTGTCCTTCCACCTGATTTTTTCACTTCATTCTTTTCCTGTATGTCTACAGGACAAAAAAGAAACTGATAGCATTTCAAATTAGAAAAATAGGAAAACCACTAGAAGTTCTTCAGATAGCTCTGTCACAGTGTGATAACCAGAAAAAAGGAATAACATTGATTTCATGCTGCTATACCTTTCCTGACATGTCATCTCATTTTATACAAGCAGTTTCACATTCAGAAATTCGTACAATATATAGCAGAGGTATGGAGGAAAGATTTTACCTCTGGAGTTTGCAGTATCATTCAAATATATGATACCTACAGTTCACTACATTATAATTAAAAATCTAGCTTGTAATTAAAAGCTATCTATACTTTTGACCCTGCACTCTTAACTTCTGCCTTTTTCAGAGGTTTGGTGAATAAGTATTCCTCAGCAAATGCATAAACTCTGTCAAATTAGTGGAAAAGATTTTCCACTTGTGAGCATTTTGTGGATTTTGAATCATAAATCATGATGTTGAGTTTGTCCCTTAAAAAAAATGACTTACTCCCGGGTACAGAAATTTTAACCATAGAGTTCTTATTTCGGGGGGGAAAAAAAAAAGTATGTTAGAGCCTTCAGAAACAACCACACTTCCTATCTTTCCAATCCAGTAAACTTAGTATTATTTAAAGAAGGTGGATCACTTGAGACTCAGAGGGACTTTCCTCTATTTTCCCCCAAGTAGCTCAGAATAAAAAAGTGCTGGTTAAAGCTTCCTGCTCCCTGGCACCTGAGACCATATCAAATAAGGTTTACTGCCTTTTAGTCATGAGTTTACTGAAAAAAAAAAAAAAGTGCTTCCATAAGTTTCATGGAATTGTGTCTGCCAGCGATTCCACAGAAGCTCCCACCAAATCAGGGTCCAGCAGGGCAGACTGTGGAAAACATAGTTTCATGTAGGATTTAGGCATAGGATGACTGAACACTGGGGTTCAGGCTGTTTTCATATCTAATGTTAAACATTAAAAATGTCTTACAAACGTTGAGGAATTTCAACTCCTTTCATAAGGACTATTGTAGGTTGATGTGGTGGGTTGATTTTTACTGGTTGCCACTCCCTCATCCACCTCTCTCAGTCCCCTTCCTAAACAGGAAAAGAGAAGATAAAATGGAAAATCTCATGGATTGAGACAGAGGCAGTTTAATGAGAAAAGCAAAAGCTGTGTGCAGAAGAAAATCAAGATGGAATTTGTTCAGTACTTTCCACTGGTTACTAAGTTGATGCTGGAAAAGAGCAATGAGAACCAAGACCAAATTCAGAGCTGTGTGAGGAGCGGAAATTTGGCACAGAACAAGTACAGGGTCCAAAGCTAGAAATGAGAATCAGAAACTGTGTACTTGATGCATAGTCACGTGCTGAAGAAAAAGGAACCAGTGTATTCACTAATATGCAAATGGAATCACTTTGAGAAACCTCCTGCACCACACAGGACTGGGATAAACCCCTCTTTCTGTATGACACCTGCTGAGCTGCTTCCTTGGTCTTTCCTTTGTGGGCATGAGATTTGCATGCTAATGTTATACATAGCTGCCTTGTTTTGAACAATTTTGTCATCTACAGCTACTGAAGTTAATGGGACTGTTATATGCCCTAAAGCATAACTGTGTTGAAGCAGTGTCTTTAATGATAAATTCTATTGATTAAGTGAGAAATTATGACATATATCATTGCAGAAGAATTTCTCATGTCCATTCTCCTAGTGCAAACTGTCATCTCCAAATGTTACAGTAATATCTGTTCACTGAAAAGACATTGAGAGTTTACCCAGAATTTCTTAACATCAATTATTTGCTGTTATTATTTATGATAGGAAAATGATGTTTCTTTTCTCTTCAAAGCAGAAACTTATGCTCATACAAATATTTCTCCTTCAATATCAGAAGTTTCCCTAAGAAAAATTGTGTATTCCACAAAGATTTGTAGCAAAACTAATAATCAATGAAGCTTATACACATAAAATCCTCCAAAGTATTTTGATAAAGAAATAAAACATTCACACTTGCCTGGCAAAAGAATAGGTTTAGCAGAGGAAGCCTAAAGTAGTGTGCTTTTCACTGGGACAATGTTAGAGACCAAGAGAAAGGTTAATATTTACCTTTTCCAACATAAGCTACATGGTAAATTTAGAGTAAGACAATTTTAATTGTGCATTGTTTCCCTTTTTTATTTTTTTTTTCCCTCCTGGCATTGTAGTTTGGAAAGATTAAGCTCCATTTCTCAGCAGCTGACTACTTAGACTGATAAACTAACCAGAATGGCTATAGTTGTTGAAGCAGATAAGATAGATAAAAATGTGATGTATACTGGTATGGATTCTAGAGATTGTGTTGCATTCCTTTTATTCTCTGGACTGAAAGAACAATTAGATTCTTCCTGTGAACAGTGCAAAATTGTGATGTGTAGTGTATGAAGGTCAGCAAATTTGATTCAGTCAGCAATATAAATTAATTAATTAATTGATTGATCAGTCTGAGCACCTTGCTGAAATTTGGACTGTAAACTTCTAAATTAGCAATCACAAATTATTTTTTTCCAGGAGGGAAAAGGAAAAAAAAGAACAAAATTTAGCAGAAATTTTGCTAAAAGTATAAATGTTAAGGGTTTTTTTTTCTGAATTATAAACAAGAATATTTCTTTTATAAATTCTTTCAGATATGTATTTCTTAGAAAATATTGACTGTATGATAATTTTTTTAGAAAACATTGACTGCATATGTTAGAACTGATTCTCATAAACTTACAGTAAAATCAAAGGTCTTCAGCACAGGAAGGACATTGATTTTTTGGAGCAAGTCCAGTGAGGAGAGCCACCAAGATGATTAGAAGGATGGAACACCTCTCCTACAAGGAAAGACTCAGAGAACTGGAATTGTTCAGCTTGGGAAAAAAAAAGGCTTTGGGGTGGCCAAATTGCAACCTTCTAGTACCTGAAGTGAGTCAAAAAGAAACGGAGTGTAACTTTGTACAGGGACATATGGTGACAGGACCAAGGGAAAACGGCTTCAAACTGAGACACAGTAGATTTAGATCAGGTGTTTGGAAGAAATTCTTTTCTGTCAGGTTTGGTGAGACAATGAAACAGATTGACCATATAAGCTGTGGATGCCCCATTCCTGGGAGTGTTCAAGGTCAGGTTGGATAAGGCTCCAAGCAATCTGGTCTAGTGGAAGGTGTCCTTGACCATTGTAGGAACTAGATGATCTTTCAGGGCCCTACCAACTCAAACCATTTTATAACTGTATAAACCATATACAATATATAAATAAAGAACTATAGATATTAATTTGTATCTATGAAATTAATTTATTTGAGTTCCAATCATAATGACAAGAACACTTCTCACAGTAGTATTGCTCTCTGAAGTAAAATGTCTGCAATTCCATACACTTTTTCTTTTTAGAAAATGAATTCATATACTCTTGGTTTGTCCTATTTAATTTTATAAAAAGTAGTCTACTTTCATATTTGGTATAACAAACAATTTTTAGTTGTTTTCCTTTTCCACATATGTCCCTTTTTTCAGCTTTTATATGAACAACTACCCTGGAACAGACACTTATACAAGGCACAAGATTTTGGTAAAAATTGAAAAATGTCACAGAGCTAAATCTGGAATGTAGAAAACATACCCACTTAAATTAAAATAGCCATACACCCTCATCCCAAGCTTTCAGATACCAAGGAAACTGATTCTTTTACTGATTGCTCCATCACCAATTCCTTTACGTTTTAATACTACTCTCTTACTTTTCATAAATACCGATACACTTCAAGCAACAGAAAACAAAACTACACAAACACCTAATAAATTAGAAAACTATTTATCCAAAAGCTTAGGATGGAGTCATAGAATCACAGAATCATAGAATGGTTTGGATTGAAAGGGACCTCAAAGACCATCTAGTTCAAACACCCCTGTCATGGACAGGAACACTTTCCAGCAGACCAGGAAGGAAAGATGAGAGGGTTATCCTTATAAAATACAGTTCTTCAGTCAAGAAAGTTTATTGATGTATTTTTTAAAAAACAGAGATGTGAAAAAAATATAAGCCATTTTCAGTCAAACATATGATTTAAAGGACTTCTTGAAACATGCAAATCAAGTGATCTTTCTGCTGGCATGCCATTTTTCACTCCCCTGCTAGCCATTTTCCCTCTATCACTTATCTGTCTGTCAAAAAAAGCTTTGCAAAATTATTGAGCTAAGGGCCTCAGAAGTAAGTAAAGGACTGGAGCATCTGGCATAGAAGGAGAGGCTGAAAGAGCAGGGACAGTTTAGCCCAGAGAAGAGAAGGCCCAGGGACATCTTATCAATGCATTTAAGTATCTTATGGGTCAGTAAGGAAGATGGAGCCAGGATCTTCTCATTGCCTGTGGATGGGACAAGAGGAAATGTCACACAGATTACGAGTAATGAATTTCTGCTATCCTGTTTTTTATCATGATGATCTTCGTAATGAAATTCTGTTATCCTTTTTTTTTTTTATTGTGATGATCTTCAAACACTGAAAGAGGTTTTATAGAGAAGCTGTGGTATTTCCAATCTCGTAGATATTCAAACCAAGAGTGGGCATGGTCTTATTGTGCCAACCCTGCTTTCAAAAGGGGCTTGGACTAGAATCTGCAGTGCAGTCTGCAGAAGGGTCTTCCAACCTCAGTGACTTTGAGATTCTGTGATTCTGTCATTTGGCAAATCTTGCTTGCAAAACTGCTTGTCCAGTTCAGTACTTCTTCTGTTTATTTGTTCATTTGCTTGCTTGTTGCAAGCATTTGGAAGACAGATTTTGCTCTGTAGAAACATTTCAGAAAGAGATTTAATTAATAGAAGTACAAAGACTGATGTGCAAATGAGTGTTCTTGTGTTTGATTTCATATTCTTGAGAGCAATTATGGGTATTCACTCCAAAAGCACTATCATAATCCTCTATAATGTGTATGTTTGTGCCCACTGGCACAACTCCTATTTCAAACCTTTGAGCAGATCCGAACAGCCCAAATTTAAAAGCAAATGTTTCTCCCTACTTATGAAGCCCATCATCATTACCAGAATCCTATCCTTAAACCTAAGACTCTATCAGTTATACAATAAACTACAGTCTGGTGGGTCCATCCTGGAGCCAGCTGGCATTGGCTCTGCTGGAAATGGGGGAAGCTTCTGGCAGCTTCTCACAGATGTCACCCCTGCACCCCCCACTACCAAAGTATGGCCACACAAACCCAGTACAGGCAACTGTATGAGTACACTCCAACAAAGCCTGAGTAGGTAAATTTAATCTATTTTCAGCAAAACTCAAGGAAGAAACCTGTATGCTTTTGAACAGTATTTTTACATTTTATGAAAAACTTTAGAAGCAAGAAAATGTTAGTATTTTGGAAATCTCTGCATAGAAATTACATCAACCAGTAGGAAAATGTGAAAAAATAGACAAATGTGGAAAATGTTTCATAAAAACTTTAGTTTACCTGAAAGTTACAGGTAGATTTACTCTAATACACATACCCTTATAGTAAGCAAAACTTCTAATCCACGGTGCAACGACTGTGGATTAGCTAGTGAAGTACGTACAGAAACACAACAATAGAAATTCAAGTTGGAGTAATTTGTGTTTTTCTAATTTCTTAGACTAAAATCTATGTATTGATCATGAGTGTGACAGTGATTACTTTCATAATACTACATCATCAAATGAAGATGTCTCCATTAAATCTCAGGATAATTTTTTGAGTGTGTAATGATAAATTATTTCATATGGGTACATAAAAACAGCCTCTGCAAGGCAGCTGTAGCAGAAGTGACTAGATACCCCATTGTGTTGCCCACATTAATTTGTGATGAGTATTTAACTGCAAAAGAAATATACAGAGATGTGCTCTTACATTCATACATAGCTGGATTCTACATTTTGGAATTACTTTGTTTATTGTCAGCAAAGTATTATTTCCTCTGTAGCTGAAGACATTGTTTAAAAGAGCATGGTTGGTAGTACTGAAATCATGAAAATGTGAAAATGCTTTAGGTATGTATTTGTTGCTGTGCATTTAAGAGGGAAATTTCAAGACAGTAATTACATTCAATATTTGAAAATGTAAGCACTATACTACAATCAGCTAGCTTGCATCTCCTTTCATAAAGATTATATTTTGCAAGTCATAATGTTAAAACTAACTTCAAGATATTCTATTACTTAATTGAAAATGACAATGAATGTTCCCTTCTAACTGCTGTCCAACTCATTTGCTACACAGATGCAAAGTAAACTCTGAAAAAGTTATCTAATCCTTCAAGCTGTGGTAACCTACTTGAGAAAGGAGTTGAGCACCTTTATTTCTTCCACATAAGCACCTGGGATGGAGATGAAAATCAGATATAAGGAAAATTTTAACCTTAAACTCAGCCAAGTTATGAAAACTTTTTGAAAACTTAAAGTAAGATTAAACTCACTTCCTCCTTAAAACAAACAAACAAACAAAAACAACAACAACAACAAAGATTTCTAGGTCTCACTTGGTTTCTCCTACTCAGTGGAAAGAAGTAGTTTCTTTCTGAGAGCAATTAATCTTTTTCTGAGACAAAAAACTGCAGTAGGTCAGATGGATCACCTCTAAGGATTCATGGGACTGCTCTGTTACACAGTTGTGTGGCTATAAAGAGAAACTGGAAAGTCATCTTAGATTTGATGGTTAGATGGCTAAAGTTAGGTAAGATTAATCCTAGTGTTTTGTATGCTTCCTACGTTGTTGCAAAGCATGATACAAGAAACACAGTCTCAACATGGTGAATACAGTCCATGTTTTTTCCAATACTGATCTAAATTTTAGATGATGTTTATGCTATTTATTGAGAGCAGATCATTAAAATTATTGAAGGAGAAAATAAGAGTAGCAAACCACAAAGATTTAACCCCGTGCCTCTCTGCAGTGCACCATATACTAGAACTGCCTTAGTAACTGAGGCACAAAATTGCTGAGTTGCAGCTCTGACCTGTGCTAGTAAGAGAAATGTACAACTCTCACTCTATGTAATTCACCTTAGAGTTGCTTTTCTTGGTCTGAGAATTTTATTAAGGACACTATAGGATGGTAATTCAGAAACAATTTGAAAATAAAAGGAAGCACCTAATAAATTCAGAATGGATAGATAGACAGTACTAGTGAACCTGTGACTTTGTTTTTAATGACTTGCTGCAAAATTTAAATAACAATGTAATGTATACTATTTAAATAAGATGTCTGGTGAATAAGTTTCCAATAGACTTTGCTTACTCTTGCATTTATTTTTTTATTTTATTTCTCAACCTGATTAGAACAAATTCTTTAGTATTCAAGACATCTCAATCAGCAAAAGAATATGGTATATTATTAATAGTTTGTGAATGCTGCTAAAAAGACTTCTACAAGAAGCAGGCGTAATTACCTTTTAAAATGCAATACTCTGATCTGCTGACCATAAGGGGTATTACTTTCTTATGAAATGTAATACATTTCCTAATTAGTTCTCTTGATTCTTATCACTATATATGTCAGGGCCATAAAGGAACTATAGGCTTTATTGCCTCTGCCCAGTCCCACCAAGGACCTCCCCACACCCTACCCATGATTCCAGGAGCCCCACTTCATCTTAGCCCAAGGTTATCAGCTTGGCATCAGCAATGTAACAGAAGTGTTTGTATCCAGCTCTGCCAAAACCTTGCCCTGCCTCATCCTGGAATCCCTTCATCTGAACTCTAAACCTTGGGCTGAGCTACTGGTCTGATCTCAGCCACCACTGTTACATGGACCTTCCTGGTCACCACAAGACCTGATCTTAGCTTTAACCTATGGATTGGCTTTCCAACTTGACCTCAGACCTGCCTCTTCATGAGGATATATCCTTATAATCCAGAGTCTTGTTTGGCTCTGACCATGTTCTCTGAGTCTGCCCTGCTCACTTCACTGGGTCCTATGGGACAGGGTCTGCTGGCCTGGGATTTCCCACCAGATGTCCAGCTCATTTTCCCTGACAGTGGATCAACAGTACTTATGTTTAGTGCTGATCATATTAGGATGAAGAGATTTTATGTTTGGCTTTGAAGATACATTAAGAAACAAAGGATTGCCCTACGCCTCGAAGGGACACCACCAGGAAATTCAAAATAACACATTCCCAAGAGTCTCAGGGGAGCATTCAACAGAAAGCATGGAAATGAAATGAGGTAAAATGCCTTAGGTATTTCAGTTATACTTTTTTTACTGAAAAACAGATAAATAAATTACAATTTCAAAATGATCAAATCCTCTTTGGAATGTTCTTGTCCCAGTGACACAGAGTAAGAGATCAATAACAGTTGTTTTATCCATAAACATCAGTAACCAAATACAAGATGAAAACAAAAAGTGCTAAAAAGTCTTTTTGACTTTATTCAAAATTCAGAGAAAAATTGGTCTAGAAATTCAATCTTGTATTTTCCCAAATGTTTTCTATATTAGTATGTGGGCAATACATGATATGAAAATTTTCACCAAGTGGGTTCCCAGAAAGCCACAGAACAAAGAAATAACTTTTAAATTCTACATATTAAATTAGCACATACCTCAACTGAGTACTACCTGTGTGCATCCTGTTCATGGTTTAACAGATCTTAAAGGCGGTTTCTGCTTTCTGTTCCCCTGGCAAAGGTACATCTGTTTTTACAATCCAGCAGTTATGTAGTCATAATATATAACAAGTAGTTTCCACCTACCAGGAATAAAATATTAATTTAAGATTGTGGCACAATACTATGCAAATTTTTTGACTTTGTGTTATTTTTTTATCTACTCTGACAATCTCATCTAAGGAATTTTCTCCTTTAAAAACTACAGGGAGAATTGATTCAGGTCATAAAAGTCGGTGCATTAAGAACATTAACCAAGAAAGCAACTCTTGGAGATTTATAAATTAATGTGTGCCCTACTGACCATTAAAGACCATGAATCTCACTTTTATCCTGTTTATAGGGTTGCTGTGAGGTTGAACTGAAGAAAGTTGACTTATCTGTAATCTCCAGCGTGTCTACTAATCCCTCATCCTACTTCTGTCCAAGCATTAACCTGTGACGTGACTTGAGATGCTGCTTTCATCAATGCCAAATGTTTGACGGGTACAGTATATCTATTCTTTACAGATGGATAGAGTTTTATAATGTTTAATACAAATCCTGCAACTTTTGTATTTGTATTCCTTATGTTAATGTGGGCAATCTTTTGACTCATAATGTTGAGCTTAAATACATTTTCTTCTGAGCTCCTAAATTCCTAAAAGATTAAACCAAAAAAGATTTGTCCATCACAGCAAATTACATATTTAATATTATAGACAAAGGGAATTTACTAGGATATACTGATTTTTAAAAGCTTTTGGCTTCATAAATCAGGTTTTCTGGTTTTGAGACTAATGCTATATGGGATAACTGATAACATATTATTACCATGTCTTTGTTCCTATTAGTATATGAAAGTGAAATGTAATTGCCATAAAACATAAAATACAATCACAATTTTAAACATCTAGTGATTTCTTTTCTGTCACCATTTCCTTGATTCTATTGCTTTTATTATTCAACAAAGTTTGGAATGAAACTGAAGTTCTGTGTTAAATGCAGTAAACCAGCAACCTTCAAAGCTCAGAGAGGGTAGGGATGAAAATGAGGGGCTAGGAGAGACTGGGGCGGAGGAAATGGGATGACACAGCTGAAGACAATGTGACTCCCAGACTCCTGTTCAGCTATCAAAGACATGCAATCAAAGCGGGGAAAAATCCTCTCCAAATCATGACCCTCATTGGTAGATGCAGTGACCCAACTAAAGGCAAGGAATTCCTTATGTAAACTGATGCAATATATAATACTCAGGAGAGGAATATTGAAGGCAGTGAAGGAATAATGTTGTTGAGTTGTAAATGAAGATGTAAAATAGGATTGCATAGGAAAGCATGTGATCTCTTACCTTCATGACTTGTGCTAGGAAGCAAGCCTCAAATATGCCAGTAATTGTATTTTTGTATGTGGAGTTTGACTTGTTTTATTATCAAAGGGTGAAATTAATCAGGAAGGGGAAAATAATGTGAGTCCAGAGCAATGACAGCAAAATTGAATTTTACTCTTCTCCCTGCCAATTTTATAATTGAATTTGTAATTAAAGCTTGAAGAGTTTCCTGCTTTATTTCTCTAGATTTCTTGAGACCAGAGTAAAACAAAGAGGTGGACTTAAACTACAAAGTTCATTCTCTCCTGCTACTTGCACTAGAACTGTTCATTCAGGCCAAAATTCTTTGTTTGAATCATCTCAGGATTCATTAGCTTTCAGGCTCAGCACAGAAACAATCTGCACGTGGGCCTTCAAATCTGAACCCCTGTGACTTTTGTGTAGCAACTCGCCCTTCCTGCAGGGGGGAAGAAATAATGAAGCCTGTACTTTTCTGGGGTCTGTCTCAGTTTGGAACATGGTCAGCAGCTTGAGAAGGGTACCACTCTGCTGGTTGTGTTCTTCTGGAACACAAGAGCCCAAGGAAAAAAATTCTAAAGACTGACTGTAGCAAACTCCCTAAGGGAACATTTGTTTTCTTTTCATCTCATGCATCTCATCAGCTTAACCTGTTTGTTGGAGTACTCAGTCGAGTACTTACATATGTGAGAGTTCGTCCAAGGTTTTTTGATGCAGACACTGTAACTTCATAATTGTGAAAGCTCCACTGCCTTTTCCTAGTAATCCTGATCCTATATTTTCCAGAGCTCCTAATTCTCCTGCAATAAAGACTTATAGATTGTGCCAACTAAATTCTAGATTTATTTGTTCTTTTGTGGAGTGTAACAACATAAGTAAAGGAATATAGAGACTTTGAAAGGCTGTCTTAAAAAAATTTAGATCTTATTTTATACAGCACAAAAATAAGATTATGTGTAATGAATATACAATACCTGTTCATGTCACAAATAAATTTCTGTCTTCTATTGAATTTTTTTTGATAATAGCAAGTTATTTATGTATTATTTTTTCTAGATTCTTTGTATTTTCTTATTTTTCTCTGACTTATGTCATTAAATACAAGTTTTCTTCCTGCTCCCTGCCCTCCCTGTCATCTGTAGCAACATCCCTTCCACTCTATTTCTCTTAATGCAACTTTTGACTGATGTCTTTTTATTTTCCAGGACCCTTAACAAAGAAAATCCTTATTGCTTATATCATACTCAGCAAATCAATTCAGATTCTCCTGTCTGAAATTGATAGCAAGTATCTAATTCAAAGTAGATTTTCTTTTAAGTTGTGCCAAATAAATTAAATCATATTATGCTGTGTTATGTTGGTATACTAGATGCTACTTAGGTTTAGGTAGACAATAACCATAGACTGTCCCTCATCCACTAAATGAGTTACATTGCCATAGAAGAAGATCAGGTTAGCCAAACAGAACTTGCCTTTCATAAACCCTTGCTGGCTGGACCTGATGACCTGGTTGTTCTCCATGTGCCGCATGAAGGAACTTAAGATGATCTGCTTCATGACCATTCCTGGTACTGAGGTCAGGCTGACAGGCTAGTAGTTGCCTGGATCATTCCCCTGGTCTTTCTTGTAGGTGCATTTGCTAACTTCCAGTCAATTGTGACTTGGCCTGTTACCCAGGACTGCTGATAAATGATGGAGAGTGGCTTGGTGAGCTCTTCTGCCAGCTCCTGCAGTACCCTTTGGTGGATTCCATTCAGCCTCACAGGCTCGTGTGTCTCAGTGCTACAACAGTTCACTGAACATTAATCCTTGCATTCACCTTTTGCTTCTAACTTCCCACACTTGTTTGTCCTCAGCTCATGCTGGGCTTCCTCTTTCATTTTTCCAATTTCATCCTGGTGAGATTCACTGGAAGATCCATGGCCTAAGTTTTCTACTTTGACGGCTGTAGGAAATGTTCCAATTGGAATATTTCAATATTCCTTTTGTTCCTCTACCCTTTATTGTTCCTCTGATCCTTCCTCATCTTTATGTTTACTGTGATTAGCTATTTATCATATCAACTAATAGTATGTATAGAATATGTTATGGCTAATAGTATCATAGAATCATACAGTACCAGTTTGGAAAGGAAGCTCTAGGATTATCTTGGCAAAAGCACAAGCTAATAAAGACAGCCCAGCACCCTGTCCAGCTGAATACTAAAAGAGGTCAATGTTGAGGAATTCATCACTTCCCTAGGGAGATTGTTCCAATGGCTGATTGTTCTCATGGTGAAAAAATTTTCCATTCTGTCTACTCTGAATATCCCCAGGAGTGCTTTTACCCATTATACCTTCTCATGTGAATCTGTGAAAAGGGAGTCTCCATCTTCTCTGTAGACATCCCTTAAAATGACACATACTCTGTCAATGATATGACACAATGACATCGCGTGCTGGGAGTAGTGAGACAAATGAGTGCAGGACTATCTTCTGGTGCAGAGCTCATCTGATACGGAATGCTAAATCTACATACTATCATATATTTTTGCTACCCAGAACATGGTGGTTGCATCAAAACAGTATGTTAGAAGAGTGTCTTCTAACTGTTCCTGGGAATTATGTGGGACTGCTCAGGCTCCTCTGTGTCAAAACTGTGCCAAAAACCAGTTCTATCAAATTAGCAATATGAGTCACCAGTTCTAGTTTTAGGAACATTTTCAGGCACTGTTCAATATCCTAATATAGCTGCAACATGTATTTTGTATGTAAATGTTCGTCTAAACCAAGAGACAATTCAGGACTGTGAACCTTTGTTAGAGAACCACATTTTATTGTAAGATACAGACAAACAGGAGAACAGTGAGGATTAAGCTGCATACGCATACACTGCACTGACTCCCGTGATACTAGGTGCATACAAGACTGGCTGGTCCTAATGGAGGTTTGTTCTCCTGTTATTGGGTTGTTTAGGTAGATCCACATTCCTAGTTTTGGTACAAATCTAATCATTAAGTGAGAAAAAATAGTTACATTTCTTTCACTTAGGCACTGAGGTTACTCCATCTAAATCAGGCTTTTACTCTTAATGTGTTTATTTTACACTCAACAGCGTAATGGTTTTAGCTAGGCCTCAGATTGGCAGGCTCGGAGAATCTACATGTATGGGGAGAGACAGCTATCACCTGACTGGGTAACCTAGCAGATATTTCATACCAGATGACACAAACCTGAGATATGAGTGCAAGAGTGGGAGGTGTTAGGTCAGTTCCATCGGGCAGAAGTACAAGCAGGACGTGGTGCAGATCCTGTCTTGCTGGAGTAGGCCCTGCTGCTCCTGCTGCCGCTACTTGCACTTTGTTTGAATTCAGAGTAGAAACATTTTGTTGTTATACTTTGTTTCTTGCTGGGTGTCTTTTGGGGTGCTTATAGATCAAGAGTAATAGAATCTGGTTTTGGTGGGAGGTAAAAAAAATTGTTGTTATACCTAACTTGTGTAAGTGTGTGTTATATTGTAATTCTCTTTTAATTTTCTCTTTTCTGTATAAATATATAAAGTTAGTTTAAGCATAAACCTAGTTTGAGGTGTTTTTTTCCCTTCTCCCTTTTCTCAGCTTAGGTCAGGAAAGCTGTCTCTATGTTGGGCAGTTGGCATTTTGCCAGCTCAACCCAAGACACACAGAGTCACTTAGAGCAGAATTCCAAAATATATGATTTAAGTCTTCTTCTGAAGGGCATGCCTCTCGCTCATGACTAACAAAAGAGACTTTTAGGTGAACAGTCTACAACATACTTTGCATAAATCAAGTGTCTGCAATTGAGTTTAAAAAATCTTGTTCTTCATAAGGTTGTTTTGTATGAGCGTCATTAAAATCAAAACCTTGGAAGCAATTTAAAATGTTGAGACTCACAAAATTTAGTTGAATATTGGGGAAAAAAAAAAAGTGAATTCTTTGCCAATCTTCCAGTAGCTCCAGCACTGAATGATTGCAATTGTCATTAATTACTGAAAGATCTAAATAGCAAATACTTGACTTTCAGTTACATCTACATTCAATTGCATTTTCAAAAACTGTTAGGAATTCAATTACAAGAAGAAAAGAAGAAAATTTATTTCCTTAAGGATGCAAAAATGTGTGTCAATTGGATTACCTGAAAGTGGAGGGCTGCCCTTCCATGGAACGGTATTTAGGAGGAAACATCTTTAAGCCCTGATTCTCAGGAAACATAATGTAATTTTCTGTCCTATTTGTAAAATGAAGTTTAAATTTATAGTTATAACATAAGTTGAGGTCAAAGCACTCTACCATGATTCATGATCAGTCTACTAGTCTTGCTCTGCCACAGATTCATGGTATAGTCTCTGCAAGATATGATTTTTGTGTGTTTTGCCTGGTATGGGGAATATAGGAGTAATGTATTCTCCATGAAGAAAGAAGAAACTACCAATAGAAACATCCTATTGTTGCATAGAAACTGTAATAGTACTCTTAATCAATCCTGTCTTAAGCAAAACTACATATTTTTTTAAAAAGCGATATCTAATCTTGAGAAATTGTTACTGATATAAAATCCACTTTAGCCATAGATCAATAAAATTTTTATTGACATTTCACAAGTCACTAACTTAAATATTAAAAATCATGGGTTTTTTTAGATAGGGTTACGCTGTTATTTCATTGTCTATTTTTGATGTAAAAATTGTAGTCACAGAGCCTAATCATAGAGGAAATTTCTGTTTCTGAATTATTCTCTACCCATCAGCTTAACTTTAAAAATTATGTTGAAGGCTGTTGACTAAATAGTCAAATATTTGAATGACCTGGGCACTTCAGAGCAATCTTCTGAAGTATATATGATCGAAGAAACAGATGGCTTATTATCTAACCTTCCTTGACTTCAAGGACAGTTGAGCATCTAGATCCTTGCAACAAAATTCTGCTCCTCTGTGGGCAAAGGATTAAGTTAAGGAGCTGGTAGGATTATGTTAGCTGTGTAAAACTTATTATCAACAGTCTAAAAGTAAGAAGAAAGTAGAAATCATTAAGACACTAAGGCCCTTATGAAATTTATACATAAATAGGACAATTCATAGAAAGTATATTAACAACAGATGCATGAAATTCCTGAGCTAGAGCTGTATGTCTATAGATATTAAATTTTCCTCACATCATTTTTCAAATAAAATTAAAATCCCTTATAATGCCTTTCATGTGTTCTTCCAATTTTATTTTGCCTGTCTATTCAGCCTTCTTCTTGCCTTCAGATATAAATATACATGCAAAGCAAAAATTGTATTTCTATACATAAATATTGTAAACTACTGATCAGTAACCACCAAATTTGACAGGAAGAAAAATATCAGAAAAAAAATTGCAGCAGAATTTTTTGGTTGAGTAGAGAAGAAAAATTAGTAAATCTTATTGATAAGATATGATACATTTGGCAGAGTCCAAATAACCAGTAGGCATGTATACTCTTATAGACATGATATAAACATGCCATATTTTATTGTTGAAAGTGGCATATGTGAAAAGAGTAGGAGAAAGGCTGAGTGATATTTACAATGGAAGAAGTGAAGAACATAGATGTGTAGAAAGTTCATTAACTCTGTTGTGCACAGAGATTCTTTGCAGAACAAACCCTGCCCTTGAACCAGTCCCGTGAAACAGATAGTACATATCACAGAAAAAACAAACAAAAAACCACACATTAAAATTCTTTCCCACTGCTGAGTTTTCCTATGATGAAAAAGACAGCTGTGTGTTGAAGTACCGGAGACATAAAGTCAAAGAGCATTGTGATAGCTCCATTCACTTGAAATACCATACTTATAATAAGTGGAATCTTTTCCAGTATACAGAGACCTCAAAAGGAAAAATACAATCAGGCAAAAAAGAGAAACATCAGAATGGAACACATCAAATAATTGCATAAAGTTAGCAAGAATTGCTTATTTGGTACTATTTCTCTGATCTGCAAATTCAGATGTTCTCGTAAAAAATAAATAGGTAGAAATAGATATATATTGTCTAATTTTTACTAAAGAAAATTAATTAACACATGGAATTTTTATGAGGTAATAGCAGAGGAACAAGTGATTTATTTTCCAGTAGGGTATATGATAAAGGAGGAGTCTCTGATCCAGAATCAGGACAGGTGATAATGAGCAATTAAGTAATGAAATCTTCAATTACTATAATCTATGCCACACCTCGTGTATAACACTAATATCAGGAGTATTGAATCATAATAATTTTTTATTCTTCCTTCTTTTAAATTAGAAATGTCTTCTGTATTTGAGTGATTCTACTGTTGATCATACTGATGAAATTTATTTTTACTTAGTGTATAGAATTCATAAGTGGCAAAGAGGATCAGAATTTGTCTGTCACTGAGCATCACATCATCTGTTAGCCACATGTTGCCCAAGGAAATGGGCAAGCTGTTAGCCTGTTACTAATTTTAGTTTGTTTTTATTCAGCTTGGCTTGTTCTGTTGGGTCACTTATTAAAGTTTATATGCTATGATTCAAAATTAAAAGTTCTTCTTTTGTCTTGAAAGTATTTGCTATAATGAATAGTTAGCTCGATTTCTTATCATTTGGCCTACATTTCCAGATGCTACATTTTTTGCCTTTATAGAAACACAGCAGAGTATTTTGTAATTTTTGATTGATCTGACAGTCCCCATCATACTTACTGATGTAAAAAAGTGGTTCCAAATGAGCTTGTATTTGTGTGATCTCAAAAAACTGAGAAAAATAATCAATTGTGGGTGTGAAATTTTTGTTGAGGGTAAATTTGAGAAAAACACAATGTTGAATTCTGTGAAGAATAAATTACAACTTCACATTTTTTTCAAACCGCTATTCAAAAAGACATTCTGAGACATGGTGGCAAAATGATCAACATACAATTAAACATACACTTGACTTTGAATGCAAAGAGCATAAAAAATATATATTCAACTTTTTTCTTGATTGTACTATTTTTTGTTCTGGTAACCAACAGCACAATTTGTAAAGTTTATATGAATTTTAAAGAAAAGCTATTGCTGCTTTTTTTCCTTCTTTTAAGCACTGATTACAAATTATAGGATAATATAAGTCTGAAGGGACCTCAGGAGCTCATCTTATCCAACCTCAATAAGACTTGTCACCTTAAAATCTTCAAAAGAATGTAGAATCAGGTCTCATATTCGATACAGAATGTCATGTAATAAGATTATTAACATAAACACTACAATTCTTAATAAAAAATCCAACACATAATGATCAAAATCCAAACATTCTCAGTCAGAAACATGGTGGTACATATTTGCTACCATTTATGTGACTCTTCCAGTATACAGATTTGCAGAGACTGTATAACAAGAGGTTGCAACATATTTTTAAGTTTTCTATCTATGGAATGAAAGCCTAAAAGTAATCAGATTACCATGAGGCTTCTTACTCTGACCTCTCTTCTGCGTACTCTAATTCTTCCCCATCATCTGATACATGGTAAATGGAGAAGGAGGAGGAGCTAATATTATTACCCCTGTACTAATCTGCAGAACCTTACAGCCGTCGACTGGGGAAAGTGACCTACTCTGCACCCGATGAAATGAAGGCACAAAAGTGAATATTTATTGAGGAACAACACGAATATTTAGAGGGTTCTGAGGGGAAAGTTTTGGAACTTGGACGTGATTATGTGAGTGTAGGGACGCAGTAAGGAACTGGCAACTGGAGAGCCAATGGGGAACAACTGGTCAAATGACAGGAAAACTAACCAATAGGAACCAGGGGTTAGGGCAGAGGTGGAAACAGATAGGAGGGGGTGGGTGCAGCGCTGGCAGCAGCTCCATTGACAGTTTGGTGCAGGGGGGCGGTCCTCAAATGGGGCCCTCCCGCCACATCCTGGATGCTCCTGTGCGGCAGTGGCGGCCGCAGCAGCAGCTGCAGCGGCAGCACAAGGCAGGGACTATTCCCTAGGTGGGCCACCCTGGCCCGAGAGACAGCCCCAGCACCTCAGGGCACGGTGATTAACTGGGGACAAAGCCATAAGGGAAACAAACGTGAGGGGTGAAGAGTAAAACCTTTTCAATAAAAACCTGTACAAGGAAAATGCATAACTTTTAAACTTCAACTGTGAAAGTCTCTAATCTGTGTGCCTGGTCTGGTCCAGGCTGCTCCCCGGCGCCATCCTCCTTGTAAGTCTGTTTTAGTGTTCTCTCACAAGAACCATTAAGAGTCAGGAGTCATTGATCCGATGGGAAAGTCAACAACCTCCTCTGATACAACTTCAGGACGTTCCCTCGGGTCCTGTCTCTGGTCACCACAGAGAATAGATCAGTGAGTGTCCCTCCTGCTCCCCTCACAAGGAACTTGTAACTGGACTGAGTTCTCCCCTCAGTCTCCTCTTTGCCAGGTTGAACAGACAAAGTGACCTCAGCTGCTCCTCATAGGGGTTTACCTCTGTTCCCTTCACTATCCTAACCAATATCATCACCAATGAAATCGCTTTATTTTAGACAATGATTTTTTTTTAAATACCGTGTTATATAGCTATTATTAAGACTGCTTTAGAGTTTAAGAAAATTACTACATGGGACATGTTCACCAAACTATATGAATTTCAGGCAAATTACATAACTAAATATTATGAGGGCAGTGAGTTATGCCCAACAGGTATAAGAAGGGATTATCTACCTTATTTAATTTTCTTAAGCTTTTCATCAGACTTGTTCACTTCTGCATATTCTGTTTCTATCCATGATTCAGGAAAACATTTTATTCACACTGCCCTGTACTATATGTTTGAGCATCAGTGTAAATAGAGTTTAACTTACTCATATCCTTTCATGCCTTCTAGTTTTGTATTAGACTCGTTAACATCATATCCTAAATTAATATTGCTATGGGGTGGTGGTGGTGGTGTGTTCTGTCGGAGATCTTTTATGTAACGGCCCAGATATGCAGATAATATTTGCATCAAATAAATAATATTTAAAAAACCACTTTGCATTCTTTTGTTAAAGATACGTGACTTGAATCTGCTTAAAAACTTACATGAAATTTGAAATAGTGAAAACTAACATGTCTTTTGGCAGAAGTAGCATTTTTTTATTGGTCACTAGAAAACACAAGGAATGAAATTCTTTGGATAAATGACAAAACATGAACACAGATTAAAGTTCTATTCTGCTGAATATGAAAAAATGAATTATGTGGAAATTGGGTTTGCTGTTTCAGTGGATTGTTGAATAAGGAAAATATGTAGTATGACTCAGAAAAATCCAATGGTTTGCATACCTGCAATACCTAAAAGATATTCCAAGAGCTAAAAGAAAAATGAAAAAAACACCCAGTATTTTCTCTGGGATCTTCAGTTATCTTTGTTTCCTATATTACCAGTTCCAATGACATCCATCCAGAAACTCTGATTTCTGCAGCTATGTAAAATGAATCTTACAGAGATGTAGCAAAAATCTGTAAAATTATCTTCTGTGAAGACTATTCCAGACAGTGAATGGTCTTCACTTTTCTGTGTACTCTCACTTTTTGCTAAAATCTTCTTTGGAAATGCTATGGAAAAAAGTACAGCCATTTTAAGATCATATTTTAAATATTCAGAAGTGATGTATAAGAGAATCATGCTAAATAGATGATTTCTCTGTGATTAATTATTATGTGAAGTGAGGAAAAGAAAAATGCAAAGAAATGATTAATTTTCTATCTCTTCATAACCAGACTTATTTTTCTTTGCTTTTCTTAACATGTCTGTTCGATGAATCTCTAGTGTGGATCATGGAGGCAATCACATTTGTGTGATCTTTGATTTGTTTGGCTTTTTTAACCCCTTTCAAGTCATATAAAATCACAAAGAGCAAAGGAATCTGAAGCTAATGATTATGAATTAAAAGTGGCATGCATGCAGGAAGGGAACTCAACTCCAAAAATACCTTTACAGAGGTTTGTCTTCTTTAAGTTGATATCTGGTAAAATAAAGCATTTTATTAACTCTCTCATATATATGGATCTTGCTTTTGCTGGGGAGAGTATTGCAACTCAGTTTACAAACCTATAGACTAGTGATTGTAGTGCTAAACATCTCAAAATTGGTGTTTTGAGTAACTTACTATTTTAAATTTTACTAGGCCAAAGAATATCTTGTAGTTAAAGCCTGCATATTTAAAAATATGTTTTCTCTATACATTGCTGTGATAAAGAAGGAAAAGTGAGCAACATCATTTTTCTGAATTATAGTTAGGTTCATGAAGAGTTGTTCCCAAGAGACTCAGCAGAATGAAATGCCAAGAATTTGAAAGAATCTTAGAACATACATAAACATGCATGTCTTCTTGAGCTGATGTACTTGGATTCTGACCATACTGATGATTAATTGTTTCTGATACATGATTACAGCCAGAACCTGTAGATTAAATCATGAATGGAACACATCCCTAAGGCAGAAAGAACTAATTGTGAGAACAAAATGGCCTAGATTAGTTTTCACATAACTTAAGTACTAATTTGAAGAAAATGTTAGAAGATTAACTGAACTTTGTCATTCATGCAGAGATCTTTCAGCAGCTAAAAATTTATTAGCTTTTCTTCTTAAAAAGGCAGAAGATCCTTGATACTGTTATAAAAGGGTATAGAGTTATGTCAGGTATTACTGAAGTACCCTGTAAGACAGCAAAAAGCTTTAAATCTGAAGTCAGTGATTGCACTCCTGTGACACTGGACATGTACATAAATAAGGAGAAGACTGGTTTTGTGAGAGAGACTTTTTTTCAGTACCTTGAAATCAAGGAAGAAAGGAAATAATGTCTATTATAAGCCTTTCTACTTGTGTTGTTATTGCATAGTGTCTCTTCACCTTTCAAGCCAGATGATTAAAGATCAGAGGAATTCTTCTTTACTGTGGCTTTTTTCCACCTGTGCTGCCCAGTGCTCATTAGCTGCTACCAGAGGGGTGAATGCTGGCTGGGGAGAGGGCTGAATGCCAGCCTGTCAGATGGAAACAGTTTACAGTAATTCTCCAGAGGGTGTTTTCTGGAGCAGACAGTTGTTTGCACGGTGGTACACTCATTTCAGTTTGTATCTGGAATGGTACATTAACAAACCAAATCTTGCTATTGGCTCCTCTGTGCCAACGGGAATTGCTTCTTTAGCATTTCAGAGGGCATCCAGCAAGCTCTAGCTCTGAAGACCAGTGAAAAAGAAAAGAAGTTTTACTAGGGTCAGGGCAACAGAGATGATCCATTTCTCTCACAAAATGTATCCAAGTTAGGGTGTTCCCCCAAACTCGGTACCACTGTGACTGGCTATGCTGTACAAGCCCAGGATGGGAGAACTGTGCCATACCTTCAGCTCAGGGCGTGTTTCTCATGGTAGAGAAAGAGTTTTCTCCCTCTCTGTGCACTGACAAACCCACCACCAGCCCTTCCCAAGCGAGTTCTGTATGTGAGCACAGGGGATGTTTGTTTGCCTGCAGAGAAAAAAATCAGAGATTAATCAGACTCCTACTTCTTTCATTGCCTGAGGAAACCTGCAAACCTTAAGCAGCATTTCTGGGTCTTGTTCTTTACATTCTAGAGGGAATTTTTACAACTCGCTGAGCAATGTGCTTTGCTGGGCAGGTTAGTTCATGTTACAGTATTACTGGCTATTGCTGTTATGGCAAAGGATCAATAGCATTTTCCACTGGCAATGTGCCTTCCCTCCTTACGGACCCCCTCCAGCCTCTCTGACTTTGTGGGCTTTGGCTGCAAGGCAAGTGGTTCCCTTCACTTGGGGGAGCAGCATCTTCTCCTACATAGAAAATCAGTTTAGCTTGTGATTTTCAGTGCAGCCTAAAATGTGTAGGTGACCAGAACCCCAAATTAGATTAATCTAAATCCCAAAGCAGCTTTGAAACCTCTCTGTTGAGGTTCCTTTTATCACTAAGGGACTTAAAAGCAAAATAAGTTGGTGACAACTTCAGATGCCTGATTTAATGCCTAGAATATGTTAGTTTCTTAGCTTTTGTGTGTTTTGGTGGAATGAAGGGGATGCCTCAGTAAGAACTGGGTTAAGCACTCAACAGTGTGAGAATCTGGGGCCACTGAAGTTGATGTGACTAAAAAGCAAAGCCGGGGGAAAGCAGGCCAAGGGTATCAGCTGGTTCTTTTTTACATCACCCATGTCAGAAGCTCCTCTCCTGCTGGACACAGACATGAGTGGGTCAGACCTCCTGTGGGCAGCTGAGTCGGATGCAGAAATGCAAAGCAGCAGGAAAGGTTCTAAGCAAGGACTAAGGCAGGAAAGCTTATTACTGGGTACAGCCAGAGGCAGGGAGGGAGAGCATTACTTTCCCTGGTAGAAGTGTTTTGGCAGCTGTGGGAGCTAGGAACTGGAAGAGCAGGTAGAACCATGTAGGAGCTCAGGGCTGGAGTGGTGGTACCTTGGCAGGGCTGAGCCAGCACCTGCTGCCAGCACTTCTGTGTTTCACTGCCCCAAACTCTGTATCCAAACCCCTCTCCTCACCCTGCATCTTCCACCTTCTTTTCCATAAGTATTGCAGGCAAAGGGCATGGATGTGAGGGCGTAATTGGTGGGAGGCTGTGGAGCAACAAGAGGAACAGTCTGAGTGGGTTTGAACAGGTAATACCGGTGGTGTTGTGGCAGAAAGGAGAAGTTTGCTACAGGCAAGTCATGAGGCTATTTGTGTTTAGGTTATTTTTCTCAGTGTGGGAATAGAGGAAAGGCTAAAATTGAACATAAAGCAGAAAAAATGACACGGCTTCAACGTAATGTTGAGTCAAAGACTGAGTCAAGGAGGAAGCCAAGGCTCAGACTGGTGGAGAAGGGACACTAATAATTTCTGAAAAAACTAAACCAAACCAAACCAGGAGAAGAGAAGGTTTGGAGGAAAAGACTGAGCACATCCTTGGATTCTAGGCCTATGAGGGCAGTTGTCCTGTGCTATGCCAGTGTTACCCAGCGAGGTGAGCCCTGGCCTCTCTCAGGGTAGAAGTTACATGCTGTTGAAGTGGGTAAAAACCACCTCTGTCCTAACAGGGCTTGAAGGAGAGAGAGGTTAAAACCAGAATCTCACCACTCAGCATCTCCAAATGCAGTCACTCACAAAACACTTTCTGAGTACCTTGGAAAGTTATTCCCAGAAGCAATATTCCTCAGGGGACTGTCACAACACACACTCACTCACTTGCTGAATTCACTTGCACGTAATAACAGGTAAGGAATGCACAGAGCAGTGTTTTTTCTAAAGAAAGCTGAGAAATTTGAGTTGTTTCAGTGTGGACCTGCTGTTCTCTCACTCAAATCAATGAAGCCAACAACAGGACCTGAATCAGGACCATCCTGTTTTGAAAGATGAGTCCTGGGAAAAGGAACAGGTACGTAACCAAAGTGGAAATCATTACAGTACAGACTTGCATGTGTATAGTTTAAAGAAGGCATTCAGGTCAGTCTCCACCCAGAAGGGATCCAAGCACACTCTGTACTGGGAAGGGAAAAGTCTGAGCCAACTGTGTAATCACTCTCCACCTTATCATTGCCCCAACATGACTAATGAGCCAGGGACAGACTGGAGGGAATGAGGAACATGGAAGCAGCAGCAAAAACAAAGTAGGTTTTTGCAACACCTCTGGTTCTGAACAAGTGCACTGAAATCATGCAGCCATGCAGAAATACTTTCTGCAAAGCAGAGGAAATAGCTCCAGATTAGGTGTTTGGGTGATTTTTTAACTTGTCTTCCAAATTATCAGTTGATTCTATGCAGCTGGGGGATGGGAGTGAGAGCAGAGGAATTATAGTATATTTCAACTCGATCTGATCTTGTTTCAAAACTTCATTTCAAGCACTTGTATCAGACCCTAGAAGTAAAAATGAGATTACTTTTATAAGCAGAGTTGCTGGTTATGTGCATCATGTGCTCACCAAACACACGCCCCCGGTGCTTATTGCTTTGAAGACCAGCTCTGAACCAGGTAGGCTTGTGCAAATCTGCAGGGCAGGGACGTGCTGTGTGTGCCAGGCGTCCATGCTCCTCATCTTTCTTTTCAAGTGGCAGATCCCACAGGTCAGGGGTGAAGATCCTCATCTCCAGTTATTTATAAAGCGTCTTTTGACAGAGCTGTGAGTGAGGGAGAACTTGGCTGTACTGTCAGTGACCAGAGGTAAAAAAAAAATATAAAAAAATGCCTTTCCTTTAGGAACACTAAATTAACTGTAAAATAAATAAATAAAATGAAGAGCTTGCTCTTGTTATTGTGCTGCAGGCATCATTTATTAGATGCTGCTGTACTGTGGAGTCCTTATCTCTCCCTCCAGATAGTGTAAATCAAAACTCCTGTTGCTGACACCCTGAGAGCATTCTCATCTGTCAGAGATTTAGTTGCCCTTTTCTTGTATGTTTTCCTAGAGAGTGATTTTTTATTTTTACTTTAACCCTCAGCACACTCATCATTCATAGCTTACACACTCAGGAAATAAAGGGCCGAGGAGGGATGCTCCAAGGTCTTTTGTTGCTGTTGATGAACGTTTTTCTCTGTCTCCAGTGAGAGCATCTCTGCCACAGGCAGATGCTTTACCCACTCCAAATACATGCTGCTTTATGCAGTGGAAGAGTCAGGGCTCACACAGAGGTTTCCCCTCCTCTTCCCAATCCAGCTGAAGCCATCAGGCTTCACTCCTACCCTGCACTGTGGCTTTCAGTATTATTCCTTTAATGGGCTTAATGATTTTTTCACTTCTGAAACATGAATCAAATACACAAATTACTCTTTAAGGCACTTGGAAAAAGCTGTGGTTTTATTTAACTCCAGTGACTTCTACTGAGAATCAGTGCACCT
>JAOXXN010000001.1:60301736-60317062 GCA_026770055.1 Myrmophylax atrothorax
CTTTTCAGTTTTTTTCCCCAGTCCGGGCAGTCCGGGCCTGGCAGGAGAAAGCAGGGCTAAACCCTAGACATAGCTGTAGAAAATCTCATTCTTCTAGACTCTATACATTTCTTCTCAGAATGTTATATGTCACAAAAAGGGCCTTCAATCCACCTTTTAGAACTACATTTTTGTTTTGCTAGCTGATTTTGCAGATAATTTTATCTTTCATTCTGTTATTTCTCATGTTTCCAAGGTAGCTAGTATACCACAGCTGGTAGTTACATACAAAAATACCCAGTTATCCTCTCTGTGTCAGAGTTGAGTACTTACAACTGTTCAACATTATTGGAAACAAGGCCTCAGTTTTGTCATAAAGATCTGAAATATTTCCAATGTAATGGAACTTTCTATATGCTTGATAAAACAAGAACAAAACCAAAACACCTCAAAACAAAACCAAAACAAACTCCTGAATTCTTATAGAACCATAGCATGAATTACAGAATGGTTTGTGTTGGAAGGGACCTGCAAGTTCCAACTCACCTGTCATGGGTAGGGACCTCTTTCAAAATATCATGTTTCTCAAAGCTCCATTTAGCCTGGTCCTTAAGACTTCCAAGGATGGGACATCCACAACTTCTCTGGGCAAACTGTTCCACTGTTTTACCACCCTCATCATACAAAAGTCTTCCTTAGGTCCACTCTAAACCTACCCAGTTTCAGATTAAAACTGATGAGAGGTCTCCTGCCATCTGGTTTTCATATGTGCACATATCATTTTGTCATAAACACAAAATTTTCAGTTTGTGTCTATGCTCGACCTCGTGTGTATAAGTTATTTTGTGATACAATCGGTGCAAGCAAGAAAGTGGTTATCTGTCTCACAGTCAAGATTTTGTTTTACATGGTAGTTAGTCACCAGATTTGCTACTGTTTAATTGATTTAGGTCAGCAACTTTCAGGCAACATTGCATTTCTAGCAATTCACTACTTATTCTAGGTAGAGTCAACTTGAATATGTAAGGCCTTAGGCTGCTTCTGCAGAACCTCAATTTTAGATGTATTCATCATGCACAGTATCTCTTTTATTCTTGTTGCTATTATTATTATTATTATTATTATTACTACTACTACTACTACTACTACTCATACATTACAAGTACGAATTGGGGGAAAGGGAGGTGGGATATTTTTTTGTTTGCTTTTCTTTGTTGTGTTAATTCACTGTGCAGCAACTGACACAGATGCCATACTTCCTGTTGAATCACCTGAACATCCCATCTCAGTAATGGCTAAAATCCACCTGTTTCAAACAGAGATGGGAAAGTTCTTCATGACTAGACAACTGCAGAACAGCTTGTCCATGAGGAAAGAGTTTAATGATGAAAGATTTTAACCCTATTTCACCTTTCTTTTCCTGTGCTAAGGTAGCAACCCTTTGTGGATCCCCAGTCTGACTCATCAACCAACATCCTGATAGTGAGGTAAAGGTGTGGCAGATATGGTAAAGTATGCTTACCTAAAAATGCTAAGCTGACACAGCTGACCTGGAAACATATGAATGACAGTCGAACACTATAAAATTCCTATCCCATTTTCAAATGGCAGGTTCGTCTAACATACTCCTTCTTGGAGTGTGTGTGGAGATTCCTCCCTTGGGTACAGATGCTCCTCAAGGTTACTCCTCAATGCTGAGTGAAAGACATTTGCCAGCGGTCATTGGTATGTATGAGTAACATCAATTTCTACTTAATAATCAGTGGATTTTGCTAATTTTAATATAATTGCTTTAATGTAATTGCTTTGATCTACTACACTATACTATACTAGTGGTTTTAACTTCTATAATATGTAGTAAATAATTCTGTTGAAGATCTTTTTGTAGAATAATTTATCTTAAGTCATTCCTTTTATATAAATATGTCTGGTTTGCTATCCTTAATCCTGTGGGACAAAGTTGTATGAATGTTCAATCACACGTCTGTAACTCCTTAGACTTAAACCCTTGAAAAGTCTGGTGATTTGATTGGATCCAGCTGCACCTGGACTCCTCTGAGAAGGAGTTTAGAAAGCAAGGGGGTCCTTTCTGCTCCTCATGACTCAACAGGAGCAATTCCCTAATAAACTTAGTCTGAAACTCACACTTCACCCATGACAGCTTCCCACAAGCTGCACATTCCTTCATGGAATATCCACATGCTCCTATCCATGGGTGGCAGGGGAACAACCTGTGTCACCATGGTCTTCACCATAGACTGCAGGAGAATCTCTGCTCCAGTGCCCAAGGCACCTCCTCCCTTTTCTTCTTTGCTGATCTTGGTGTCTACAGGGCTGTTTCGCTCACATATTCTCACTGTTCTCTACATGACCTGTTGAAGGGCAATTTTTACTCTTTGTTAAATATTTTATTACAGAGGCACCTCCAACATCACTGACTGGCTCAGCTATGGCCAGTGGCAGGTCCATCGTAGAGCTAGCTGTAACTGGTTCTCTCCAACACAGCGGCAGCTTCTGTCCTCTTCTCACAGAAGCCACACCTACAAGTCCCCAGTTGCTAAAACTTTGCCATGTAAACATCACAGTCACCTACTTATAGGCCAATAACCCCCACCTCTGTCCTAGAGAAGGTGATGGAGCAAATCTTTTAAAAAGCCATTTTCAGGCACATGAAGAGCAAGAAAGTGATTGAAAAGAGTCAGCATGGACTTGGCAAGAAAAAATTGTGCTTCAACAACCGCATGGTCTTTTATGATGAGATTTCTGGTCACATGAATAAAAGTAGATTGGAAATCAGAATTAAAGAATAGTAATCAAAAAGTCCAAAGTCCAACTGATGGTCAGTTAACAGTGTTTTCCCTCAAGTAATTATAATGGGGCCAAACTGTTTTTATTAATTCTGTGTGGAAAGGGGTGAGTTTACTCCACGGAGGTAACACCCAGTTTGTGGAAGTATTTAATAAGGGAGGGCATGACTGTTACTCAGAAGGACCTGGACAGGCTAGAAAAACACTGACAGGAACCTTGTGAAATTTAATAGAGAGAGACATTCAGTCATACATTTGGGATGTAATAACTGTATGCAATGACACATCAACTGGATGTCATCTTTTCAATGAGGACAAATACAATAACTTTGATAAATGCTATTTTTTTGAAGACTGAATTTCCAAAGAAGCTGTTAGAAAAATAAAATAGACACAATGAGAAAATCTAAGAAGTCATATAAGAAATACTAAGTCATTATTCACTGAAAAAAAGGAAAATATAGGAAATTATCCCTTAAAACCTTTTGTTTATTTAGCTTTTGAGGTAAAATGGTGAGGCATTTAATTAAATCATTAAGAGAAAAAAGTGTTTTTCTTTTTTATTGAATCTAAGCAGTAAGACAACATCCTAAATTATCTAATTCATAAAGATTATAAGTTGGTTGTCCAGTTAGTCATAGAGAAAATATCTAAATAGAAAAGCATCAGCATGAGTTTGGCCCAGAATAATCGTGTTCAGTTGTGCATTTAATATATAGTTACTGATACTGTTTTATTCTTTCCCTTGAGTTTCAACACTGATAAAAAAATAAAGAGGCAGGATGCAGGTTTCATTATTGATTACATTGTCTACAACTTTGCACACAGATTTCTTTTTTGCCAGTTTATAAGAGAAATAATTGCCTTAATAAAAGAATTTTTGAAGGATTAAAGTAATTAAATGACTAGGTTTGATAAGCCTTTTCAACTAAGATTTGGTTGCTTAAACTTTTTTGTAGGTATTTAGGCTCATCTGTGAGATTGGTCAAAAATTGGCTTAAATACTTTTGCCAGCACCTTCATTTCAGCAGGGACAAAAAATTACAAAAAATCATTTCATATACATTTAACCACTGGCCACTGTTTTCTGATTATCACAAAAATGCTATTTCCCAAGCCAATATGTATAAGTATACTATGAGGAAATTATATTTTCCTTCTACTAATCAAATAAGCAGATTTCTGCTTAAACGGAACTGGAATCAACATTGGACTAAGAGTCTTGAAAGAATAAAGATTGCTACATTTTCTGGAAAATAAGGGATCATTCATACAGGATCCAGCTCAAAGGTCCCCCTCTATTCCAGAAGGACCTTTGCCCACCTCATCAGGTGTCTGGCCTTCTGTTTCCAGAGCCTCATACCTGTTGTACAAGGTGCCAGTCCTACTTGTCAAATTCTGAGGAGGAGGAAACTTTCTCCTGATATTTGCGGTGACCTGGTTCTTTGAGAAACAGTCATTTGACTAATAACCCTGCAGGGTTCTGAGTCCACCTGTTTCTCCTTTATAATGGAAGTTCAAAACTGCCTAGAGTCTTGAGACTGTAGGTGTAATTAACCACTCAATCTCATACTCAATCATTTGAATACTATGCAGCCTGTTCACTTCTTCCTGTAGCTCCTTCACCTGGCAACCCAGCTCTTCAACCACAGCACACTTTCTGCAAAATAATTGTGTGTCTGTCCCAGCCTCCCAAAGAGGTATCAGGCACTTCTGTGTGTGTCTGCCATCAGCAGATCTCTCTGGCTGGAAGTCTCTGACATGGCTGGTTCAGTGACTCCTGCAGCTACACAGGACTGAGCTCTACAGTGTGTCAATACTGTAACTAAAGAAGATAATAAGACTGGAGTTGAATGAATTTCTTCATGCTCTTCCTTACCAGCTACTGAGTTCACTTGCTGCCTCTGTTGGCTGCCCCTGGATGGTCAGAGGAAAGCCCTTCCTGCTCACCCTGCCTGTGCAAACTGCCTTGCAAACTTCTGCCCTCACTGCCATGGCACAACACTGCTCACTCCTGTTCACCACACTTTAGGTTGCACACACTCCCTGGAGCCATTTAAGTCTTCTGTGGATGCTTCTGGCACTGCCACCTCCTCACCTGGTTGGCTGCTGAGCACTTCCAGGTGTCCCTGACAAGGCTCAGGGCTCCTGTTTGGGTGCTCCTGAGCTTGGGAACCCTCACACGCAGCCTGATCTAACCCTGACTTCTGGACTTACCTCAGTTGCTGCCTCCTCCATTTCTGCTGCTACCTCGTTGACTGACAGCTCTTCCCAATTTCGTATTGTTGCCAGATTTATATACCTTCAAGTCTTGCATTTATGAAAATGCTGAAGAACACAAGGGCCTAAGATGGAACCCTGTGGAACCCCACTAGTGACAGGTTTCCACTCTGATGTTATCTATTCACTATTACGCTCTTAGCCTGACCCACAAGTCAATTGCTTATCCACCACGTGATGTGTTTATCCAGTTGTGAGTTGGACATTTTGTCCAGAAGAATCACATAAGAGTATCAAAAGCTTTACTGAAATCCATAAGCTTCTCTTGATCACCGAGGTGAGTTACCTTGTCATAAATGAAATTAAGTTTGCTAAGCAAGACTTTCCTCTCATGAAGCCATGCTGACTGTGACCGATGACTGTGTTGTTGTTCAGGTATTCTTCAATACCCCACAGAATAATCTTCTCCATAATTTAACCAATCAGAGAAGTGAAACTGACAGACCTGTAGTATCCCAGGTCATTCTTCTTGCTCCTCTTGAAAATGGGACAAACATTAGCCAGCTGCCAGTCATCTGGAACCTCTCTAGATTCTCAAGACTGTTCAAAAATCATTGAGAGAGGCCTTGCAATGACATCAGCCAGCCCTTTGAGTATTTTCATATGGATCCAATCAGGCCACATAGATTTTTAGGGATCCAGCTGAAGCAGTAGGTTCTGTACCAGTTCAGGGTCAAATGGGAGTTTATCATTCTCACAGCCATGGTCCTTCAGCTCACAGCACTAGGACACCCTTAGTCTGTCACTGATGTTGAAGACAGAGGCAAAGAAAGCATTGAACACCTCTGCCTTGTCTATATTTCTGTTTGTGAGGTGACCATCCCCATCCAGTAAGAGACCAATGTTGCAATGTTGTTTCTGCATTCTATTAACGTATTTTTAAAAACTCTTTGTCTCCCACAATTCTGTCCAGCTTCAGCTTCAGTGCAGCTTTAGCCACATGAATTTTCTCCATACATTCCTCCTACATCACCTTACCTTGCTTCCACTGGGCATATACAGTCCTTTTTTTTTTTTTTTTTTTGCCTTAGCTCCAAAAGGAGATTCCTGCTCAATCAAACCAGACTTCTGCCTCTCCTGCTTGACTTCCAACATCCAGGAGGTGATGTCTAGAATGTGACCAGCACTGTTGGACTCCAGCATCTGCATAAGCCTTATCCCAGGGGACCTTACTCAGCAGTTACCTGAGTAGCCTTAAGTCTGCTCTCCTCATACCCAGAGTTGAGGTTTCGCTGACCGTTTTCGTCCTGTCAACAGATTTTTTAAACTATATCACTTCATCATCACTGTGGTCAAGAAGGACACCAACCCTCACTCACAAGACCCTCTCCATTAACAAGCAACAAAGCAAGGAGGATATTTTTCTGAGTCCGCTCCCTTAGGACCAGTACTGTGAAGTTATCTTGCAGGTGTTTTAGGAATTTTCTGGACCTGTTTGTGCCAACTGTGTGGTGTTCCCAGTTAACATTTGACAAGATGAAGTCCCCCATAAGGATAAGGACAGTTGATTTCAATGTGTTTCTTAGTTCAAGGAATTACTTATTGATGTCATCATCCTGGCTAGGTTATCTATAGTAGACTCCTGTATATATAGGATTCCTGTACTATATTTACAAGTTATTATTCATGATTTCAGGGAAAAATAAATCTTGAACCTCAGATTTAGGTTATTTATTTTTAACAGAGTATCTTTTGTTCTTTTTATACATAAACCCTCAGATCTCAGAAAAATGCATAAACAATGCATATGCATACATTTTATTATGAATAAATTTTGAATTATGCTAGTTTATTCATTATTAAAATAGTAAAACATTTTTTCAACAAATATATTTCTATTAGAAAATAAGAAAGCACATGAACAATTATTCTATTTCATTCAAAGGGCAGGTAACAAAGCAATATGATTCTCTAGTTGCTTCAAAAAACCCTGCAGTATTTACATTTCCCAAACAAATAAGGATTGGGTATAGCATAATTAACAATTTGTATGACAGCTATATAGCCTGAAGGATCTGAGCATTAGCTGCAAGCAGTGAATAAAGATGAAATTTAAAAAAAAAATTTTTTCTTAGAAGGATATACAGATTGTTCTCTGCTTGTTCTGTTTGTTAGCTGGTCACATACATTACTGAAATAGGAAATTCTGAGTTGTAGACTGAATTCTTGGAGAGTGCGGTGGCTCCCGCCATCCTTTCCTTTCCCTGAAAACTAGGTCAGGGTAGAAAAGATTGCCCTATACCTAGATGTCATTCTAAATACAGTCATGAGTCGGTAAGCCATGACAGTAAAACAGACAAGTCTAGGCGTGCCCTTCCAGCAAGCAGGTGGAACTGAGCACAGGGAAAGAACCTTGAAATGAGAAGATGGTGAAAGAAATATGAAGATTAGATAGAAATTATTTTCCTAATCAATAAATTATAAAAGATGGAGATAATTTGAAAGTGAAAGGCCCAGCAAAGCTGGCTATCATTGTTTGAAGTCTTGGATTTTGCAAGTATTCTGCATCTGCTTGCAATTTTTCATTAATAGCTTACTTTGAACTTAGGTAATGGTATTTAGTAACTTTAAAACCCCATACACAAAGTCCTGTCAGAGGTCTTCTTCCTCAGGATAGTCAGTTGTAAAAGCTGACAAATTAGTTGATTAAGTGTTCTGCTTGACACAGGTAAGTACATCCTGCCTCAGAAAATCACTGTTGGCTTACTTCTCTCATGTTGTATGTATCTAGTTTCTAAACACCAGGTGGACCAGTGAAAAGTGGGTGATAAACAATGTTAGGCGTAGGAGGAAATACACAAGAAAAAGTACTAAGCTATTTTTAATCCTTCATGAAAACTGTGTTCATCTCCCTGTTCTGGCTTTTTCTTACAAAGCTTCCTAGGAACAGCTGCAGCCTGAAGTGAAAGGGTATCACAGGTGGTCCTTCCTGATGTGTCAGTCAGAGCAAGAGGCAACCAGAATTCCATCCTATCAATTGATGAGTGAAAATACGGAAGTAGAGCTCCTCACAAGGAGGTGAATTCTTGTACTCTCCCCTGCTGTGTTTTTTTTGTGGTTTGTTTGGGTTTTTTTATTTCTTTTTGATTTTGGAGGGTGGGGGGTGTAGTTAATTTGGTTTGTTTGGGTTTTTTGGAGCAGGGGAGGGCAGTTGGGAGGGGTTTTTGGAGTTTGTGTTTTTTTTTTTTCTTTTTTTAATGGGATTTGCTCTTGCTATAGATATTGGCATGTGACTTTTGGGAACCAGAGCTGAGAAACATAATGGGGAGCTGGTTGAAAAAGAGCCAATTCTTCATTATTCCCTCCTGGAAAACCTGCACCTGTGTGCTTAGTCTATTTGTATCAAGGTTAACTTATAAAGTCATGTTGTCTTTGAGGTCCCATAACTTACATTTTATTTTAAGAGTTCACTTGACTAAAAATGAAATTATATAGCTATGCTTTACCCCTTTCCAAATTATTTATATTCTTTGTAGTAAGTTGAAAACTTAAGCACTGTCATGACTGTTATCATAAGCAATATTTTTGCACAAATAAATACTTTTTAATTGAAGATAAAGCAGATACATATGGATATGTATTCTGTTATGCAAAATTCCCAAAGATATAAATCACAGAAAAAAGGAGGAATTAATTTGGCTAAATCTACACATTAAATGCCTGCACCTGAGCTAATCACTTCAGGCTCCCTAGTAGTCAGAGAAGAGAAATAGGCACTTCTAGGTCACAATTCTTATCCTAAAATAGGCATCTGAAGTAGGTCGGATTAACTGCGCCCTGAGAGTGTCTATTATTTTCTACCAACTATAAAGGGAGCCCTGGTTGATTAATTCAGATTCAATGTAGATGTTTAAGGAAGGTGAGGTAAATCCCATTTAGGGAATCCAGAATGACTATTTAGAGACCAACAGCAAGAAGTGAGGGTTTTTGTTTTCCAGATGCATAGAATCCAAGATAATTGCATACATCTAGACACTGACTTTAGGTTCCTAAGTAATTCAGGCATTTTGAAATATTTAATCTTATTTCAGTCTTTATTTTCTTTTTGCTCAGAGAAACTACCATCAACTTTTTATTACTATATTTCAGTCTCTTTCATTACGGAAAATGAAAGCCCTTCCCAACCTTAACAGACTTTTATGAATAAAAGCTTAACAAAACAAATAATTCACCTTTTCATTTATTAAAGAAGTCCAGTACCAACAATAGCTTGGGAAATACAAAAGTAAAGACATATCTGCTACTAGACTCACCAGTATAACTTCATTTCAGCAGGAATGTTATGAACATTTTGTCAAATGAACATCTGAGTTTCAAATCAAGCCAAAATGCCTTGGATTTTCTCTTCCAAATTTATGTGGTGAAATAATGGAGTCCAAATGTATTTGTCCTCCTTAACTGGAGAAATAATGGAGTCCAAATGTATTTGTCCTCCTTTGCTGTGACTCTGTTCCAGTACTGAAAATACTGTCTTACTTAAGAAATTGTTGGTTCAAAGGTTAGAATAAACAATAGATAATAGAAAAGGATTTTTAATGAAAGATATTTTAAAGGAGATATAACAATATCTTAACTACACTGTACCCCTCAGATCCTTATCCGCTTAAAGTACATGGGGATAATTTAGAATGTCTCTAATCAGTAAATGAGTAAATTCTACAGTGTCGGTGAAAAAATTCTGATCTAAAAGGTTATTTTTCAGCCTCTAGCTATTTGTCCTAGCAAAGAGAGTATTCCATTCCATTTTAACACTGTCAATGTGGGTATATTATGGTAATTTTTAAAAGAAAATTTAAATTAAAAAGAAATACAACTCATAATTTTTTGTCATTTTTCAAGTTATTTGTTGGAAGCAAACTGAAAGAGTAATTTTAGATAACATTTTTTTCCTAGTCTTTGGTATCCCAAACAAGAGAAAAAGCAATGAGGATAATAGAAGAAATAATTATAGGATTTAAAACCCAATGAGTTAATAGGATGCCTTCCAGTGACTTTGGACTTTTGATTAGATTCTAAAGTAATGAAATACATTGTATTGCTTCAAGTGTTTGGAGCTTGCTAACAAAAGAATTTCATTAAATATATGATGGTTTCAAATGAAAAAAGAAAGAATGATGTATCCTTTGAGATTTCTGCTAGTTCTGTCCTTCTACATAAAGATATTTGTAACAAGCAAGATACATCTAAGCAGCAAATAATGCCATTAATGTTACTTGTCTTAAAATCTTCATCCATCTAAAAATGAAGTATTTCAGCAATTTATGAAGGCTTGTTCAATACAAAATAAGAACCTCTAGAAATTATTGCAAATATTTTCACACCTATTTTGAGTTAATCTCACCCTAGTTGGTGGATTTCTTCAGTGATGATAGATGTTTAGACATCTAGTGAATACAAATGGTCAGCTTCTAAATAGCTAAAGTTTGTTTACCTCAGTCCTTCTGAAAACCCTTGAAACCTTGAGCAAGTCAAATATTAACACCTGTGCATGTGTATTCTGCTGGGAGAGACCACCAGCAAGAGATCAATGTATGAGGAGAAGATAAAAAGTATCTCATATCTCTTTCATTTCCTTTGGAGAATTCAATAAGCAGTATCATTATTTAAGCTGTTTAGCAATGTATTTCTTTAGCAATGTATTTATGGTATTTTATGCTTGAACCATTTGGTGTTTTGGTGTTTTGTTGTTTTTGCTTTTTTTGTGTGTGTAGACTACTTTGTTTCTAAGTAGAATAAAGCTCAGATTTCAACCTTTGACTCTATGGAGGCATAATGGAGATTTAACAGCTTCTGTCTCACAACTGAGAGCCAATTTTCATGAGCAGCATATTAATTCCATAGTTTAACCTTTCACCATTTAGCTTAACTAAAATTATACAGTAGGTGTTTAAATGGTTTACTGGAGACATAAAATAGCAGGAATAAATGTATATGCAGGGAGACACATGGAAGTTTCACATTTGAAAGTTTCATCTTCATTCCAAGTGCTTGAAATGATGCAAGGATGTATTCTGTCCCACAATACTGGTGTCTTAATGAAGCTGGGGTATACAATTCATGCCATGACATCTTTGTGATTTTAAAGTCCTCTGAGATACCGTTGAAGGACTCTGCAAAACAGAGAGAGGAAAATGGGAAGACACTCATTTATCATGGTTTAGAAGCTCTTGTGAATCTGAAAAGTAATTGGTCCGAACTCCAGAAAGTCACCTGGATTTTGTCTGTAGAGACAACTGGATAGACAACTGAGTCTTGGTTGACTCCAAAAGACAGTCAGGGAAAAATGAACAGTTATACAAAACAACAAGTCCAATTTTAAGCATTTGGGGGGAAAATGAAGAGCTATGTCATTTGACAGTGTAGAAATACTTGCTGGGACTAAAACCCCCACTCTTTGGCAATGCTGAAAACTGAGAAGGAAATTTGAGTGCATTATGCTATGTGTAACAGTAGCCAGTGCATGGTTGAAGTTGTCACACAAGTTTCAAGTCCATTGTTTTGTCCAAAACATTTTTACAGAACATTTCCTGTACATATTCTCCTCTACTCAGCATTGCTGATGCCACATCTGGTATCATATGTCCCATTCTGGGCTCCTGAGTCCAAAAGAATCATGAGCATACTTAGAGAGAGTAGACCAAAGGGCAACAAAGATCATTAATGGACTGGAGCATCTGACATACGAAGAGAAGCTGAAAAAGCTGTGTCTGTTCAGCCTGGAGAAAAGAAGGCTCGGGGGGAAACTTGTCAATGTGCATAAGTGCTTGAAGGAATTGTGTGAAGAGGATAGAGCCAGGCTCTTTTCAGTGATGCCCACTGAGAGGACCAGAGCAGTGAAATACAGGAGGCTCCGCCTGAATATCAGGAAACTCTTTTCACTGTGAAAAAAAGAACTGAGGTCAGAGTGAATGAGCATTGGCACAGGTTGCCCAGGGAGGTTGTGAAGTCTCCCTCCTTTGTTATGTTCAAAAGCCATGTGAACATCGCACCAGGCAGTCTGCTCTAGGTGGCCCTGCTTGAGCAGGGTGGCTGGACCAGGGCCAGAGCTTCCTTCCAAACTCAACCATTGTGATTCCGATATAATTTATTTGTACTGCTGCAATAATGCAGGTCTGTGATCTCTAATTCCATAAATGGTTTACTAGGAGTTACTTTGAGCATGTCAGCATAGCAAAATGCTTTTTTTAAAAAAAATCACAGATCATCAGGACCACAGATTTATATCTAAGAATTTTAATATGATACAACACACCCATAGAGAAAATTACAGAGTGAAATTGGATACTGTTAGCTAGACAGCAGATTGTTACTTTTAGGTGTTATTAAAAGAAGTGAGTAAGCAGTTGGCAGACTTATCATATCATCTGTCTGCATGTCTGTTTCTCTTTCTCTCCTTCTGTCCAACTAAAGTGTACAGTCTAGCATAGTAGTTACTGGAAACTGTGCCTTTTGTCCAACCAAAATATATTTTAGTGCAGATTTTCATTCCCTATTTGACTTAGTCTCAAGTGTCCATCCTATTTCTATACCTGAAAATAACAAAGTGCAATCCAAACAGTATATTAAACTTTGAGAAATTTCTGCTCTATGAGAAGAAGTAAGAATCTGTACATTCCTGAAAGATGCCATATAATATCTTGAAAGGCTGTAGGTAAAATTCAAAGGTTTCTTGCAGTCTTTTGGAAGTGCTGTATTCAGGACATGCTGGTGGAATGCTTAGTTTCCATGATTTTACCTGTGCTCAACACGCAGCACAAATTAGAGATGCTAAGCTGTCAAGGATTTTCCTCTATCAGAGACCTCTCTAGATCAGTTTAAATCCATGTGGAAGCATAGTGCATGGAAGACAAGGCTAGATTGGAAAACAGATTCAGACACAAATTTAGTTAACACGTGTAAGACTTAAATTTTAGGGGGTTGATCTTGCTTCTCCTAAAACACCCCCATTGATACAGTTTTAGCCTATGAAAATTTACATTCTAAATAATTAAGACCATGATATTCTGTCTTCAGTATTTCAGTCTTCTGGGTTTAGTACTGACTTTTATTTGGAAGAGGGTTCCAGTTTTGGAAATTTTAGGTACAAGTTGCCAGATCCTTACTTTATAGGAAGAGTGTGTATTACTAGCAGGAACCTAGAGGGAAAAAAAAAAATCATTGACTGATTAGTACCTCAATTTCACAATATAAAACAGTAAAAATATTTTTTTTCCAAATGAATTTCAGAGAAAAATTCCATAGACCTTTAAAGAACAAGAGATTAGCTTTACTTTTATTTTTATTTCCTTTTTTCCTCCAGTCTTCCATTGCTCATCCATTGTTAAAATAAAAAATACGTAATCTATTTGAAAGGTAGCAAGAGTCTTAGCACACTTAAACTGCTTGGGAGAGAAATACCGAGGTTACCCAATAATCTGAACAAAAATAAGCTACCAGCTAGTGGGAGGGTAGGAAATATGAAAATTCTTCAAAGGAGGCAGAGAATGAATCTCCATATTTTTAACAAGATGAATAAAGCATGTACTCACATCTATAGACCATCCTGTTCAAAGGCTATTGAAAATTTCTCTTTCTTTTAAACCTGTCCAGCTCACCTCCACAGGACATAATTTAATCTTAGTATATATATATGTTTTCTCCATTCCCATCTGTGTGTGCTGAAATATCTCACTATGGATTCTGAGACAGAAATGTGCTTTCTTTTTTGGACAATCACATCACTTATGTTACTGACAGTGCAAAGAATGTACATCACTGGTTGAATATTTAAAATCTTCAAAATCTATGGAATAATGAAGACAGTATGTCCATCCAAGGGAACAGTAGCTTCATGGGGAGTCTGTGCATCTCATATTAGTTGATTCCCAGACTTTAAATTAGCCCTTGTTCCTGTTTTTTAAAGTCAGCAAAGAGTACCATTGGCAGGAAAGCTGCCTGCCAGAAAAGGGCATTTTCAAAGTCACACAGCATGAACATTTTCTTGTCAAAACCCATTACAAGAAAAATTAAGAGTTATTTCAATGAAATCGTGAGGATGGGGGCTTTTTGGTGGTGTGGTATGGGAATTCTGTTGTTATTTTGTGGTTTATTGTTTAGTTCGTTGGTTGGTTGGGGGTTTTTTGGGGGGGAGGGAGGGACAGGGAGGCGGTGTGTTATTTGTAACTAGGTGGAGATGAAGTACCTGTTACTGATTCTGAGAAAATAGAGACATCTGTCTATTACAAGCAGAGACATGTTTGGAATAAGAAGTTCTAATTACTGTATATCTTACTTTCTTGCACTCCTTTTAAATTTTGTTTTAAATTATGCTTTTAAATTTTGATGCAGACATTGCACTTTTGTCACATTGCATTGGGTTAAACATATTCAATGGTGTGACATAACTTGATGTGACCTGCCCAAACCAGATGAAAATGTTTCATTGTATCACTTATTTGGAGAGAAATAAATGTCTATAATTTGCTTTTAAATCTATTTTTAAAAAAATTATTAAAAGTTAAACAGGCCCTCTCATGTGTTAATTTCTTACATAACTGGGACAGACAAAATAACAACAGTCTACTATAAGGTTCAGATTTATACATTAAAAAAACATCACTGACTTTATATATAAACAATGAATTTCCACTTAGTTCATAGACATCTTATTGGCTATTCCTTTTTTTCTACTTCAACTATTTTCTAAGTTAATAATCATTGCTTATTTTGAGAAGGCTTATTAACTGACAAAAATTGGAGTTCAAGTGGCAGTATCAACACCTATATAAAGTTCTTCACCCTTATTCTTCAAAATTCTTCATTTTATATTATTTTAAGTGCAGCGTTTGGATTGTAATCTTTCTTTCAGCTCTGTAAAACTGTATTATGAGTCTGCTGTTAAAACCTTTTTTCTAATAGATATTCTTAGCAAGTAGGGAGATGTTTTACAAATTCCTACAAGCCAGGTACTTTTCTGGCTAACTTTTTAAATCATCCACCAGTACTGTTCAAGAAGAAAGATACTGAAAAACTGGTGAAAGAAATCAGTAGGTGACTCTTACTGGCAATTAGCATTATTGTTTCCTGATCTTTTAATATTTGTGCCATTGAGCATCACAAAAATAGTAGTTGCTATCCTTGTGATTGTTCAAAGACCAGGACTGCAACTGTTAGTATTTCTGCAGGCAGCTTGAAAACACAGGGCTTTTGCAAAACCTGCTGGAAATAAATACTGAGTTATACGTGGCCAGTTACTCTATCAACTGCCCAGATATGGCCATG
>JAOXXN010000001.1:60317162-60328752 GCA_026770055.1 Myrmophylax atrothorax
TGGACTCACATCTGTCTATACAGTTAGGTAAAAACAGATGAGCTCTCTGAAAAAGACCTATGATTCAGCTCTAGTACGGGAGACTTATACCTCTTTGATGAGATTCTTTGGATTCCTTTGGTATTCATATATTCTGATTTTACTACTATTAAGTACAGCACTGCACACAAAGCAACAGAGGCTGATTCACATTCTTTGGGTTAGGTACAAGCAGAGAAATTCACGTTTGTCTGCACCTGTCCATGCAGGCAGATCTGTTTTCCAAAGGCCACAGTGCAGCAGGGAATACAGCTTTTATAGTGCATGAAGAAGTTTATAAGGCATGACAATATAAGGGACAAAGTCAACATCCAGGGGATTTCAGAAATTCTTTATATATTATAAAACAATGCTCAGAGGGTCCCTAGGATGAAAAGTCATGAGTATTTGGTTACACAGTTAGGATTCTTTCCAGAGTACATATCCAAAGGGCTATTATTGGGTGATATGGACTGCAGTATGTGGTCTGGTTGTAGGGACCCCATGTTCCTCATTGCTTTATTGTGACTAAGTGTAAATATGTAACCTCATAAGGCAGTATTGCCAGTGTTAGTAACAGACTGTAAGCTTTGAACTGACTTTGCACAGCTTCAGGAAAGGGGCTCATCAGGTCTGTTCTGACTGGGTTTCTCTTGACCTCCCTCCAGATCTTAATTGATTTCACAATGGAAGCATCCCTCTAACTGACTGAGTATCCATATCTAGTTTGGCTTACTATTGTTTATATTTGTATGGAAATACAGTTTTATAGAGAGGTAGCAAGCAGTTTTTCCAGGTAGAAAGAGCTATTTGTCACTCTAACATAAATATGTAGAGAGAAACATGGATGCAGCACAAACAGTGCAAGTGTATGGTGACAGGGACTAGGTAAAAAAAATGGTGTTAGTTTGTGTAGTGAAAGCTCATCTGCACCCCACAAAGGAGGACAGAGATAACAGCAGATGAGAGAACTCAAATTCTGCCTTAGCTCCTCCTAGGCCCATCACAGGAGTCATCACCCCATCAGAAGCCCATTTCCACAAGATCAGAGGAGTAATGCGACACAGTGGAGGCAGGAATTCAAATTACAGACTCCTGAGGAACAAACACTGTGCCCAGACTCATCACACTCAGTCTCACTACTGGCAGAGCTGGGGATGTGGAGCTGGAGGAGTGCAGCTCCAACAGCCTTACCTCTTCTGAGCAGCTAAATCTGAGCTTCCCTTGGAATTGGAGACCCCACAGCTATAACCAGCTCAGGACACTTAAAAGGTAATGCAGACCTAGAGATGAATAAAACTGGTTTTAGGGGTAACAAGGAATACAAAAGGAACAGTATCTGACATACGTAAAAGATATCACACATAGTAAACTTGGATGCAACCTGGAACTGCTGATCACTGAAGAAGAGAAAGTTGTAAAAGACCCTACATGGGGGAAAAAAAGTTAAAAAAAATGTGGAAGAGAAAATTATAAATATGAGCACCATATTCCTTGCAACAAAGGGACTCCAGATGTTGGCAAGTTGTTGTAATACTTTCCTCACCACTGTGAACACCACAGTGAAACCACTGACACTAGGACCCAGGGTGGCAGTACATGGGAAGGCACAGCACCAGAGGAAGGGTAGAAACAAAGAAGTATGTGTATTAAATATTTACATTAATTATATTACTGCAGGTTTGTGCCTTTTCCTGTATTATAGCTTTTTTTCTCCACTGTAACTAATTAGATCTACACTAATGATAACTCTTGAATTATAGTGAAAAGTTTTTCACTATAGTAAGAATAAATCCTTGACCTCTTTTTTTTGTATAGGTTGAGCTTCCTCTTTGCCCATAAACAAGATTTTGAACATGACAGAAGATGCTGTTCTGCTTGTTACCAAATCCTTTTTTCTTAAGGTCATCTCTGGAGTTACCTATTGACTATGTATATTAAAAGAACAACACAGTTGCTCATTTTAGACCTTTCATTTAGTTAAAAATTTACAGTATTTTGCTTTCAGAATAATTCCTAGGACTCAAAACTAAGGGAAAAAAAAGTCAGTTTTGTAAGTCTGGAAATGTTCAAAGAAAACATATCTTGTGGTATCCATTTTACTACACTACTTAGCAAATTTCCACCATGAACTTATTTTATACAGAAAATAAAAATCCTTTCAGTTGTAACTTATATGGCATATTAATAGTCCCCAAGTTTTAGGTCTATTTATTTCAGTGGTTGTACATATGAAAAAATTCTTCTTGTAATGACCGTTTCTTAGTTCCCTCAGTAGTTAATTGACCATCAATGAATCAGTATTTTCAGAAGTAGTATATGCAGAATAAAAGAGAAAGTACAGCTGGAAATGAAACCTGTCAAACATTGACCTCTGAGTCAGTATGTTTTCTTGAATTTGGGGGAACATGAATGGTTAAAAAAAAAAAAATCGGTTAAAATGTGCCTGTTTGAAGACGGCATTTGTAAATATCCAAGGAAGGAGACTCCTCAGCCTTCCTGGGCAACCTGTGCCAATGCTTGGTCACTCTGACCTCAGTTCCTTTTTTCACAGTGCAGAGTGTTATCTGATGTTCAGATGGAGCATTTCAGTGAGTGTCCATTGCTCACCTCACTGGACACCACTGAAACCTGTGCTGCCCTTCCAACTAATGATAGACTTTATTTATCTTAGATTATCATGAAGGGCCACCTCTGCAGCCAATACCACAAAAACCTTGCAATCTAAATGCACTACAGATATTTATATGATTGAAGATTTTGGGGTTTTGTTGGTGCTAACTGAAGTTGATTTGCAAATTAAAGCGGTAATTTACAACCCTCAATATAGGGGAAGCCAAAGACACACACATTCAAAAAGTAATCTCTTGAGTAGAGAGACACAACTGACTTTTTTTTTTATTTCATTGTGTTGAATTATCACAAGAGTGATATGATTATAAATGGGCACCAAATCACATTCTTTTTGTTCCTGAGGAGTTGTGGTTCAGCTGGGCTCCATGTAGACATAGAACTTCTGGCTTTAGATTTCTGTGATGCAACATGGGTTAAAGTCTAAAAATTTGCTGACACAGAATGAAATATATCAATTTTTTTAACCTCATATGTGAAACTCTTTGACCTAGCAAGTCCTCTGATACCACTGGACATAATTTGATCTTTGGAAATCTGAGGTTAACTAGTCAAGAAATCTTTTCATGACAAAAAGAAAAAATACAGTTATACCAAAGACACACCAAAAAAATCAAGGGACAAACCCCTATGTTAACTGTATGTACAAGTAAGGCAAATAGTAATTTTGGTAAATATGACTGAAATATTTTAATAAGGCCCTTTTGTAATAGTAGACACTGGGAGGTGTTAAAACTTGGGAAAACAGGTGTGCAAAGTACCTTTATTCATCCTAATGGTAGGAAACTCTAGTAACTACTGACCCGTGCAGAGCATGAATATTATTTTACTGTAGGCTGCAGATAGCTGCTTCTGAAATACAGCATTTCTTTAATGTGAATCTGACAGAATTTGACATGCATAAGACTTATGGAAACAGTATGTATGTAGCATGCATCACTGTGACATTCAGACAGCCTGGGTTTGGCAACAGCTTGGTTTTGTAGGCTACTTTTGACATTTCAGCAGAAGCATCTTTCGGAAAGAAGCTGGGGTTGCTTGCCAGGTATGAATATATAGATATATATACATCTTCACAAAAGACATCCTCAGGTGAAAAAATCTGTAGAATTGTTGTTGGAGGTGACATATTGCAGTTGAGATACTTTGAGGAAAAATAGCTTGAATACCACCTGAGAAAAATATACTTATGTCTAACTGTGAATCCTTCAATTACATAAACAAGACCTTCACTTGGCATAAATCATCTGAAGTTCCCTTGACTCAGTTTTATCATTTTCATTTCACTTTATTTATGATGTTTATTTATCAGGATATTATACCTTCTGCTTGTATCTGAAGGTTCTGGTGATTTTTTGTTACTTTGGTAATTTTCTGATTTTGGAAATAGTGTTCAAATTTACATTTGTAATGTATACTAATGGGAGATAAGTGCCCACAAAAAAATTGGTTTGCTCTAAGCACATAATTTTTCGCTCAAGTTAAGATGAGGAACAGATTGTTTGTTTTCTATTTCTATGTTATTAATTTCATGCTGAAAGAAGTTTAGGAGGATAGTTGACCAATACATCTTTTCTGTTTTCCAACCTTGAAGGTAGTAGAAATGGTCTTTTTCATAAATGTTTGTATGTATAGATACATATGTATGGATGTAAATTCTTTGGAGTTCTGCACAATTTTTTGTTGTTGCTGTTAAGTTTTGCCTACAATGATTAGTGAGTTTGTGTGCTCTAATTGACTCCCAAAACCTTAAAAGCCATATAGGTTTTCTCTTGTCTTCTTCCCAGAGAAGAAAACCTTTCCCAGAAGCATAAAGTATATGTCTTTTAGGTACTTTCAATTCTTTTCTGTATCCTATCAAGAGGGGTTTTTTTCCCTGGAGACATCATTGCATGCTTCCCCAAGCCTTCTTCTGTTCCAGTGGGTAGCACACCTTTTTATAAGACCAAAAACTTGAGACCGTTTTGGCTCCATGATGAGTACTGTTTTTTTCCCTCCTGCCCTTTTCAGATGCAACCTACAACTATTTTATCTGGTTCTTCTAGGGATAAAGCTTAGTATACTTAGTTATATTCATCCATCATAGTTCTTCTTCACTTGTTGCTTTTTTCTCATTGTGCTCACTGGTAGCACTTTTTCTTGTTCACCTGTAGCCAGCTTAATATTAACCAGGGTAGCCAGTTCAGGGCAGTCACTTGTCATTTGAGGATTTCTTGGGTGACCACAGTTCATGTTCACAAAGTAATGATACTTCAGGGAAGTGTCAAACATAAAATTTCTGTCCAGAGCAAATTACACATTTTCCAGAAAACATCAGTTCAACTAGCATTTGTGGCACACATTTGTAGATCATGTTCAAACTCTGTTTTCAGCTTATTTCTGTATTCTCTTGAAAAGAAATGTTTGATTTACAGGTTTCATTTTTGCCTGATGTAACTTACTTTTGAAATTTCTTCAGGAGAGTAAAAGGATTCACAGGAATCTAAGTAAACAATTCAAGTTAAAGAAAAACTGCGTAAACCCCAAGCATTTGAAATAGGTTCATTCCATCAAGAAAGTTTTCCGACATGCCTTCATTTTGGCTTGTGCCATTAGTTTTGAATTCAGAGTGGACATGTGTCTGTGTCATATTTATTTGTCTTCCACAATTCTTTGTCTGGGCTCTAAACAACTGGCTCCCTATTCAGCTGGGTGAGTTGCTTTCCTGTGTTTTGGTAATCACTCAGACCTAAGAAGACTGAGAGAGGTTTGCTGCGCTCAGTGGCTGGAGCTGATCTGCACTGTATAATTGCTGGTGCTGCTGTGAGCAGTACCAGCATAAACAAGCCTGTTTAGCTGTTGTGGCTTCATTCTTTGTCAGCTTGTCTACAAGAAGATATAACTGCAGTTAACTGGGCTTGTCCATTAGCTCCAAGACAGAATTCACATTGAGGGATCCTTCATATGGAAGAGACGTATTTGTAATCAGGTATATGGTCCTCTCTTTGGCTTTTTATATGCAATTCTGTGTGTAAACAGAATCCTTTTATCCATGTTCTACCCCTGTTCAGGTAGTCTGTGCTCAATGTGCTCTCTGTGGGAAGCTGGTTACCTCAGTTTGAGTGGTGACTCCTTCAACAGTTGGCTAAGGTTTGGTGTGATGATTTGACTAGTAAAAAAGCTGTGCAACTCTATGGATTCAGACCAGAAGTATTACTGATGTCCTGCAATGTGATGTCATGCAGGTGTCAGGAAACAATGTATTTATGAAATTACTAGTAAATATTATAGGTAGCATCTGCATATGTTCAAATAGTTTTTACCCAGTGAGTGCAACTATTCTTGCAACTAGGTAAGTAAAACAAAAGATAAAGGCATAAGCACATACTAACAAACGTGCATAAGTATGCCTTGTCTGTCCACCACTAAGTACATGTTTTAGCTGACAATCCAAAAACATAGATTTAGTTGATGGGCAACACATTTAAATATCACCCATTGTTGAAATCAGAATAAATACTAGCAAGTATTGTGGTACAAATAAAAATTTTGGATGAAAAAGGAGTACAATTCGAGTTCTGTAGTTCCTGGCTACTTCCTTTTCTGCAGGTTATCTGATCTTAGAGGGAAGCTGGAGCTCTTGCTGGAGGCCTCCATCCTGTGTTGGAGCATGTTTTATACATTGGCACTGTTGGTGCTGAAATTCCCTTTCCGTTTCCTGACAACTTTTGGGATACAAGAGGAGATACTCGAAACATAGACACCACTAGTATTTTAAGCCCAACAATTTTGCTCTGGTCTGCTCCTTCAAAAGGGAAAAGATAAACAGCTTTAGGGACAGAAGGGCAGGGTTTTCCCAGTTCATTCTTGAAATAGCACTAGGGCAGAAACACAGTTCTGCCAAATGGGTTTGGAAAGCCAGAGGCAAACAGACCATAGCAGGTGATGGCAAAATTCAGAATCAATCTTTTTTTGTATTATATTTAGTATTCAATTTCATTTATACTCATCATCTCACATTTAATCATCATCTGTTCAGTACCAGCATCTTACCCAGTATTGATATCCTGGCAGGTATTATAAATTAAGCATGATAACCACACTTTTCAATGTCTACAGAAAATACAAAACTGTTAAAAATGGACATATAATTAATGTGATATTTTTATTCTTCAGTGTGTTCATGGGGTTCATTTTTTTTCTTCTTTTCATTGTCACTTTATATGTTTGATAACTTTGGTTTACAGAACACATGCTTTTATTAATTTCTAGGTGTATTACATGAAAGATTTTGCTCAGCCTAAGCTACTGCAAATAGTGGAAAACAGAAACTAGTATTGCTGCATATAATTTGGTTTTTTCAGATCCGGTAGCATTTAATAGGTGTGCTTATGTTTACATAATAAATTATACCACCTCAAATATTTAGCTGATTCTAAAACAAAAAGAATGAGAGTCATTTTACTAAAAATTTTTAGAGTATTGTTATGTAGGAAAACCAGACCAATTTAAGGGTTTTTCAAATGTTTTACCACCAGATTAAATTTTTAGATAAAATGCACTGAAAATGGGGTATCAGTATATATTCTGAAAAATTGCACAGTGCAGTCTTTCAGTGGTTTAGCACAGAGAAAAAAATCTATTTCATTTGAAATTCAAACTTATATGTTTACTTTTGCTTTATTTTATTATGAAACATCTAATGGTATATGTTTATTGTATAATATACTTGCATGTTGCAACAGGTAAAAGGATTACATGAAACATGTATGTGTGTGGATCTACTGCCCCCACCAGACCTGGGTATGTTGAAACAAGAAGAAACACCTTCAGTTATAAGGTGAGGGCAGAAATATTAAGCCAAAGCGTAAATTTCATAGAATTTTTACCGTACATATCTTTCAAAAGATGAATAATATGACACTCTTACCTTGTTCTCTTTCTAAACTGGTGTTTACATAGTGGTACTGGAATGTACTGTAAAATTCTATTCCTTGGTATTCAGGGATATCTGTAAAAGACTTGTAGAGTAAATGTCTGTAAATGACTTTCAGAATCATATCTTGTATGTGTTTTGTCTCTCCTCCAGCTGATTTTTTTTTATGTCACCTTCCTTCTCAGTTAAATTTAGAAGTATCTACTCTTAGGGATATTTCAGTCAAAGGCACTAACCTTTACGTTTAGTTCTCTTTTCCCCTGTCTTTCAAATAGGCCGTTGCAAGGCATTATTCTTAAAGAAGCAGGAATTTCAGATCCTTACATGGTTCACTAAATAGCTAATATTCTATTCTTATGTTTGAAGAACAATGTTTTAAAAATAATTTAATTGTCTAGGCCAGATAAAATTTATTCAGTATAACAGCTGAATCATACAATTTTACAGACATTACAAGGCATATCAATATTCCTGAATGCAAATTAAACCCTGTGTGATAGATATTTAATTTTAAAAAAAATACAAAAATAAGAGTTCCCATTAAATTCTGATTATCTTTAAATGCAGAAGTTGAGCAGAGGGACCAAGGCACACATAACCAGGCCTGCTACAATTTTAATCTTTGCTGCATTCAGTGGACATTGCTGCGTATTTTTGACCTTTTATCTTTGACATGAGATGCACATTTGATGTTGAATGGTACCCTTTGTTGTAAGGAGCTGCTAAAGAGTTTTAAAGAAAGTATTAAAGCCTGCTTTGGAAAAAAAAACCAAACCAAACCAAACCAAAAAACCGAACAAAACAAAACTATTTGTATATATTTTCAATTATGTAGTAACATTATGCCCATCCTGTGCAAGACAAGTTGAACACAAGCATGGATTCCAAAGTGCTATGTATTTGACAATGGCTTCTTAAGTTTTAATGTATGCTTTTTGTGCCAAAGTGTCTGAGGGGTGTAAAGATGTGTGGTCTGCCTTTCTCTCACCTAACCCATACTGCTCATTACTCAGGAGCCCTTAGAGCACATCAGTAGTGACAACAGTTATTGACTGAATATTCATGGGATTCCTTTAATTTTAATACTTTCTTATTCTGTCTCCTTGGAATCTCCCTTTGATAAGACTTTTTGCAATGAAGAATCCCTCAACATATGTTTTCCTTTCTTCATTTTCAAACATATGTTGGGAAGAGTTGTAAAGCTCATAAAACAATAGTTCCTCCTGTCCTGAGCAATTACCAGATTGCAGATTTCCTATGAATAAAATATTACATTTTTAAGTACTGAACAAATACAAACCCAACCTCACTATTGAAGATTCCCACAGCATACAGACAGCAAGCTCACAGTTTACTCAGTTGTGGTTATTATAGTCACCTAAAATTATCATGCTTTTAGTGCTGGTTTCTGATTTAATCCAATTGCTATTCCAGAACTGGAAACACTAAAACACTGTTCACCCAAGAGGAGGTGGCAACAACCCTAAAACTCAATAAGAAATATTGAAACACTGACCCCTATATCCCTAGGTGCTTCAGGGTGTAATTAGGGGTGAAATCTTGCAAGAAAGAGCCTATCATAAAACTGTCGCTCACCACATGGATGCTGTGTTTGAGTTAAGGCTATACAGTTTGTGTCTTCTCCTCTACATTCATACGTTCTATAGCAGAATGTGAATATGCACAGTTTCCTTTTAATTTTCTTCATAATTAATCTGAAACTCTACCCTGCCGTCACACATTTTCCTTCATTTTCCTGCACTCCTCATCACTGGAACATTAAGATGGGTGCTGTGAATCCCTGTCAGTGCCATGCGACACCACAGAAAGCAGCACTGACATTGGCACACCCTTTAAAGAAGTTTTCTATTTATAAACAACACATCAACGGCTATGAAGCTCAGTCAAAACCCCTGTGAGCTCCAGGCAGAGACCTTCCCTTTTTACAAACAACATTGTGTTCTGCTCTGAAAACTGATAGTGTCAAAAGCAAAGGTAGAAATCACACAGCATCCTCCTCCTGACATCGGTATTCCTCACAAATAAACACAGTTTTAATTCAAAAAGATTACATTTTGTTATTGTCCATCTTAGGTGCAAGTCCATTGCAATTATCTGGCTTCCTGTCTCTATCCATTTTACTAAAAGAGACAAGGATTTTTTCATCAGAATGGAAATGCAAATATTATTATTGAAAGAAACAAATGAAAACTTCAGGATGGAAAATGACTTTTATCCACTAACATTTCAGTCATTCCAAATATAGGACTGCGACCTTTTCAAATTATGACTTTTACACTATAATGCAAGGCTTTTTCAAAAAGAAGAAAATTTTAATTCTATTTATCTAAAATAAATATGTATGTTCAAGTGGGTGCATTTTGCCTCTGCTGTACACATCAAAATAAAAGTAGAGGATATCTTAAGCTTCATAAAATCTTTCCATTTGTAGTGTTATACACATATTCCCAAACTGTCTTACAACAAGACTGTTTCTGTGCAGCTGCAGTAACTGGATTTCCAGGAGCTTTTTTTATTCCTTGCTAGATTAAAAAGAAAATATATACATTCCCTGAATCAAAGTAAATTTAAAGGAAATGACATGCAAGGGGAGAAAGTAGCTCAGATTTCTCATCAGCAGTCTAATCATGAGTGACCCACAGGCAACTTGAAAGCTACCCACACAATTACTCATGGAGTCTTCTTAGAAACAGGCATCTCTGCCAGGAAAATCTCTTTCTTACCTTGAATCCAAGTTTAGTGATTGCCACTTATAATAGGAATTGGTGGAGAGGAATACGAAGTACAAAGCACTGCATTAAACTGACAATTTATATCACTGTTTGGCAGGCTGTACATTTTTATGTGATGCATTTTACAGATATGGATAAATATACACAACTAAAGTAAGTAGGAGCAATGGTGTAATTCCTAGTCTAGTTTCTCTTTTCAGTTGTGCCAGTCTCACTGAAGTTAATAGAGCTGCCTCAGTATGAGAAACAAGACTTTTTTGAGTGTGCTGGGTGAGAGAGTGGTACTTTCTGTCTCATATCATGCTACAGGCACACTAAGCACTGTGAACTTCCAAGTAATGAAAAGCTATGAGATCAAAGCACAACTGCCTCTGTAACCACCATGGCTAAAACTTGATCATGGTTTAAGTGACTTCAAAAGCATTATGTGAAGGATGACTTTAGCATTTAAACTTAACCTACAGTGATACTCCAGCAACATTATGCATATAAAGGAGGCTTTTCTGCTGTCTATTGCTCTGTTAGGAACAGACATGACCAGCTTTCAACCACTAGAAAGGAAGTCTTTATTAGATTTTTTTTCATTGAATACATTTTTTCCCCAAAATAAATCTATATTGCAGGGATGGATGGTAGTATTCAAATGATTTCCAAAATCAAATAAAGTTTTCTCAAAAAATTCGACAAAAAAAAAGTTAAGAAAGCCTGAATATTTTGAGAGTTTGGTTGCTTTTTAATGAAGTAAATATAAAATAACATCAATATGAACATTAAAAGGCCCTTAAAAATAAGAAAAAAATCTTTTCAGCCTAACAAAATATGCCTCTGTGTCTGGAATAAAATTTATTGAAAAATATGACTTTAATTCTTGCAGCACTATTTTATGATGGAATGGAATTATTCTTTCACTCATTTGACAGCTGATCTGAAATAATTGATTGATATGTCATTTGCACAGAGACAAAATGATGCTGTTGAATAGAGTTTCTTAATATATTTTAATAATACATTGTTATGTATCCATATGTGAATGTTTTAAAGTTCCTGTATTCATTGCAAACACTGACTGATGTGACTATACAATACATTACATATTACAAACACAATATTCCAGCTTGGCAGGAAAACTCAAAAGAAAAAGAAACAGGCTGATTAAACTGCAGGATGGCCTCTTCTCATCAACATCATTTTTTTCAGCTTTTTGCTATCAAATTAGTTTTATTCAAGTGACAGGTAGAATTTTTTTGTTATTTATTCCACTCCCAAATCACCT
>JAOXXN010000001.1:60354581-60368325 GCA_026770055.1 Myrmophylax atrothorax
AGCACCCTTGGGATAATCAAAACATTATGAGCCCAGCACTGTCTATTGAAACTAGGATATAACACAGGCTGGAAAGGTTTTTGACTCCCTGTGAGAGCCTCACTTAAGCCAGGGAGAACTCATCAGCTAAATAAGCACCTCCAGAAAATTAGAACCTTATGAAACCAACACTGCCTAACAACACGGCTAGCACACAGATTAGAAGGATTTCTAACCTCTGCTATGAGGACCACACTTAATAGCAAGAAAAGAATTTTCCTCACGATAGCTCCCGAAATAACATTTACTAATACAGGTACATGACAATGACTATATGGGTTACTTAGTCAGTGATAACATTTAGATGCAGGATTGTACAAAATACCCCAAAAGGCACCAGCACAACACACATTTTACAGGTCATCCCAGCAGTATACCACACCCATGACAAACTTAACTAACAGAGGATTACTAAACAGAAACACAACAGTTCAACACCACCAGTAAACACACTCAGTAACGCAAAAGAAAAGCAGCAGGAAAAATATAGCCACTTCCCATTAACACATATACACCCAGTGAGCTATAACAAATTATAATTAGTAAGGCATAAGAAAGCAAGAATTTAGTTGCTTACCCCTGCAATGTTGATGGAATGGGAGAGACAGGGTAGCTCATAGGTTGCCTTCCCAGAGGTGGAAGTTTTTTCTCCCCAAGTTCTTTTTATACCTTTTTTTTTCTTCAGGTGGTTGTGTGACTAAAGTCAATTTTTTTGGGGGGGGTGATGCAGATGCCTGAGGGGGGGTGAGCTCCTTGATTCTGCAGAGGTAGGGCAAAGAAAGGCCATGCTAAGTTGATAACATTCCATTCTTTGGGAACACCCGCCACTTATCAGTTTGCCTCGCTTTTGTCTTCTGCTGGGAGCACTCCTCCCGGGGAACTCAGGTGTTTCCCTCAACTCATCAAGGCTTATCAGCGCATCACCCCACAGAGAGCATCACTGATGACAAGAAATTACAAATATGATAATAGATGTCATAGCTCAGCAGTGCAATTTTCTTAGTTCTTCAACAGGTGATATAAATTATTATGTATTTAAAAAAAATTGCAAGCTTGCCGAATCAGCGGGACACAGACCTATGGGTATCACAGTTTTAAGTTTAAAAAAAAAAGCCCTACAAATTAAATCAGAAGTAGTTCTGAGCTTGAAATATGTCAATCAAGCAAGAGATATCACACACTGGTTCTGTACAATAGAGGTTATACCTGAGAGGAAAAACTTGTATTTTCTTTTAAAGTGCATTTTAAACTCTTTCAAGTCTTTCTTCAGAAGAACCTTCATGTGTACATTATTTTTAAAAAAGCAAACTGGCAGGTTATTTTATACAGTTTGTTCCTTGAGCTTGCAAATATCTGTTTCAACACAACAAATAAAGCTAAACAAATAAAGTTAAAGCTTTCTATATGAAGATGAGCTCATCTATTCCTGGATTCAAATGCACTGTAACTCCCTCTTCAAGCACAATGTTCATCTTGCCAAGACCCAACTGACTGATGTTGGCCTTTATGATATCAATAACCCATAGCAATAAAGAAGAGAGAAGCAAGGGTTTATGTGACATAGGTATTTCAAGTCTGAAATTGAGAGATGCTGCTTTTAATGAGACAAAGTAAAGAAAGAACTTCTATTGCTTCTCTTTTAAACACACTACTAAATATTTACAGGGGATTCTTGTCACCCATAGCTGACTGATGCCATCCCCATGACTTCCTCCAGACTCAACAGAAGATGGTCACATCTGCAGAGAATGTTGAAATGCTCTCAACATCCGAGTCTCTTCCTCCTTAGTGGTCTCCGTAGCACTGGTATGGTCTGTATGTCTTAGGACTTTCACTGTGGGAAGAGTGCTTTCACAATTTCTCAAAAGTTCCTACTTTTTCCCATTTTGGGCCCTTTCCTACTATAGATCCAGAAATTAAACCAGTATTCTGATCCCAATTCAACAAGTCCACAGTCCTTCTGTTCCTGTTCTCTCTAATGACAACATCTTCCAAACTTCTTGAAAGAACAATGTCGTTTCTTCATTGTGTATGATTTCTTTGATGGAAAAGCATGAAATGAATGTCAGTCTAATGATTAAATAAACATACAACTAGATTATTTTTAAACATATGGAAAGAGAAATCCCACTTGCTATGTAAGCTATTAAAACTACTTAAAATAGTGTATGAATTTTTATATTCTTCTTTTTTCTCATAAGACAGATAGAAAGCTTTTCAGACTTCAAGAAGGATTAAATGAGGTCTATGTTCAAAAAAAACCCCGTGTTTGAATCAGAGATATTTTGGAAATATCCAGTCAGAAAATCCATGAATAAACCTATTAAATTAGTGGCTGAAACCAAGTAGAAATATACCCGACTATTCATATTCTTACACTATTCTGTTACTTATTAGCACAAAATGAACAGAAGACTTCAATAGATTGTAAAACTACTGTCTGAGGTAGTTGCTTGCAAAATGGGATTTGTATACCCACTGGGGTACGAAAGACAATTCAACAGGGTGTGGGAAGAAAGAGGGTTTTATACCCATAATAAGTCAAATGAAATAAAATTTTAAAAACAATGCTTATTTAATTTTTATATCTTTCTTGTATCCGTTTTTTAATATCTATTTTCCATATGTTTTATAATGCACAGAATCTCAGAATATGCTGAGTTGGAAGGGACTCACAAGAGTCATCGAGTCCAACCCTTAGGCCTAAACAGGCCCCTCCCCGGGAGTCACACCGTGTGCCTGAGAGAATTGATGCCCAAAAAGGCATAATAAAACTGTTTAGAGACAGAGTTTTAGTCCATAAACAGCAAGGTATTTATTAGAGCAACGTTGGGGAGACTCCCGGTAAGCACCGGACACAGAGCTCCAAAGTAATCAGTGTAAAGTCAGGGTATTTCTACAATTTTTGTGAGAGATTACAACATTTCTACATAAATATTCATATTTTTGCAGCACTTAACTATAATATTCATAACAGGTGGAGTCCAGGTGGAGTCAGGGGCATGGTCATCCTTTTGAGGACTATTTTGGTGGGACATCCTGTTACTTCATCCGGGAGGTGGTCGTATTTCTGCTCCTGATCGTCATGAACTTTTCAACTCCTCCTGGTTTTTGCTGACTTCAGGGTGGGTTGTGCAAGAGTTTTGGACTCAAACTCCTTATCTCCTTTTATGTTTTTACCCTATCTCCTGGTATGTAAGTGTAAGCACTCTTTTTGCAGCCCAGTACCATCTTGGATAATCCCCAAGTCCTAGTTTCTATCTAAACGTCCCTCAGAGTTCAGTCCCAGGAATTATACTTTGAGTTAACTCTTTGTGTTCTGGGTTCTTGCTCTGTTTCAGTATTGTCCAAACACTTCTTGAACTCTGGCAGGCTTGGTGCTGTGACCATTTATCTAGAATGTCTGTTCCATTGTTCAATCACCCTCTGGGTGAAGTTTTTTCTAATATCCAGCTTAAACCTCCCCTGACACAACTTCAGGCCATTTCCTTAGGTCCTATTACTGGTCACCGCAGAGGTGGTGATCTGACCAGTGTCTGACCCTCTTGCTCTCATGAGGAATTTGTAACTGCAATGAGGTCTCCCCTCAGTCTCCTCTTCTCCAGGCTGAACAAAACGAATGACCTCAGCTGCTCCTCATATGGCTTCCCCTCAAGGCCCTCTAACATCCTTGTGGCCTTCCTTTGGACAGTCTCTAATAGCTTAATATCTTTCTTATGTTTTGGTGCTCAAAACTGCACACAATATTCAAGGTGAGGCTGCCCCAGTGTAGAGCAAAGTGGGACGATCCCCTCCCTAGACCAGCTGGCAATGCTGTGCCTGATGCCCCCCAGGCCATGGTTGGCCTTCCTGTCTGCCAGAGCACTGCTGACTCATATTCAACTTGCACATTGACCAGTACCCCTAGGTCCATTTCTGCAGCACTGCTTGCCATAATATATCAGTGGTGGGTCCATATTGGAAACAGCTAGAACCAGCTCTGTCATACAGAGGGGCAACCCCATGTCTCACCTCAAAGAGGCCCCCTCTGAGGCTCACTTTTCTGCTACCAAAACCTTACTGGGTAAACCCAAGACACAAGTATATAGTTTATAAACAAAAAATTATGCAAGAGAGTTGGGCACTTGCTTGAGCTAATCATTCTCATTTCTTTATAGGTGATTCTGTTCCTCAGTCGGGTAAATTATGCCAAAAGTGCTCTAAAGAACCCTGTTTCTTTTTATTGACTACCAATGCAGCTGTAGGATGACTAGTTCAGATGTTGTAAGCTGCATAAGAGAAGACTAAAGCTAGGTTAGAGGAGTATTTCTGCTTGTATCTACCTGGAACATATTCTCTACACAGAAGCACTTGATTCTTCTACATATATTAAGAGAGATAAGCATTTTCTGATACTGCCATATGTGACACAGTGTTCAGACTAACCTGAAAAAAAATTGTTGTGGATGAAATTTCTCTGAGGAAAGTCTTACCAGTTCCTTCCTTCAGATTCATTTAGTTTAATTAAATGAATCCTCCAAAAAAATTGGTCATTATTGGGTCTCTGGTTCTTCTTCTTTTTTTTTTTTTCACTACAAGCAACATTTTGGTAGTAAGAAAAGAACAGGTGCACTGAGTAAAAACGGGGATTTTTTTTCATTAGTTAATTTTAAGGGCATTATTCAGAAAGGACTAATCAGCATACTCTCTGTCCCTACCAGAATTCTTTAGCCAAGAAGTTAGTGACAAAAAAAAAAATAAGGATTTATTGAATATTATTGATTGACTACAATTCTAAAACTATTATATATTATGAGAGAAGTGGCTGTACAATTGCACAGCTACATGATTATTGCTGATATTTTTCTCTAAAAATGGGCACTGACAGATGTATGAGTAGAATACACTTCAGTTCACCATAATATCATGTCCCCTTTTCTTATAAATATATATCTTTAATATTAACTCTGCAGAACATTTTATAGTTGTTCTTTTTTATAGTTGCTGATCTCTGGCCTCTGAAAAGACTTGTTAGGAGTGGTAAGTTGTTCTGTAGACAAATGAAAATCATAATTTGTTTATTGGGTTTTATTTGCTTAGCCTTTTTATTTCCTGCCTATTTTGTCTCTTTGAGGAATTGAGAGAATACAACTCGAAAATTTTCTCTTTTACCTGTTTTTTTTCCCATTGTCCTTCAAACTGGAATTAATAACATGGGATATTCTAGGGATTCAGGGAGCAGCATGCTGAACTGATCTAGCATTCATACCAAACATTCAATTTCTTACATGTAAAACAGTTTTTTATTTTAGCAGTTTGATGTCAGAAGCTGTCTCAGTCACCACTGGCTGTTTAGTAGCATGCCTATATCCAATGAGCCAAATCATCAAAACTATAAATGCTTTGTTGTATAAATAGTAATTAGTTTTAAGCGAAATCATGATAAAATATTATCCTAAAGGTAAACCATTTACTAAGATCCTGATAAAATGCCTGAAGCCCAAGATTGAAGACTATTATTGCACAATAAATGCAACACTTCTCCCCAGGGAAAATATTTTTATACAGCTATAGCTCAGAAAAGTCTTCACCTCATTTATTACAATTTTCTTTTTCTTTCTTCTAAATTGAATCGTGTAAATCTTTCCTGGACAATTCTCTTAAACAGACTTGGTTGGATTATTCATTCTGAGTAATCTTAGTTGTCAATTTAGGCTTTTTTTCTTCACAAACTTTTGCAAGCTGATCTGGAAATTAAATTTTGGCCTCGGTGAAGTGAGTGGGAGGTTTGCTATGTAGTTAAAAAAAGTCAATCTTCATCTTTTATGTTGATGACATGTTCAAATTAAAATACCCTGTTGATGCTTATGAGACTGCGAGAAGGTACAGAGTTTCAGTCTGAATTAGAATTATTTTTAATACGTTTTTTCTTAGAAAACCAAACCAAACCAACCAAACAAACAAAAAAACCAGCAAGTCCAAAACCAAAATTAGATTAGTTCGATTACTCTAAAACAATTATGAATATTAGGGAATGACTCAACCTGACAAGTCTTCAGCTCATCATCACATAAACATATTCCAGCAATGGGAGATAAAATACTAGAGGGAAAACAAAACAAAACAAAACAAAAGAAACCCCCAAAACATTAAAAGCTTTATGCAAGTTAAAACCAGCTCTCCAGAGTTAGTGGTGACACTTAAATTGTTATTGTGAATTTGTCACAACTCTCTAAATTTTAGCAGACAACGAGAAAAGGTTAAATTTAAAAGCAAAGATCAACAGTAAAAGGAATGTGATCATTAATAGCAAACAGGAGCTAATGATTTTAAAGCACCATTATCTAAAAAGAATAAAAACTAAAACCCAAACACACAAAGAAAGAAACATCACAGCCCAAACCAGAGGAGATCACCAACATATTAGACAACATGATGCAATCTAGACTGCATGAGATACAGTTTTAAGCTCATATCCCAGAGACAGTAAAAGGCAAAGAGGAGAGAATGCAAGAGATCATCTCAGGGCGTTAAAGAAGTGAGGTAGTAATTCTCCTTAACAAGACCATGATGCTGTGCATGCAAACTTAAAGTTATATGGAATCTGTTCAAAACTGCTGTCATACAGAATAGTTTCAGTCATAACAATAAACCTCTCCCCTGAAAAAAAAAACTCAAAACCCCCACCAAGCAAGCAAGCAAGCAAGTAAGCAAACAAGCAAGCAAGCAAGCAACCAACCAACCAACCAAAAATACTTACTTTCTTTTAAGCAGATACTCAAAATTTCAGTTGGTAAATAGTTCAACTGTAAAAAGGCAGTTTTAATTTTCTAAAACATCTGTATCTTAATCAGTTTCATTGGGAAATTATATGCCAGCAACAGTCATATGAGCCATCTCAAATATTGTTTCACTAATTTATTCCCTATGAAGGATCCCAAGCTCTTGAGGTTTTGTGTTTCTTTTCATGCTGCAGTAAAAATACAGGTTCTGAACTATCACATTGAACTAACCTAAATTGAAGAGGTATTCCTTACCATCTGCTTATCTTGATCAATATTTGTAATTTACAGTTTTGTAAAATTTATATTTGTTTTTAATTTCATAAGTATTCATTTGCAGATTAGTTGAATTTTATTTAAGGAAAAAAAAGACCAAAGCAACAAACAACAAAATCCAGCTGCAACCAGTGATATCGTTATAAAGATACATATAAATCCACAAAAAAATCATACTTCCTTGTATAAAATTCTTTCCGTGAGGTTAAAAGTCATGTTATAAGAATTTGCCAGTGGTGAGTTTAAAACTAAAGAAGCCATAAAAACCATACATATCTTTTTTTTTCTTTTTGTTTTCTATTTTTACCTTTCTCTTAAATGATGAGATTGTATTGAAACAAATAAAATACTGCTTCCACTTAATTTTTAAGAAATGGATGATTAGTGCATCTGTTCTTCCCATTAAGTTGTATCAGATGAGGGCAGATTCAGTACTGTACTATGTAGTGAAGCAATGGTGTTTGTGAAAAGGCAGCCCAGCTTTGGACTTCAGGGCATAATTGGGTCTATGATCCAATTGAAGATCACTTAAACCTGAACATCTTGGCTGCTGGTGCAGTGAAATTTTTACAATGTTTAGCGTAAGGAAAAACCTACTAATGACAGAAACCTTACGAGAAATCTGGTGGCTTCTCAAAATAAATCTCAGTAAACAGGTGATCTTGGAAACCATATATGTGATGTTGGAAGCATTTGAGGCATGCTACTTAAATGAGCATAAGTTCATTCAGCCTGTTTAGCTGCCACTTTTCAATTTAGCCATATGGGAGGTTTCCAGTTGAGACATTTAATAGCCCTAACAACTTGCTGTTCTAGAGAAATTTGATTACAGTAAATACAGCACTGGCATGCTGCTTACATAGCTGGCAAGGATATGGAACATAGAAAAGCTGTTAGAGACTGAACTTTTCATCTTGGCTTATCACCTGACAACCATCAGGGTTACATAAGTGGATACTGTTTTACTTCTGTGGTCCAACTTCACTGAGTGAAGTTGTCATTTTAGACACAAAATATGCTCCATTATGAAAGGGTAAATTAAGTTCTTGACTATGAAGATGATGGTGTTTATTTACCATTATCATATGAAAATATAACATAATATATGTTATAGCATTACATCATATGCACCATGGAAAAGCTGGAAAAAACCCCTTCTGGACTGAAAAAAAAAAGATTAAAGAAAATAAGGAAAAATAATAATACAAACCTGACTTCATCCACAATTTTTCAAGGTTTTAGTAGTTTGTTTGACTATTTTGCACATATTTTTTTCTAATTCTGACTTTGTGTTGTTTCATATTTTCGTTAGAGACTATCCAGTTACCTCACACAGTAATTGAAAAGGCTCAGCATCTTCCAGGTAGGAAACAATTATTTAGTCTTCCTTTGGTGAGCTTAATTATATAGGGACTAAGGTAAATATCCTTTCTGTCTTTGAAGTATAAATTAATATATTTATTAACTTTAATTTTCACATTAATAGTTTTCAATCCTTTCTTTTAATTGGTTCTTTGCTACTTTATCCGCTTCAGAGTTACATTGTAATATTCTGGCATTATTTATGGTTCTTACAGTCAGATTCAATAAAGAGAAAATCAGAAGTAAATAGAGAAACACAAAGACATAAAGCTTGGAATTAATCTGTATAACTCTGTATTAATTTATTAAGTGACAGTTATGAAACAATTGGCAGCATGATCAGCTCTGATACTGACAGTTCCACAGTCATCAAACAGCCACAATCTTTTTCATTGTCATTTTTAATGATTATTCAGATATTGCAAAGAGAAAGGGACTAAGTTCTGTGGCATTATTTAGAAACAGCTGCTTCTTGCATCCTGCTGTCTTCACCATAGTGTTGGGTTTTTTGCCTTTTTTGTTTGTATTGTTTATTTCTCCTTAATATTTTGTTATATTCTTTCAACTGTAAGAGCACATATTTTCTTCCTCATGTCAAACTCGTTTTTCTTCATTACCCAATAAAACCCCCCACCAAAACAACAACATACTCCTCACAATTCAAAATCATAAGTGTATTTCTTATTTTAGGGCAAAGAATATTCCAGAAAATAAGTTTTTCATTGAGATCCATGTCATCCAACTTTAGATGAAAGCAAGCTGGTGACTAGGCTAAGTTAGTTGTCTAGGTCTTCTTGATAGCAGTAAATACACACCTCTAGAGGGCATTTCATCCGATTTCCCTAAACATCATACAATGTCTGTTTTGTAATGCATTTAATTGTTGTATCTTACAGGCCTTCTCCAATGGCTATAGAAGCTCCTGCCAACAGTGTTGTTCACTAATTTTCTCAACATAGTTCCTTCAAAAAATTTTTAACAAGTTATATGAAAAAGAAATAAAGAAATAAAAGACAGAGAAAAGGAAATGTACTTCTAAGGGGAAGGAAGGTGATGGTTTTCTGTTGATTTTTAAATGCACTGTAATTTTCTGATTATTATTATTATTATTATTATGGGAAAAAAGCTTTCCAAGGAAATTGGCATGCAATTAATACTTGAAGAAAGTGATTTTATAAAATTTAAACACATCATTCCTGTTTCTACAAAAGAAATGTTTTCTGCAAACAAGGACAACAAACCATGTGACAAAATGAACTGTATTCTTAATTATGTTATTTTTTATTTGTTTACATGCTTTTTTTTCATTATGACACCTACATACACTTAACCTTACAGAGATACCCAGAGCAAAGCAGGAAAGAAGCAGGCATTTCCTGTGTTTAATTAAAATGGCAAAACACTTCCAGCACAGAGGGCTGAACATCTAATATGCTTGTCTATACATCTGGCCTGAAGAAACGTAGCTAAACATAAATTATTCCATTTTATCAAAGAGGTTTTCATTTAGATGCAAGTGGGGGCCATGAGTGGCTATATTATTGCTGCAGTTCCTAAGACATCACTAAAAGGAGAAGAAAATTATGTCTGCAAACTGTGGCTTAGGGGATGAGTGAGCCAGTGTAAGAAAACAATTTGTATCTAGCCTGGAGAAAGAAACCCTAGAGGAAGTTTATTGAGGCTGCAGCATTTAGGTGACTTATATATGCATTTTTTCCCTTATTTAGTATGCTTTCCAACAAGATAGAAAAAATCTTTTATTCTCTCATGAGGGAAAGAAACAAATTGTGTCTAATTAATTTGTTAATTAATGCTTCTTATTGACAGCATCATATTCCTGATCATGCATCATTTTATATCATTATTTTTATCTGGGACCAAAAGAAAGGAATTCTGCTGGGACCAACAATATGAAATGTTAATAAATATTGCTTTGAGAACATCATTTAAAAAAAAAAGAGGAAAGTGAAGTATGTTGTTCTGCTTTGTTATGTGTTCAAAAGGGTCCAGTAATTATGTGTACTACTATAATTAAGGCATTTTTTGTAACTGAATACATTAATGCCTGAAAAAATAGTGGAACCCTATGATAATGTGAAAGAAGAGTAGAGAATCTTGAGATATTTTCTGCATGTTTTTGCTGCACCATCACTGCTGTGTAACACTTGGGCAGCATTGAAAATTTGAGGAATACCTTATTCCTCTCCATAACCCAGCCTCAGGCAATTGAAGCTGACTACACCATTGTAATCATCAGCATTTGAATTACTCTTGTCCCCCTAAAAAACCTGTAGTAAACAAATTCAAAAGTGCAGGGCAATGGGATTTCAACAAGACAGTTTTATATAATTTTGTCATCTTCAATTGCCCTTAGTCAGGACTCCACATTGTCCAAAAGTTTTTGTACATTTTGAATTTGAAGGTAAAAATTATATCTATATTTTCCAAAGTTTGAAAGTACCAGAGAAAAATCATAACTTCCCATGACAAAATTTTCTACAATAGGCGTGCAATAGATTGTATCTACTCAGAAATCATGAAAAAAGCTCTTGTGATCTCATGCATGAAATTGTATATGAATCTAGGGAAGAAAGAATGGGTGCTGTAATTATGAAATGTCTAATGAATGAGGTAAGTGAGAAGTAAGACAGGACTGAGTTGAAAACATCTGTGGTAAAAGCTCCAGGGACATTACATGCAGAACGCTTCAGGACATCATATCCTGTATTATTTAGCATTTATTTTTGACCTATTGCAGGTAAAAGTTCTAGACACACTGACGCAACAACTATCTGGCTATAAAGAGTCCATGAATCAGTACGTAAATTTTAAAGGACTTTACTGATCACAGCAGCAAGTTTTTGAAACAGAAATGGGAGAAGGTACAATCTACTTTTTTGAAGGCAGAGCTTGATCAATCTACACAGTAGGTTATGTGATACTGTCACCTGTTTTACCAGGGCCCTGGGGCTGATGACTCATATTGACTTTCCTAGACATTTCCTTAGTCTTACTTAGAGAATACAGTCACCCACGCTGTTCCTCTTTCTGATTTACTGGAGAATTGGACACTCAGTGAGTGTCTATCTGCTCTGATCATTCACTATACCACAGAAAAAGGATTTTAAGGTGTCAGCTCTTTAGCTGATGCAGAAAGGTAAAAAAAAAAATCCACCACATCCCTTTTAAGTGGCTAATAGATAAAGACTTCAAAAGAGGTTGACAGGCTAATACTGCAAAGGCTAAACTTATCTAGAAAAAAACATTTAAATGCTGAATATCACAAATAAATATACAGAGTCTCAAAGCTTGTATGGTACAAGAGGTGTAGTATAGTCATTCATCTTATGCTGCATGCCTCATATATGCCTTTTTTCTTTTCTTCAACACAGAGAAAGAGGCACAAGGCTAGGATGACACACAGAGAATGAAGTGTTTGCTCCTTTGTCCTGATAACTGTCACCCGGTCTGGTGGAGGGTGTCCCCACCCATGGGGAGGGTTGGAACAAGATGATCTTCAGGGTTCATTCCATGCCAAAACATTATGGTTTTATGATAATACATGGTTGCCTGCAACACATAGGAAAATGTACCTGATTACTAAGTTCCATTCCAAGATTTTCTCAAGGATTCTTGATCTTCTTTTACACCCTTTGTTAGCTTCTAGATTAAATACACATTAGCAGTAAGGTAAGGGTATAGGAAGGTCCTAGTGATACAGAGGAATTCCTCCAGGAATGAAGGTAGAAACATTCCTGAGCAAGAGCTACATGAAAGACCTCACAGGATACTCAGCATTGCAGATCACATAACACTTACTGCTAGCACAGGATAGCTGCTGTGAGATATGGATGGATGGTTTTTTGTATAAACACACTATATGGAAACCTGTAAAACAAAAAAAAACGAGAAAGGGAGAAAGACTGGACAAAATTTTATGAGTCTGTATAGTATTTTACTGTGCCTTAGTATGTCTCGCCTTACTGTCTGCTTTTTCCTTACCTTCCCTGCTTTCCTGTATTATGGCAAAATAATGTCACAGAAAAGCAAATTATATTAATTAAGTTTTCCTTTGAGATACTGGCAGACTGAAAAAATTGAAGTACTATACTACACAATCCCTCTTATGAACATTTGTTTAAAAAGGCACTCTTGAACTCTCTAAGGAGATCTGGAACGGAAAAAGCTAAGATATGTCTGTGGAGATTTCTGAAGTCTGTAGAGACTGCAGAGAAATGAAGCAGATTTATTATAAATCCACTGAAGTTAGGAACTATTCTGGTAATGTATGTTTCTTAACCCCTTTTTTAATGCATGTTATTTCTGAATATCTGCATCTTCTTCCTATTTTTCATACCTCTGCTTGCTTCACAGAAATATAGAAACTTGCTTCTAAAAAAGGGAAAGCCCCAGTGAATCATAGATAATGAGTGCAGAAATAAATTTTGGTTGGTAAAACAGTAGTTTGACATTTAACTTTCCTGTCATTAGAAATTGAAACAAATACGAAACTGTAGAAATCTACCATTAGAAGGTGATGACTGTGCCAGGCTCTTTGGTTACTAGCCTTGGAAATATGGATGTGGTAGTCATTGAGATCCTGACAGTTGTGATGTAACTGTTCCTACGTTTCTGGAGTACAAGCCCTGGAAACACCAGCAACAGAATAATATTGACAACTTCTATGGGCTTCATGAGAATAGCCTATCTGACCAGCTGACTTGGAAGTCTGAGTTTTGCTGGAGCTGGCAAGCTGGTGACAAACACTGGAAATCTAGCTGACAGGAACTACTTGTAAATGTACATTGACTGGATCTCTGGCTTTAGCTGTTTGATCATTGTCTAATGCTCTTATTTCCTCAAACTGATGAGCTGTGGCAAAACCATACTTCTTCCTATACCATTAATTCAAATATTTCATGATTATTTACTTGCAAAGTATCCTCTTCTTGAGGATAAAGGATCCCACTTTTAATGCCTCTCCCCATATACATTTCAGAGTAAATCCAGGAGGGTTGGTGGCAGCCTGAGGCCCAGTCTGTTACAACTGGATTTATCCCAGGTGCCTTTCACTTTGAGTGAAAGAGACTAATGGGTTCATGAGTAAAGCCAGCTCCATTGTGACAATTCTCAAATAGCCACAAACAAACAGAAATGAGGAAAAACATTTCTGCAATTTCTGGAGGTCAGAGAGCATTACCTCTCTGAAAGTAGCACCTGTCATTCTTCCATAATTGCCACCTGCGCTGTTTCTTGCCCCTGAACCCTGAAGGAACTGCAATATAAAACTCTTAAATGTCTGTTAT
>JAOXXN010000001.1:60370208-60381243 GCA_026770055.1 Myrmophylax atrothorax
ATTTTGAAATGATAGTTTAAAATTATCTTTAACAAGAAGAAAAATTTCAGGAAGTTGATTCCTTATATAGCAATACAACATTTTTAGGTTTTACTGAGATCCAGATATTTTTCTGCAATTTTTATAATTAGTGTGAATATTTCTCTGTAGGAAAGAACCCCACATTTATCTTTGGCAGAGCTTATAAATTAATATAATAGATGCATTTTGTTTCTGGAATATTATTCAATTTCTTAGGTTTAAATAGCTATGTCAACATGTTAAAAATTGCTTTTTTATCACTAACCAAAATTCTTATTTTCTATAATTTTCTTTCTAAAGTAAATATTTTGAGTTGTGTGTATTAGTAGTTTGATTAACTGTATTCAGTTAATCCTATATTATAATACTTATATGTATAGCTATATGTATTTTTATTTGTAAATATGTATTACAGTAAGGATATGTTTTAATAATAAATATATATGTTATATATTATACAAGGTATTAAAGAAATCTCTTTGCTTCCAAGAAAATGGAAAGAGTGAATTTGTGTTCACATTAGTTTTTAGTTTTCTTTGCTTAAGATATTTAGTCTAAGCAGACATGGGGTTTTGATATTAAGAAGTTCAACTGCTCCTAACAAAATTCTGAAGAATACAATACTAGCAGAGGCACCGTTTTAGTTTGTGCCCTCTGCAAGATGATACTGAACTTTGAGGTATTTTTGATATGTCAATACATTTCATGTACTTACTGAAATTGTGCCATCATCTAAAGTGTTTGTGTTTACTTGGCAAATACCCTGTTCTTAGAAAACTAATTTAGAGACAGGCTCACTTTTCCAGCAGACATCTGCCTTAAATTGGTTTCTTAAAAATTCATATTTAGAGCCCTAAGATAAAACATCTCATTATTCATGATGTGATACAATACTCAGGATATATATACACCCTTTTATGAAGAACACTTATATGAATAGTCAAAACAACTCCAAGAACTTTAGCAATGTGATTTTTTCTCAGATGGCCCCAGAGTCAGATCTCTGAGCATCACTATGCTCTGCTGTGTATAGAAATAATTTTACTAGGATAACTGAGACATAAGGGGGCACAATAGTATGTCACAACATAGGGCAGAGCTCGTGTTCCTCAAAGTAAAGGTATCTTGTTCCTCAGAGTGGACTTGAAGGCTTGGTGCAGAACTGGGACAGACCTATCTTAGTAAATGCCAGTGAAAACCTTTCAAGTCATGAATACTAAAATCACTTTGAAAACCAGGCCATTTTGTCCTGCTTTTAAACCAGAAACCTTGCAGACAGCAAAAGGAAAACATGGTGGAAGCTAGGCTGAGGGCTTTTTTCTTCAGAGAGATGAGGTGGTGAGGAGGCAATATGATCAGCAGTACATTCATGCAGAAGACCTGGCCTTAAATGGCTTCACTGCCTTCAGACAGGCCATGAAACGCATCATCCTTGCCTGCATTTATTCTGTGGCTTTTCAGGGCGGCATGCCTGGTCTCTTTGTATTACTGATGAGTAAACCTTTCATTTTTGTTTTAGTAAATTTATGAGGATATACATTTTTCACAGAAGTTCTAATATACAGTAAACCAGAGTGTTTTGTATATCAAGATTCCTTGTGACTCCTTTCACTGCATTTTAATTATATTCATTATAAATATTTTCAGCTTCAGCTTGATATGAATAATATTTATGGCAATTTTTGAAGGCCTGATTGTAATTTAAGGAAAATCACTTTTGATAATTATTTTATGTTCTTTCTCAAACAGGAAATTTGATTAATTTGCTTGTATACATGCCGACAAACATACTCACATAACATTGTATACATACATACAGATCTACACACATGTACAACACCTGTATATAGATATATGGAAATAAAAACTATCAAAAGTAACATATAAAATATGTAATCTTTTCCTTGTGCAATTGTAGTGTCCCAAATTAAATATTTCTTCCTTCACATTATACTTTTTGTAATGCAACCTTTTCAGGGCTTTTTACCATAACTCAATGAGTAGTTGTTATAGACCTTGTCATTGTGATAAACTTTCTTAGTGATTGAAATAACATTTTCCAGAACACACTTTAATTATCATATTGTGAGAGATGAAAACCTAAGTCAAGCACAACTCATTTTCTTCTCACTTCCACTAACATAAAATTTTAGATTAATTTAAGTAGTAAGTCTCAACTCAGACTTAGTGCCTTCATCTGTATTTTGTGATCGTTTCCATGGTAATTAAAAAGAAACACCTGCCCCATATTGTCATCTATGACAGATAAGAAAACCATTAGAAATTCAAGATAAAGGACATAATTTTCACCTCAGTTTCAGCTTAGAAGTTAAAGAATGAGAGAAAAATTGACCTGAAAATAATGATATCCTTAGTATCTTGCACCTCATTAACTCAGGTGTAAAAACCACATAAGGGCTATAAGACAGCTGTTTTCACATTTGCTTTTTAGTTTTCAGACTCTTTGTTTGTTTGCAGTTTCTCTTAGACTGTTCTGAGATACATAGGTAAAATTTTTGTATCTGTGACGTGTGCATGAATGTTTTTTAAAAGCCATAAATAAAAGAATTTCTGAAGGATGCACCTTTTTTTTTCTTTAATTACTCATTAATTGTCTCATAATATCTGATGATCTTGCTATTTAAGAGATTCTGTGCAAACAGTGGAGCCCAGGGGCTATAAAAACTGTATAAGTGTTCATTAATACCATGTGTCTCCTAGAGGTTTAAAGAAGACATCTGGAGTAAAGCTAGGAAATGACTCAATGAAGATCACAAATCAGAACAGCAGAGCAGTTTTTTGTGAATTCTTGTGGATTCAAAATATCTATGATGGTTATATTAATATGCATTTAAGGAAATAAAACAACTTCAAACCCACCCTTATATGACTGATCTAGGGTGAAAAAAGGTGAAAGAAAAGGAAAATTTTAAATCAGTCTAATATAACCTGGAACAACAAACTACTATGCTATAGCCAGAGCTGCCACTATGGAGCTCATTAGTGATATTTGTCTTCCCTAACTGTTCATTTGTATACTAAAACACGTTTATATTTCTCTTAAATTTAACTTTAAAATTATGTGCTTTGCAGTGATGCGTGGGGTGGGATTATTCTTGAATTCCTATTATTTTCATTCTTAGAAAGTGAATGTATAGGAAATATCTACTTCATTTTATTGTAATTTTTTTTAGCCAGAAAAAATAACTGTTATAGCATGTTGCATACACTGGAGAGACATATTCACTTTTCAATCTGACTATAACAATTTACTCTAACAGGTATTAAAAAACCTCTAAATTTTAGGACCCTCTGCTCCTAAAAAACCCACCACTATCGATGGTGATTAAAAATATGAGAATATAGAACTAAACACTTTACTGGCTTCTTTGTGTCACTGATGGGGGATGCTGGAGGATATTTTTTTTTTTTTTCTGAAGGAAATAACATGTTTGGCAACAAAAAAACCAATAAAAACCCCTTTTAACATTTACGTCTGGAAAAGGCTGATTCTGATAAAAGCTACTTATTTTATGGGAAGACCACATTAGCAGTACTGTTGCTTAGTGCTTTTGCTTCTTAAAGCATGATTACAGCAACTGAAGACATTTAAGTAAAGGAATCCAAACTGTGAACTACTAAAGCATAGACTGCAAAATACAAGTACTTATTTTTCTCCCTTTTTGTCCCTGTATGTATATTTCCCAGTGTGTGCACTACATACTTCCTTTGGGCACTGCTTCAGGGATAATGTTTGTAGGCCACCAGGACCCATGTTAAATTTACTATGCAAACTCAGTTTGAAAGGCATGAGGCATCTTCACCATAGATTTCAAAGTGAATTAGCATAATAAATACAGTATAGGTTTCAAATCTGCTTTTTAGGTGAGTATGACAGATGTGTAAGACATTTCTACATTAAGCCTGCTCTGAATAATTAGAACTTCTCGGGAGCTCAAATTTGAGGTTATAGCAGGACATATAATAACTAGGGTAATATATGAAGGGAAAGAAAATCTGTCTATATCCTTTAGACATTTTACACATTAAACGTTTTTAATAATACATCATTCATGATTTATGCTTATAATTTCCATAAATTCCTTGGTCCATTGAAATCAATAAAAACTTTACCATTAACTCCAACGTAGCCAAGTTTTCACCCTAAGCATTCTAGTTTATGACATTCTGTTTGGGATCTTTGGCAGTGTTTGGAGAAGCCAAATGGTGATTATACAGGAAGATTACATTTTAATCTGATCCTCTTCTGTGATTCTTCATGAGAACCAATGCTAGATACACAGAAATAACATCAAGGGTCATCTTGATATTTAGTTTCCTAAGAAAGGCAGTTTTGGATTATCACTCAATTTGTCCCAGTTTAGAATCTTTTCCATAGTCTGCAATTTTAAACACACACACCCACACACACCAAAAAAAAAAAGTGATTATGATAGTTGAAAAGATGCTAAATGAAAATCAGCGGGCAAATACAGATAAGATCTTGAATAATGAACATACATCACATGAGTATATACACAATATACACAGATATCAACAGTCACACTATGTCAATCTAAACATATAAAAAGGAAAGCATGCTTTACAGTTTCTTTTTCTTAAACTACTGCTTGGGTTCAGCTAAAGAACACATTAAGAATTTTCACAGTGAAAAAATGTGTGCATTTTCATTCTTTAACACAAATATGAGGTTTTGTGTTTTTTTAAGCTACTTGATCTTATGTTTCAACAAAAACATATGAAAGGGTTTATAAAATATGAATTTTGCCTTGATGTATCTAGTCTAGGCCAGTCTTGACATATAGCCAATGCAGGAGGAGTAAGATTCATTTTATTTAACCCAGAAACCTTAAAGAGATAGAGTAAATTTCCCTTTGGTGATGCCCAGCCCTCTATTGATTATAGATTATTCTAAGATTAATTCCATCTTGAGTACATAAAGATGAAAGTAGATGTTCAGTAGAATTTTTCAAAATTTTAAACTGATTTGAAGTCTTAACCTCCTGTGAAAACAACAGAAATAATCATTTAATCTGATAATGTAAACCATAATCCTGACCTTTAAATACCCAAATATCTTCTAACATCTACATTTTAAATTTCCAAATACTGTCCTTTCTTGACCTCCCTTTAATTTTTATTTACAGCCAATTAATTGCCTTTGTCTTGCCCCTCAATGAAGAACCAAATTACATTTTGTTAGAATATATATTGCATGCTGAGGTACATTTTTGAAATGCAATATTGAGTGAGATATTTGAAATTCACACCACTGATTAGTTATGAAATTCAGATTTTGATTTTGGCAACTGAGCATTCAAGCTGAAGGTATCTTTCACGAATTTTATCACTAGTAAAGCTTGATCACTGCAATATTGACAGAAAATAAGCAAAGAGTAGGCATGAAAAGAGTTGAAGTGAACACATGTAAGAAGAGGAATTAATATTTTTCAAATGCTCTACAATGTACTCCCACCGCTATTTTGGTACAAACTAAAGGGAGTATCTGAGGGTGAGTTATTAATTTTTCACTGGGTTGAGAATGAAGCACAAAAAAGTACATGAAGTACGTTAAAGGAAATTTTCAGTGGCACAGGGGAAGTCACACTCCTACCTTTTTATTTTCAGTGGCAATCTGGAGCTAAAAATCAGTGACAGGCTTTTGGAAAGCTCCCCCAAAACACATAAGCTGTTCATATTTCTTCAGTAGGAAAACCCCCACATTAAATAGCTATGTTTGTCAGATAAACTTCTTCTTTGTTTGTTTGACAGTGATTGATAATGTTGAGCAGTTTTGTCCTATTTTGTGTCATCAGCATGATTTATACTACAGTGACAGTATTATGCCTTTGTAGGTACACAATAAAATACCAGTTTCTCAAAGCACACAACATCTTACAAGCTAGAAAAAACTGACACTTGAACAGCTTGAGCTCAGATGGTGGGTGAAAATGCTGGAAAAGATTTTGGTCCAATTTGGATTGAATTTGCGACCTCAGCAGTAGAAAATCCTGGTTCTTTTTCCTTAGCTACAGGAGCCAGGCAACTAAAGAGAAAACAATCTATTACTTGTCCTAACACAATATGTTTCAATGGAACAGCAATTTTCTTGCTACCTTTTCCTACCACAAAATAATAGACAGGTCTTACATTTTCTTCAACGCCCAGTTTGAAAGAAATTTAAAAAATCCTTTTCAGTGTCTTTCAATCAGGCCTCAGTCTTGTCATTCAGCTCCCGCCCTATGTTACTTTCTGAAATACTTTTGCAGTAATGTCTAGAAAGACATTGTGCTAAGGAGTATTATCAATGGAGTTGACAATTCCTCCTTAGATTTGAGCACATGAATGGTGATACAAGGGAAGCCTCTTTTAGTTTACTTTGTGACTTTAACACAAACTGTTTTACTGTTGTATGTCTGTCACAAAATTTCATGCAATGGCATCTCTAGCAGTGTCAACCTCACCATTTCATGTTGACAAGTTAGGTGTGTCAACATATGCTCTCCTGATTCAGTTTGAATGACTTATACAGTTGAGTCCCACAGGAACTAACTGGAAGTCCCCATTCTCCCAGTGAGTTGTAATATTTTAATAAATCAGCTCTGTGAGCCATTTTAGTGCAAAATGAAATGATTTATCTGATGTAACCTGCACTACACTGGAGAACTGTAGAAGCACTCAGGCACCACTGGGAAAGTGGTGACTTGTGAATGAAGTATTAATTTCACAAATTATTCAAATCTAAATGGAAGATCTCATCTAATTATGTCTTTGCTCATCTTTTCAATATAAGGGCTTAACATATTTAGGGAAAGAAAAAGTAGCACACTTGCACTAGGAAAAAGGGAAATAAAAGTTACATACAGAACAGATTCCATGATGTATAAGGTACATACCATGTACCATAATGTTACAAATTTCAAAACCTTTTTTTTTTCACTCCTGAAAGTACTTAGGTTTCTGATGAATTTTCTTGTCATAATGAAAAGAATGCTACTGAATTACTTGAAATGATACCCTCAGTGTGGAAAGAAAAGAGAGTAATTTTGTGGTTGCAGTGATCAATGAAAGTGGGAGGTTTGAAACAACATGTACATTCTGCATTAATGACAATGGAAACACTTCAGCAGTTTCAAAGAACACCAAAGGAAGCAAATTGGTGGGAAGCAACAGAAGTAGCTGGTTCCAGCAAAGACATAGAGAAATAGCCTAAAACTTTTGAGGGGAAACTTGCTAAATCAGGTACAGATTATGATAGTCTATGAACAATACAAATGTAATTTTTGTGGGGAAGTAAATATTAATGAAGTTAACTGGGAAAACAAACAAACAAAAACCAAAAACAAAATCAAGATAAGGCAGTTCTGATGTTTATGCACATTGTCAAACTACTACAGGTAAACAAGTACCACACATCCTATAAGCCATGCCAGTTTTTTCTGTGTGAGCACTTTTAGTCCTTAAAAAAAGAGAAAAGTTTTCCATGCCATTAATACTCTTTCAATTATGTGTTAGCGCTAATTGAATTACATTGTATTTGTTTGGGACTTACAGCATATAAATAGGCAGTTCCTACACAGCAGCTGATGGTCAGTAACTTCATAAGCCAAGACAACATGACTATGGATCCACATTAATGGGAAGTGTAGGATGATAGTCCTGATAAGGTCTTGATGAGTTGAGGGAAATGCCTCAGTCCCCTGGAGGGATGCTCCCAGAACCATAGTCAGAGGACGAAGACACCACAGTGGCTTTTCAAAAGTGGCAAAGCCAGACTGATAAGATTAACAAAGGATGGAGTGTTGTGGAAATGGCATGGCCTTCCTTTGCAATATCTTCTATAAATACACAGGGAGCCCTTCAGGCTTATGCTGTCTATCACCCTAAGACCAATTATTGACTAGAGCCACCCAAACTACCTAAAGGAAAAAAAAATATAAAAAGAGATTGGCCATGAGCAAAAACAAGGGAGAAATCATCATCGTCTGTGGGAGTAGCTGCAAGCAGCTTGCCCTGCCTCCTCCCACTTCTTCGGGTGGTGTAGGGGTGTAGAGGTGTAGGGGTGAAAAACCATGTACTCTCTATGCTTTATATTTTATATCTTACACTTTACTGTCTTACAAAGCTTATTACTTTATACATTCTATCTTATATCTTAGGCTTACAGCTACTCTGATTCTTACTCTATAAGCACTTTATTTACTAACTGTGTTTTGCTACTTTAATACAAATAACAGTAACTTGCCTTACACTTTGCAACTTACTAGGTATATACCTTACTTTATTTTAGTTGTGTTCCTTTGCAGTGTGCAGTTCCTTTTCAACATGTGTGTTGATGGGACCAGCTCTGTTCTTACCTTTTACTTTGTGTTATAGAGAAGGTGGTGTGCAAGCTATTTTATTGCCCTGTGTTACTGAGGGGGGATCTAGATTTGTGGTTTGGGTGGTTGTGTTTCTAGCTGGTAGTTTTCTGTTGTCAGTTTCTGGCTGTCGTGGGAGTGGGATACACACTGCTGTATTGAAACTTAAGTTTGGTATGCTTATCTCTGTACAATGTGTTTTGTGCTGGTTTCTTTTGGAGTTTTTTGTCATCAATTAAATGCAATCTTGCAGCTAAACGTTATCACCAGCAATGCAAAACCCACAACTGTCACGTACTTGTATTTATAAATGTTATTTCGGAAGCTCTTGTGGGGAAAGTTCTTTTCTTGCTATTAAGTGTGGTCTCGTAGAAGAGGTTAGAGATCCTTCTAACCTGTGTGCTGTCCAGAGTTTGACAGGCAGTGTTGGGACCATAATGCTCTGATTGTCTGGAGACGCTTGTATGCTATTAAGTTCTCCCTTGCTTTAGTGAGGTCTCATAGCAGAGGTCAGAAACCTTCCAGCCTGTGTGCTATCCATGTTGATAGGCAGTGTTGGGTCCATAAGGCTCTGATTCTCTGGAGATGCTTATTACTATTAAGTTCTCCCTGGCTTAAGTGTGGTCCTCACAGGAAGGTCAAAAATCTTTCCAGCCTGTGTTCTGTCCAGAGTTTGGTAGACAGTGCTGGGTTCATAAAGCTTTGATTGTTCCGAGGACGCTTATAGCGAATAATTTTATATTAATACAGGTGGGACTAGAAGTCTTTGTATTTCTGTCTCCCACCTTTCACATGACAGGAAGGAAAAGCAAAAGATGTAACAAAAGAATTATGTAAAAAAAAGAAAGCAAGACCTTTCTTTTATTAACCTCTTTGCATTTTTTATTCTGTTTGCAATACAGTAAAGGCATTGACATAGCCACTGACTTAGCTAAGGCTTACTGGTACATAGATCTGATGAGGGTAGACTGATTCCACTTTCAGCTTAGGGTTCTTAACATGAAGACACTCCTTCAGTTGCTGTTCAGTGGTGTTAGTCACATAAAAGTGACTTTGCAGGACTGTACCACAGATGTGTTATACATTGAGACATTTTTCTTGCTTTAAAGTACATACACCAGTGTTTATCTTGAATCTGATGGCACGAGAGCTACTGTGAAGGCCACTGGGTGCTTTATAGAAGTTATGTTATTCTTTGCTTGTAAAGGACTGTGAACTTCCAAACTAGAGGAGCTTACCAAAGACCAGTAAGCAGAAAGTGACATGAAAAGCTTTTGTATAAAACAGAAGAGCTGACATCTCTCATGAAGAAAATAACTCATTTTTCTTTCAAAGCATTTATAACATTTGAAAAATCTTTTCTGAGCTGTTATATTTTTCCTATTAGATAATACAGGAGACATCACTGAACTTTAGCATTTAAAGATGAAAATTTGGTGGGGTTTTGTTTGGGTTTTTTCAATTATGTTTTGCATTGGTTGTGGGTCTGGGGAGTTGCTGGCATTTGGGAGTGGGGTTGTTTGTCTGTTTTAAAACCCTGAAAGTTTTTGCATTTCAAGAAGTGTTGCTGATTTACAGAGGAACGAAAGAAGGCAGTCATTATCCATGGTACTAAAAAAGGTTGAGTCAGTTAATTCTATTTGCAGAAAACTGAAAGCAAGTATTGTTCTTTGTTACTTAGCAGAAAGACATGCAGTTGAGAATGCAGTATTGTGCACAGAGATACAGCCCAGTTACTTTGGCTTTACAATATATGATTAGACAGCTGTTGCAAAATGGACCTGTACAAATTATGACAGATCAATTTTGCTGTAGACTTATTTCCTTCCCTATTGACTGTAAAGAGTATCTACACAATTTGTTCATGTGTAGATATCTGCAATGTAAGCATCTAAAGTGAACTGGGATTAATACACAGTATTTCATTGCTTAAGATGTGTATTCACTACTTATTCCTTTCACAAATACATACTAGCATTGACAGACACTCAACTGCCTGACTGTAATGTGTTACATAAAGTCACAGAAAAGAGGGACCACAGTGGGTCATCTGGTCTAACCTCCCTGCTCAAGCAGGGTCATCCTAGAACACCTTGCCCAGGATTGTGTCCAATTAGTTCTTGAATACCTTCAGTGAGGGAGATTCCAGAACCTCTCTATGCAATCTGTTCCAGTGCACAGTCAACCACACTAAAGTTCTTCCTCACGTTCAGGTGGAAATTTCTGTGCATTGTTTTCTGCCTGTTGACTCTTGTTCTGTTGCTTGACACCAGAGAAGAGCCTGGTTCTATCCAATCTTTAACAGTAAGACCAGTTATCCCTAGGGCAACCAACCCCCTGAGCTGGTAGACAGGGACAAAGAGCACCCCTTGTAAACCAGAAGGCAGTAGTTAGTGACCTGCTGTGCCACTTAGACATTCACAAGACAATGGGGCCAGATGAGATTCAGTCTGTCAGGACCCCATAGAGCCTTCCTGACCTCAAGTAGATCAGCAGTTCGTTTGTTTTAGCAAATTCAATTTAAATTATGTCTGGTAGTCTCTTGCATGTGCTTTTACTTTTCACTGTACTCACTGGTGTCCTTTCTTCAAAATCCCCTGCCTGTAAAACATTAGTACAATGCTATATTTATA
>JAOXXN010000001.1:60460927-60471596 GCA_026770055.1 Myrmophylax atrothorax
TAAGGAATAGGAATATTCAGAATTCTTTGATAACATTGAAATAAAATATATTCAAGGACTCCATATAACATCTTACAGCAAGAAACCAAAACCAAACAAACAAGCAAAAACAAACCCACACAACCTCACCTGAAAAAAAAAATCAACAAAAAACAAACAAAAACCCAAACAAACCAAAACCCCACAACTTTAACAGCTGTATTTTTTGCCTTGTCTACATGACAGAGAGCTGACTTACCAGGTATAAGACCTTGTTAATGTTATAAAGTATAATTAAAACATTAGATAGAACTTTGGACTGAGACTCAAGCACAACATGTGCAAACGCTCTTTGCTGTAGAGGCAGTAGATTTTAATCTTCTGATGTTTGCAACTCAAGACTAGATTTATGGTAAGTCAGTACTAATTAAATAAAATTATTGGGCCAATAGCAAAAAGCTGAAGGTCCCTGCCATTTTCAAGGAGTCCAAACAAAAATTAAAGCAGATATCATTTAATATTCTTTCTCTGATGTTAGCTGAATATTCAGATGGACTGATATAAAAAAAAATTAGACAAGGAACTTAAAAGAAGATAGCCAGTAGTCAGGACTCATTAGTTCAAAGAGCCATAGATATTTCCTGGTTCCTAAATGAGCAGTGACTATTCCTTTTTGGTTTGGCCGTTTTTGATATTGTGAGGATAAGTTTGGACAATCAGTTTGGGGCAACAAGCACATTGATTCCTGGCTGAAACACCAGATGTGGCATCTAATTTAAAATTTCGAATTATTGACAGTATTTCTCATTTCTATGAAAAAAGACCTTTGTTTAATTGTTGCAGAACACAACATGCATAAATGCTGCTTTCTCTCTCTCAACTACAGGATTCATATACATTTGTATTTTTAGAAATCTGCATTCTTACTTTAATTTAAAATGTAGGGAAAATATATTATCCTCCAAAATTAAAGAAGAATTCACATAATTTGTTAATATTTTCTACAAATTAAAAACCAACCAAACAAACAAAAACCAAACCAAAAAAAAAAAAAAACAACCAGAAATAAATTGGTAGCTCTCAATATTTCTGTTTTTTACTTGACTGGACATAAAAATCCAAAGTATTTCTGAGATTTGCTCAAAAGTTTTGTGATTAAGACCTTTTCAAGACTCTTATGCCCAAGCAGCAATTGAATTCACCAGCTTTTAGATAGCAAGTAATTTTAAGGTTCCTTTAGACTGATCTGAGATTTCTCAGCATGCCATTATGTTCAGAATGCCTGTTCTGCACTTATCTCCCTCCTAAAGCCAGTGTCAGTCCAGATCTGAGAACCTGCTTGCCAATGTTCCATGTAAATGCTATTTAAAGGAGCAACCAAGGAAAGGCTGAACCAGATAGAAAACCTGAGCCGCTATCCTCAGTTATAACTTAAAGGTCTGAGTCTGGAGTGTGCAGTCCAAGATTTCTCTTCAGTTACCTCTGGAATTAATAGTAAGAAGCTTAAACTAAGCACCCTGGAGTGCCCTCCTGGGCTGTGTTGGTGGTGGTTTCTTAAATTTATGCAAAATTCACTGAGTACTTAAGTTACAAGCACACACTTCCATCTTTGATTTTCAGAAGTTTTATTTTTGTATATATCTCAATTTTTATGTAGAAATCAAAAGAATTTCAAATGTAAGCAAAGTTCCATAAACATCACCAAACTAATTCTTGCATCTCTTCAAATGCTTATGGAACTTAATATATACTATTAAATTGAAACATTTTAGAAGGCTAAAAAATAACACTGTTAGTAACACACATATAAATCTTGGAAATAAGCCCACAAAACTGTGATGTGCTTTATTCTATGTGGTGTATATTATTTAGCTTTTTGATACATCACTTAAAATTTTGTGGGTGTTTCCTACAGATATAAAAACATGGAAAAAGTCTTTAGCATCTAGAATATACTACATAGACAGAGCTAAAGGAGAAATCAGAAACAAAAATTATTTGTGCAGAAATCACCCTCCTCCACAATGTATCTTTAGGTAAATGATATAGATGCAATCATGCATTGGGTTTACTTTTTTTTTCTTTTCTGCAAGCAGTTTCATACAAAACCACTGTCATAACTATGCCCAAGTCTGGTTCCCCTAAAAAGATCGTTGTGCAGTAAGGTCTCTCCCAGTGTGTCTCCTGACTGCTTGTACCCCAACATACCTCTATGAAGACTGTTTTCCAGGTTCAGAAGGACTGTACTAGGCACCTGACTTAGTTGAAGACATATGTGTAGTTCAAGTTGATGCATAGTTCAGGTATATAACGCTGGGAGGCAAACCACCTATCCTAACATGTCTTGTTTACACATCTAATTCTCTTACACTCCACCTCAACTTTCTCAAGAAAGACCAGTGTCTCTGAACTTTCCCAGAGGGTGAGTCAGTCTGACTTAATTAGGTTTCTAAATTTGTCATGTTGGATATGAACTGAAGTTTTCATCTAGATCATGCAGAAGAGAGAACATGACATATGGCTAAATTAGATTTCAGGGTTTTTTTAAGGGAATGAACTACAGTTACATTATACAGTAACCTGAAGTTCAAACAGTACATTTCATTGTTACAATTCTTACAGTTTTTTATGATTTGTTGTTTTTCATAAGCCCCACAGTGTTAATTCAACAAAGTGCTTTTGTATACAGTTGTATAACATAACTGAACTCATAGAGTACAAAATTGTTATGTGGCAATAAGTGAGCCCAGTGTCTGCCGGAAAAAAATAAGGGAGGATGCAATTTTTGAACTCTCTATTCAACATAAAAGGCAGCACTTTCCATCTCACAGTAGTCCATAAGGGTAATGATAGCACGGGTTAGACTTTTAAAAGCTATTAATCAGCTCTCATTGATTTCAGTGGAAGTTGGATATTTAAATATCTTTAAAGCCTTCATTTGTTATGCTTGCACAGTTTTTTATTACAAGATTGGTTGCGTAACTAGTTAGCCAAAAAAGAAAAAAAGAAAAAAGGCTGGGGGAGAAGAAAAGAGGTATGGCCAAGAGCATTGAAGGTTTTGACCTTACTTCAGTAAATGTCTAAGTATTTGCATGTCTCGAAACATGTGAACAGTCACATGTTGTTCTTAGGACTCTGGGTGAAGCATAAAGTAATGTGTATTTAACACCTTGCTCTATGAGAATTTCTTTTCTACTACATATACAAATAGTTTAATTCTGAATATATTTGCTAATGCTGTGGTTTGTCAATGTAATAATGTTTCCATGAGTATATATTGTAATATATTAACAGAACATTTATCCTTTTGCATTAGTGAGAATCAGTGTGATGGCTTCAGTGACAAATATGGGGTTTTAGTCCAAAAAAAATTTTTTTTTAAGGATTAAGGTTTTGTGGTACCTAATAAGTTTCTAGAATTTAAAGATATTATCTGTGTTAGAATTTAGAAATCCAAGACAGTGAAGAGAAAATGAGAATAAACAGTTCTTAGGCCGGTCATGTTCCAGTGGGTTTGAATATTTAATGCTTTTATTCTCAGTGCCTTATCTCAGGAGGAGGAGGGTGGGATAGCCAGAAAATCCGAGTAATGATGGGGAAATTTTATCTATGAAGCTATACTAAGACTAAATGTACTTTAATAATATCTATACTTCTACATTTAAACATTTTTTGCCATCCTTAGTGGAAGTTTGCATCTTATTCTGAACTGACAGAACTAGTCTTTCATTTCCCGATATAAAAGCAAAGAGGGATGATACAGCAGAAGAAAATGGCCATTAACATCCACATGATTCCATCATCTTTTTTTTTTTTACTTAAACTAACAAAAAGATCCTTAGTATAGATCACTAAACAACTCTACATATGAGAATTTGCCAGAGCACTCCATAAAAAAATCCTCTTTAAGAATTTTTATAACTAACAGTAAAGGGTACCTCAATGTCTATTTCAAAGCTGATTTGATGAATACAGAAAAGGTCAAACTAAAAATAACTAGACTGAACCAGTTATAAGTGTAGTAACATATGCCTCATTTAATAATGAACTCTAAATTTGCTCTGCAGTTTAAGTAGTATCATGAATGCTAATTCTGACAGTAAAGGGTTATGAACTACCTGTCTGCTTGAGTCTGGCACAAGGTCAGGCAGTTATAGAACTAATGAAAACCCTGATGTACCTAAGGTGGATGATTGACATAAGTGTGCTAGCTGAAGAAAGTGCTGAGGAACTCTGGTGCATTCAAAATGACAGTGTCCTGAAACACAGTTTACAGCATTCCATTTGTTTAGACCAAGTGTAGCAATAGATGCTTACTGCCTACAACAGTGACAGAAATCAGGGTGTATTATATTAAACTTTTACATGCTAATAACTTGAGAATTTTTTCTGGTATGGTTTATGATGATCAGCCTAAAGTCCTTGTTTTCTGAATATGAGAATATGCTTAGAAAGACTCTTCTGTATATAATTTAGAGCATCCTGGAAGAATGAAAAAGTATTATTGTTAAATCTTCATGAGGGAAAGAAAGCATAAAGATGTAAAACACTCAGCTAAAAACTTTCAAATTGATTAATTTTTTTGAAAAGCCTGTATTATTTTGTGTGTTAGGAAAACATTGTTCCTTTTACCTCGTGCTGTGCGCTTCTCTTCCAGATCTTTGCATACCATAGGATTAATTTTCACCCATTTATTTCCTTTTTAGACAAATCTACAATGTTATTACTATATTTAGTTAATATCCAGATCTCTGTAAGTAATGAACTGTTTTTATAACATGGAGGTAGTGGAAAACATCAGCATCTAGTTACATAAAATGTATCAGAATGGAAAATGTCAGAAAACAATTAGGCAGCAACAGATTATTCAGTAATCTTGAGAATACTTAGTAGGTAAAACAAACACCTTTTTCCATGAAGTGCTTTCCTGAGACAATTCATTCAGCCATGTAGGAATTCAGCCAGACAGAAAAATATAAATGTTGAATGCGTGCTGAAAAATTGAGATGATAATCTGGAATATCAAGATTTCATTATTTATTCTGAACTGAGTAGCTTTCAGAGATGCACAGCAACTCAGAAAATAATCAATTCATTTCAGTTAGGATTCTAATTTTAGGATATGCTAAGAGCTATAGCAGATAGTTGGAAAGAAATTTTTTTCTATTTTTATCTATCATCAGCATATTTTGTCTCACATTCCACGTTACATCTTCCTTCTTCCATGCATCTCAACACCTAAAAAATTTACTCTACATAAACAAATACTTTGTTCAAAGTTATAAAGTTAACATTGGAAAAAGCAGACATTTTTTGAGTCCTCCCCAAATCATCTTCAGATGCTGCACATAGAATAATGTGTTTAGCTTTGAATGTTCCAGTTCAGCAAGGGATCAACATCAGAATAGGGTGAGTCACAAAAACAGGTGGCTTGAGCATAGCATGTACACACAGAGGCTGAGAGAACTGCATTTGACTAGACTCAAAAAGAAAGGCTGTGGAGAGAGGGGATTGCAGTCCTCCTGCTCAACCTAATGGTGGCTAGAAAGAAGATGGAGTCAAGTTCTTCTCAGAGGGTCACGGAGAAAGAACAGAAGGCAATGACCACCATTCACAGCAAAAGAAATTCCAGATACAGGGGCTAGCTTTGGCACAAAGAACCATTAAATTTTTAACAAGTTGCTTGGCCAAAAGCTGGACAAAATCTAAAGTAAACTGATATCATTGCACAGCTGATCCTTGAGAAGGAGGTCAGACTAAATAAACTCCAGAGGTCCCTTGTAGCCTAATTAATTCTAGGAAGGTTAATGCTAATTGTGATGGAATTGTTGGTCTGTAATGTGGGATAAACCACCTATGTGACCTTTTTAATGTGCTAAAGATATATCTAACATTTAAGAAATGAAAACAAAAGAGAGTAATAAAAAACTAATATAAAGAAAACAAATAAACCATTCATTTTATTTCTGTTTTGACTCTCTGTGGTCTGTCAGCTACAGTGTAATGTATATATTCCTCTGTAGTGTTCAAACATGAGTCTGCTGCTTTTGTATTGTCACCACAGTAAATCTAGAATAGTGGCAGTTTTTGACTGTTAAATAGAAAGACGAAAATGGATTTTCACATGACAGTGAGACACCAGGTTCATGTTAGTCACATGCAGTCACAATAACTGAAACAGAATACAACAGTCATTACCATTTCAGCACATACAATAATCAGATCTCTACAAAGCTCTTGAGTAGAGCAGATTTTCACAGTGATTTGAGGCAAAGTCATTTAACTCAGTTGTATCTGTAATTGTGATGCACTCAGAAAATCCAGCATTCAGTAGTCCTTGAACACACATTTCCCAGCTATATGATGTATGTTTAGCAGTTAATACAATAAAATGAAAGAAGACTAGTCTGGATAAAGTACACCTGCTTGAAAGTCATGGGGAGCGGGGAGGAGAATGACAAGATCTTGTTTGGTGTATTTTTATTACTATATGATTTGCTCTCCACTAGCTTTGTTCTAGGGTTTTGGAGTTTGTATTTGTTTGTTTGTTTGCTTGCTTCCTTGATTTTTATGACAGGAATTATTTAGTACACTGGGCTTTGTTGCAGGCTAAGTGAATGGAAAGAGCTACGATCAGCCATGTTGGATCTCTGTATCATTCCATCCTTCAGCAACATGAGGAACACCTCAGTTCTGCATTGAAAAGCAGGGATTTCTCACCAGTCCTGTAGATACTTGCAGCCATCTGAACAGCAGAGCTTACTTTCCAATAAAATCTGACTGTTTGTCTAATTTTCCTTTGAAATCACAACCGCTGGATTATGAGGGAATGAAAAATACATGGAATATTCTTGGAAAGGGAGGAGGAAGAGAAAAGAGACTATAGGAGATGATACAAAACCTGTAAGCCAGAGAGAAACTTAATATGGGACTTTGGATAGAACTTTAAGCAACTTGTTCTAGTAGAAGGTGTTTCTGACCGTGGCAGGGGTGTTGGAACTAGGTGATCTTTAAGGTCACTTCTGACCAAAACCATTCTATAATTCCATGATACATTCTATGGGGATGAATTATATCAAATAGTAACATATGGCACAGAGAAAAGACAGTATGAGATATACCTAGATATCAAATGGGATTATGGGACGAAATATTCAATTTAGAATGAATAGACTGAAAGAGAAGTCAGTGGTAGACCTTATTGAACTATGCTTCTACCTAAAACCAAGTGAAATAAAAAAAATTCAAGGCATTGTATGACCAAATACTGAAAGAAGGAAGGTTATGCATAGAATCTCTATATTAATTCAGTTCATGATTCCATCTCACCATTAGGTACTGACATTCTTGTTATGGCTATGCCACCAGGTATAGTAGCAGGATGCCCTACCTACCACTGGTTTCACTCTCTGCAGAACTAGGAGTTGCAGTGTATCATCAAATCCAGCTTCTTGCCTTAAAAAACCAAATTGTCCTATTTTTTCCCTTTCCTTAACTGCCAAACAGTATTTTTCTGAGGATATGTCACAGTCTTCCGTCATATACATAGCTGCTACTGAAAAGGACCACACAAAAGAGAGCTCCTAAAGCTTCCTATTCTTTTTCTTTTTAGCTGTTAACAGTAACACTAAGAACAGTGGTGCTGGAAGTGGAAAATCAGAGATCATTTATCTTTTGCTTTTCCAGATATGAACTTTCTATGTGACTAAGAAGAGCAGAGCACTCATTCATGATCCAGAGAAAGCTTTTCCTAAATATATGTATTGATAAAGGTATATGACAGAGGGCTACTCCTTTATCACACACACTGAGGCTTGTGGATAGGTCACGGAGTGACACACACTCTTATGCTATCATAGGGAGCATTTACTCCATAATCACTCACACGAAGTAGAATGACTTCAGCAATAGGAACTGAGACTGACCTACTGTAGATATCCCACAGACTGATCTTCAAATCTCTGCTGCGGGATATACAGATGTTACACATGAAGATGCCCTAGCCACCTGCTACTAGATAAAGGATACAGAACTCTCTCTTCTGCAGCCTATCTATTGTGAGATGAGGCATATATAAGTATCACAATCTAAAATAGGGTTCAAAGTTGTGAACCCTGCTCAGGTCCTCCCAGTAGTGCAGACTGCACCTGTGTTTCTAATTAATCTTTAAACATATATGGCACAGGGAAAGGGCTTTTAAAGGATCAGTGAAGAGTTTCCCTTCACTAATACTAATGTTGTTCCCAGGTAGTACTTTCAGGTAGAAGCATTTTTGCACGATGGGCTTTGAGGAGTTTGATTCCCCTGAACTAAAAAGAAAATATAGGGGAACAGTGGTTCATGTTCTGTGTTAATGTACACATTCAACTACAAAGTAGCCAGGAAATACTGGATAAAAAAACAAGCAACTCTAAAAAGTTACTTTAAAAGTAGTTTTCACTATTCTTTATTGAAAGAGAAAGCTTAGTCACTTCCTTCATGAAAGAGTTCATGGTTGAAAACTTATTCAGAAGTAAAAGGTGTCAATTTCTTCAGTACTTCATCAGCCACTTCAGCAAGTATAACATCTACTGGGTAGTCTTTTCTGCAACACTTGACCTTCCCACAATGCAAGGGATTTTTGCTCAGAAAACTCTATTGAAAGGCCGTACTTGCCAAACTCAGGGCACTTTCAGGACCAGACACTTAGTGTGTCAGATGCTTTGCTCTGCATAACAGAGCATCTGTTATTATCCTGCAGTCTTTTCAAATGCAACCTAAACTCCCCCTTTGATGGTTTGCAGGGTAAAATGGTGTGAGATAAAGGACCATATTTTGCAGTCCAGAATAATTTCACACTAGAATAAGTCCATTGATTAGGGTGAAGTTTCACAGGTACATGGCTGTTGTAGCTGAAAAGATAGTCAGACCAGTAGTTTCGGGTTTAATGGTGGAGCGGAGCTCAATTATAGCTACCAGATGGGTGGAGTGGCCTGATTACCTGCATATAATAGCAAAAGAGGTTGGAGAGGTCAATCTCACTTCCAGCATGATGCATGTAGTGTCAAAATGGTTTGTGACAGCTCTCACTGGCTCGAAAATATCTCCTGCTGACTGAGAAATACTTATGACAGCTCCTACTGACCCAGACAGTGGGAAACATATCTTTAACTCAAGTGGGATAGATGGTACTGACAAAATACAAGAGGTCCAGGTCAGATCTCAAATCTTTGTTGGTACATTGTAGTCAGGAAATGAAGTCACATAGTCTGGTCCTCTTCCAAGTAGTTAAGCCAAACTGGCATATCATAGCTTGCCTAATATCCTTAATAATGCATTTGCAAAGATCCTAAGGAATTAATCTTCTTTCCACTTTCTTTCTTGCTCAGCTTTTGTTGATTATAATCCTCATTATTCATTATATTTATATATGAATATGTATTTTATATTGCACATAATAATTTCTATAAAATCACACATTTATATATACACATATTTCTGAAAAGAGTCCAGAAAAAAATGATATAGGAATATTAAAATAAATCTGTGTACAACCAAACTTAACTTATTTAGGCAAGATTTTACATGAATTTATTTTAAAAGGATGCCATGGGTCTGTTCTGCCTTAAAGAATGTTGGGTTTCTTCCCCATCATTCTTTGCAAAAACTCTGTATACAGAAGAGTTACTGTAACATAGAGAAAAAAGTTCAAGCTGTTCAAGCTGGTTGCCACTGAGACAGAGAGCTAAAAGTGAATGCTGTGCTGAAACAAAAAGCTGCAGAATGAGATCAATATTTTTGCCTTTTAATCTTGTCTCCTCACCTTCTCTGCTTGCATGCTTTTAAAATTTGCTGCTCACAAAGCTGGCCAGTAATAATCACCATATTTATAATGGAATTCATCTCCTTTACTTCTGTTGGCATATGGCTTTCAAGATGCTCCATCCTTTTTTTTGTCAAGAATGTATAACTTCAGGGTCAATCAAGTGCAATCATTTGTGGTTTACATTAGCAGAGTTCATTTATGTATGGAAACAAAATCCCTGATGAGTTATGGTGAATCATATAATAAGGATCTCTCCTGACTTATGCAAATTTCTCAGATAAATTTGATCCAAATAAGACAAAAAAAAGGCTTAAACTATAAAATGAAGTCTCATGTTGGTGACATATTGTTAGACTCCAGGTTCAAACAACAAGCTTATCAAAGAGGTTTTACTATAAAAATATATGAGGCACCAAAAAATATCCACCCTCTGAATATGCTAAAAAGTTCTACAATTCTTTTAATACATTGAGAGAGCACATGGGAGAAGATGCTGCACACATTTCTCAGGAAGTCAACACACTTTTACTTGGTAAACTTTGGAAAATAAGGGAAGCTGACAGAAGTTTAAAGGGCAACATTCAACCAAAATAAAGCGTTCCACAAAGGATTGACTTAGCACATGCTAACCCATACAGCTTAGCAAAATCCAACCCACTGGGCTTTAAGTTACCAAAAAATGAAGAAAGAATATTAGGAGAAAAAAAAAGAAAAAAAAGAAAGGAAAAAAAAGAAAATTTTAACTACAACCCCTAGATCCATCGTAGATCCAGCTACCCATCCAAGAGATGGCAGGGCCATTCCCATGAGGTGGCCGTATGGTGGTGTTTTCATCTGCTTTGGCCCTCTGTGGCCACCCTCCTCCAGGTGGGACTTCCAATGTGC
>JAOXXN010000001.1:60471696-60489663 GCA_026770055.1 Myrmophylax atrothorax
GTGTGGGCAATGCTCCCAATGTGCCAGTGACTGACAGCTGCTCTGTGGCTGCCTAAGGAGGCTCCAAGGGCTGAGATATGGAACAGGGCACCACTTCACTTTCATGAAATTTGACCTGTACCTTCCCCCCCCCCCCATACATATAAATTGGTCTGAGCCAATAATTCATATAATAATAGAATGTCTCACACATATACTTGTTACTTGATCTTTGTGTATATTCTCTATTAGTAATTTCAATTTATCTCTTAAAGTTTTCCCTTTGAAAAGTTTATAGTTGAACAGACATTAATATTGAAAGATTTGAATCACTTTTCTGATAGAATGCCTTGCAATAATGGCTTATGGAAGTAAAATATTATCTATTTGCTCAGCTCTAGTTGTTATTTTACAAATACAAATTCATCCTGCTAGAATTGCTGAACCATAAGAGAGACAACATGGAGGCCTGCCTACATAAGAAATGGAAAAATTTTTTAGAGTCAAAACTATTTTTACCATACTTATATTTCTGCTTTCTCTTGCAAGTATGGTTACCTAAGCAACAAACTGGCAGATCTTCTATTTTCACACAAGTCAGAACCTGGAACCCAAACAAATCTATGAATAAGATATTGACTGGATCAGTCTTACCTGCAGTGATCTTACGAATCATATGAAATATGCTATCATTTTCTGCTTCTTTCCATTCAGTATAAAGGAAGCACAAAGCATCTAGGGCAGAGGCAATCATCTTGGATGTCATCAGCTTTTTGCTTCCACAAAAATCTTGAGCAATTTTCTGCCTCTGGATTGACCCTGGCTGGCAGCTAAGCCCCCACTCAGTCACTTGCTCCCTCCATGAGGATGGAGGAGAGAATTAGAAGAGAAACTGTGAGAAAACGACCCCCAAAACATTTATTCATTGAGAAAAAGTTTTATAAGTAAAGAAAAAAAATTGCTGATTCAAAGGCAGTTGATCAATACCTCTTACTAGCAGACCACTGAGCAACAATCAACTTAGAAAAACTTTCCCTCAGTTTTATTGCTGAGAAAAATGTTGTTTGGTATAGAATATTACTTTGGTCAGTTGTTGTTGGCTGTCCTGGCTATCTCTCCTCCGAGCCTCTTGCTAAGCCCAAGACTACTCTCTGGGGGAGCAGAGAAGGATTTAATGTGTTTAGAGCTGAAATAGTGATGTGTTTCAACACTGTTTAGGTCACAAATCCAAACCAAAGCCACATAAAATTTATTATTTAGTAAATCAACTCTATAGCAACTAGACTCAGTACAAAAAAGATATCCACAAAGATGTGGCTCAATTGTCATTTGACCCTCAGTTTCATGGATCATATCTGTATAGAAGAGTGAAAACAGAGTGCCATTCTATTTCAGCTGAAGCAGTACAGAAGCTGATAAAATCAACTTTTTATTTGCCAGAGGCACCTGTAACACCATAAAACTATATCAGGTGCAGGAGCACAGGAGCTCAGGCAAGGGCTGCAGAGGTGTCATCTCTAAGGAGAGGATGGGCTGCCCCAGCTGGTTCCAGCCACCTCCAACAGACTCACCACAGAATACAGCAGAGCCACTCAGCAAAGATGGTGGTACTTCTGGGAAAACTTAAAAGATTATTTTTAAGAAAGGGCAAAACACTGCATGACAGTGAGGGATGAGAACAGAAGTATGAAAGGCATCCCTGTGAACACCAAGGTAAGAGGAGAAGGAGTGGGGGAAGGCACTCCAGCAGGTAGAGCAGAGATTCCACTCAGCCTGTGGAGAGGATCAGTGTGAAGCCTGTATTTTCATGCAGCCCTACAGAGGACTCTACACTGAGGAAGCTGGATATGCTCTCAAGGAAGCTGAAGCCCTTGCAGAAGACAACACTGGAACAGGGGAAAAGTGTGAGGAGAAAGAAGTGGAGGCAAGGAGCTGTTATGAGTTGACCCCCAAGCCCACATTTCTCATCTCTCTGTGACACCTGGGTTGCAGGGTCATGGGAGAGGAGTTAAGTTGAGCCTGGGGAAAAGGGAAGGGGGGAAGGTGGTTTAAATCTATTTTAATTGTCAATAAGGTAAATTCATTTTCCCCAGGTTGAGTCTGTTTTGCCTGTGATCATAACAGGTGAATGATCTTCCTGTCCTTTTCTCAGACTACAAGATTTTTCACTGCACATTCTTCCCCTGTCCTGTGGGAGAAGGAGAGAGAGAGAGCTGCTGGGTGGGCATCTGGCAGCCAATCACATAGTTAACCCACCAATAACTGATGTTGCTCTACAGTTAACAACTTGCTTATGACTAGGCTAAGCCCTTACTGAGCTCAGATTCTCATACAGAGAATCATTCTCATTTTGAACTACCATATTCATAGTGATATTCACTAGATCAAACACGCACTAAGGGTGTCCAAGACAGTGTAGCCTACCTTAGCAGAAAGGCAGTGAAGCTGACAGGGTACTTTCCTGAGCTGTGCAAGTGAAGCACTGAAGTCCATCTTCTTTATTCAAACTTTAATTTGTATCCCACAGAAAGAACCTTGTGCAATGGTGGGACCTATTTCCTTTCTGAAATAGTCAGCATGACTCAGAACTGCAGTACCCTACATCTAATGTTTGCTTATCTATGCAATACACGCAATAAAAATAGTATGTTTTGTCAGACATGGGTTTTGCTGGATGAAAGAAGAAATTGCAGTTATACAGCATAGCTGCACCAGCAGTAGCCATACATTTCAACACAACAGTGCATTAAAAGGAAAGTAACATTGCAAGCTTTTAACCAAGTTTTTTTTCCTGGCCAAATGAATGCTAAAAAAAGGTGCAGATCACAAGGAATACCTAACCGAGTAAAGCCTAATATTTTGAAAATGAACCTAAAAAATGATATGTTTGTGTTCATGTCCTCACTTCATATAAAAAATTGAACATGTCTTTACAAAAATAAGTCCAAAACCCTATCTTGAGGTTATTCCTTTTATACCTGAACAACGGCAGCCTACTCTCATATCCAGGCCTGAACAAAGAAAATGTGGACAAAAGGTAAGTTTAGACTCAACTGCAGGGTAGGGCCAAATCTTATAATATAGGATAGAAATTGCTATTGAATTTCTTTGTGCCATGCAATCAAAATTCTCTCAAATTTGATTAGGTCACATGTTTTTGAAAAATCAAATGTAGCCCACCCATATGATCAGAATATGCCTTTTCAGACTTTAACTGGATACCCTGCAAAACACTTTGTACAGACATATTTTTGTTCCTTTTGTCAACACCACATAATCACATTTCTTTGTGATTACACGTTCGAGACACAGAGGCAATTACAAGATATTCTCTGCAGATTTTAATCTGTAAAAAGAATATATAAAGATAAAAATGTCTTTAATGTTTAAGACCAAAGTCTGTCTAACCCAGCATCTCATCTCTGAAGTCATCAGTAAGGGATGTTAAAGAAAATAATTTAAACATAACCAACTAAAACAAAGCAAAACAAAACAAAAATCCACAGTGCTAAAGTAGAATAAACCCTCTCTTTGGTATGTCCTCCCAAATTCTGGTAATATATACTTTAAGGATTTTCTGAGCTGCAGAATCACTTCATCATGTTTAATAGCTCTTGACGCTTTGCTTTCATTAATTTGTATAATCACTTTTTTAAACCCATTTATGCATATGGCCTCCACAATATTCTGTGGCAATCAGTTCCACAATGAAATTATGTGACCTGTGAATAAATGTGTTTTTTCTGTCACTTGTAGACTTGTCACATAATAATTTAATCATCTGCATGTAATTCTGATTGCTGGCATGAGAGATATTTCCCCTTTCCATGATACTCTTCACTTTATTTTTAATTTGTCTTTTTTTTCTTTTATTCTCCCCACTGAGACTCCAAGTGCATTTAACTCATCCTTGGAAATAGGCTATTCTCTACCTCTAACCATGCTTGTCACCCCTCTCCATACCTTTCTTAGTTCTCATATATCCTTTTGAAATGAGGGATTAGAAGTTTATATTGTATTCCAGATGGAAATACCATCATAAAGTGAATTTCTATGGATTTCTATGGTTATACAGTATTCCATATTTTCTTTTCAAATCCTTCCTAAATAATTGCCAACATTCCACTTGCCTTTGTAATCATTGATGGGTATTGATCTGATGTTTTCTGAGGAATATCCAATGACTACAAAATCCTTTTCTCAACTGGAGTAATGAATGTAGAGTCTATCACAGTGTTTGAGCATTTACTGGTTTTAACCATGCTGATTGCTTTACACTTTTTGACATGAAACTCCCTACTGCATTATATCATGCAGTTAGTGAGACTCACAAATTTTTTTCTGAAGCCCTTTGCAGTCAGCTTTAGTTTAGTGTTTCCTGAAAAATTAAATAAGTAACTAATAACTGCAGCATAAGATATACACAAAAGGACTGAACAAAGATAGGACAGGCATTTCTTGCCATTTCACTTATCAGATTTGAAGGTTTAATGTTCTTATAATGTTTTAAAGCTAAGGTTTAAAAATGTAGTTAAATTGTCTCAAGTGGACATCAGTAAATAATTAAGTGTACACACAACCAAACATATGGTGGCAAGTATACGTGTGAGCACTAAAATAAAAAAAAAAAAAAAGACTGATGTTTTTCCGAGTATTCAAAATACCATTCAGACATATAGAAATACATTAAAGAGGAAGAAAAGAGTACAATTTATCCATAAAAAAGTGCATAAGGACACAGACAAGCACCCACTCAGTTTAAAAAGTTCCTGTACTGCAGTGAATTTCTCCTAAACACGTTAGCGTACAGGAAAGCATCTGAGTAGCAGTGGGCATTCTTCCATTACACATGACTGACAGTTGCATTGTAGTCAACACATCTTCATTTCAAGTTATATATTCAAAATCCTTGACCTTTACAGTTAAAAAAAAAATCAAAGAATGGAAAAGTTAGTTCTTTTATTCAGGCTTAGAGATTTGTATTGCATGATTGACACAGAAAGAAATATGTTGTACAATTCTATGGCAGACAGGCCCAGGGCTATTCAGATGAGAGAACTAATAACCATGCTGGCAAAAGAAATTTCTTATTAAACCCTTGTTAAGGAACTACAATAATTCATTAAGGGTTATATCATTATAAAAATCCATCATTGTTATAAACTGTTTCCTGGGGCTTCAGTTTAGTAAAGTTTGACATGCCCTTTATGCTCTGAAATTAGGTAAAGCTAAAAATGATTTATGCACCGAAAATGTTAAACATTTTATAAAGCACAAAAATAACTATGCACAGCTTCCTAACCTTGGCATAGTACCTCAGGGGTTCACAGCATAAGATAAAATGTCTTTTAAAAGGGACTGTTTAAAGCTTTGTATATTCAGTGGGTCAAAACCTGGTTACATTAAAAACAGTAGGACTGCAAATGTCTTCAATGAGAATAAGCTTTTGCACATGGAAAATAATAGTCTGCGAGGACTAGGGGTGATATGAAACTGTCTAATGACATAAGCTGAAATTAAAAAAAAGAGAGAGAGAGAAAATGAGGAAAACAAAAAAAATTTCATATGAGCAACTGTGATTTAAAAATATCATGGACTAAGGCTTAATATCTATTTTTCAGAAATTAATTTTTGTCCTTGTCTCATGCATATTTTCACTTCTAGCTAAAATTATGAAAATCATCTCCTCTCAGCATCCAACCTGTTATATTATTTAAAATGAAATTAGGAAAACTGCATCAAATGAAAAGATAATTTAAGGTTCCCTCACAGAAGTAATGGGTAAACAATGTCCAAAACTTTACCTGCATAACAGTTTGTGGATAATGCTACATTAGCCACTGTGGTCACCAGCAGTACTGCAGTGACATTAGCTACAGAGATCAAATTCCATCCAGAAGGACAAAATGCTCCGAACAGAGCTATGGAAGAATGTCTGTCAGTGTCAGTGGTTCATGATGAAAGGGGTTTTTTGGACCTCATTTAATACTGAGCTCTGTTACAAATGAACACTATACAGTCCCTCACCGGTCATCAGGCAGATGTTTATATCCAAAGTTATACACTTTTTCATATGCATCATTAACATCCATTTAGATTAACTCAAGGCTTAGTTTTATTATATGCTCAAATCACAGTACTTCCAGAATATCCAGACTAGTAATTTTTGCAGTTAGTGCTGAAATTAATAGAACTATATCACATTAATTGGCATGCTTATTGGCTGTGATGCTGTCAGGTCAAGTGTTGAATGGGTTGTAGAAACTGAAATAACCTCTCACTTTTGATAAGGTCCTTGCTAACTGGAATTGAATCACACTGTAAAGAGAGCATGGATAAGCCTGCCCTATTGACACTTTAGCTGCACTGTCTTTTTGGAAGGTGGTTGATTTTTCTCTCCACAGTCAGGACACTGCCAGACATTCTTTGTAAGGACACTTGTGCATGCTCTTAGTGAGAATGTAAAAGCCATGCCATGCCATGCATCTACATTGTAATGTTTGAAACCTTACTTTTAGCAAAGAAGCACACATAAAAAGAGAATAATTTCTCAGCAGTACAACTAAAATCTTAACAATATAATCAATATTTTTCCAAATCTAATTTTGAAAGAAAAATAAAGAATAGTAATAATAATATAATAATAATAATAGGTGCACTTCCTAGTTTCTACTCCTTTTCCTGGTGGTGTGGTTGCTTTGCCCCTGCTCTTGGAACTCCTAAAGTTGGTGGTTTCATTCTGGTATGTATAGAGAGGTTATAACTTTGAGTCATCTGCAGCTGGATTCGTTTTCCGAGAGCAATGTGGGCTTCACGCTGATGGTGTCTTTCTTCTCACTCTAGGGTCCACTTGGGGACATTTTTCTTAATTTGCTAACATGTTGCTAACATGTTGCTAACCTTTCCTCTTCTTTCATTGCTCTATGGCTGATTGATCATCTTATCACACATAAACCCAGTTTTACACAGCTCCAGATCTGCATTCTGTAACTGACTGTGGACGAATTATTTATTCCTAAGGGATCTCCACTGCCAGCCTGAACTCAATGCCTTATCATCCCACTCCTGCGGTCCTCAACACTGCATCATCCATTGCAATCTTTCAAGTACTCTGTTATCATACTATGTCTGCACTCGCATATGTTATGGCTAAACTGAGTGAATAAATGCTGCAGAAGGGTCAAGACCACACAGGGCAGGCCTGACAAGCTTCTGTCTTGAAGTTTTTGCACACTCAGTGCAAAGCTTATGATCTGTTTCTTACACTGGTAAGGCTCTATTATAGGGCTACAGGTTAACGGTTCATCTCTTCTATATTCCATTCAAGGACCTTTAAAATATAAAAACATTTCTCAGAGGGTAATGCACTTCTTCTGAAAGGACAAAATACATCTATGAGTGTTCCCATAAACACAGAGATCCGAATGCTCTGTGGTGTATTTTCACCCTCATCATTCTTTTCAATATATGTTTAATTGGCACATGCAAACAGCGTTTCTTTTTAGTTTAATCTGTAAGAACAACAGTTGAACTTTCAGCTTTAAGGAGAAGTAGGTAATGAACTCTCCATATAAGTAAAATCTCCCTTCTTTCTCTGACATTTATCCTGGAAAGGATATTTGACATCAGAGGCAGGAGGTACGGAAGGATGACACAGGGAACAAAAGCGCATAGGTTATCAGTCAGCTCTGAATGTAAATGAAATGTAGATGCTAGGGTCTTTCTAGTTTCTTTGAAAGTCCAAAGTTGATACCAGATGTAATATTCTTTATAGCCCCTTTTTGACGCCAGATAGCTATTAGATTCTTCTTTTCCCTAGCAGTACTTTCAAATGAAATAGGTAGTGCCACCCGCTGTGAATGTTTAAGCCTTTCCTTCTCAAAGCTCTCTGAAAATGAATAGGCTCATTTATTTTAATGTAACTCCTTTTAGTATGCACTTCAGGTATGTAATCTAAGCTACGCAACTCATTAGCAGAATGGTAGGTAAAAAAATGTATAGAGTCATCACACACAATGAACATAGGAAAATGTGTCAGTCCAGTTTGAAAAATACAGACCTCCTGTCTTTCCATAATTGTATGGGAATAATTTTGATTTCTGCTTATCTGCTGTTTTGCTCTCTTTGCTAGTTGCCAGCTGGTGTGGACTCGGTTCAATGTATTCAGTGTTAAATGTTAAGGCCCTATGTGATTGCATCCTAGTTATTTAGTTCAGTTAAGTTTCCAGATGAATAAATGCAATAAGAAGGTTATGACACTTCAACCTCCACAGCATGTTTTGTCTCACCTGTGCAAAATGAAGAAATAGGACATGCTGCAGTCTCTCCGAATTGCACTGACTACATGGAATGGTGTGTAAACCTGAGCAAATGCACATTTTATGCAGTTTTGCACTCAGAAAATAGCAACATGCAAAAGTTAACTATGTTTATGACTTCAGTTACTATTACTCCAGAAAATGTCCAAGCACTAATTTTGAGAAATGAATGAATTGACACAGGATATTTTTCAAAGGACTTTAAGTATGGCAGGAATGGGACACTGATGTTGGACTCTCATATAGCTGAACTCAATACTATATTGCTGATATAATATAGATATGACAACCACTCAAATGGTGCTATCTCATACTAATGTCTTCCTTAAATTAGATAAATTTTCTGTACTTAGGTATTTCACTGCAAAAAAGGTGAATTATCATTCAGGTTACACAGCACAATCTCTATAGGGTTATGGTTTTTTCTAACTGGCCATTGTGTGATAGATCTTCCAAAAAGGCTTGATGCTGCTCCTCTAAACTGTGTTCCAATAAACCAAGAATATTTAAGCCAAGATTTCTTTTAAATAGATTGACCACAACAGTCTTTGGTTTTCATATTACTATCTTGGCCAAATACATCCACAGTCTGAACTGGACTGGCTGCACAGGCACATTGTTATCATTTCATGTAGCATGCCATGATTCACAGCTAAAAGGCCACAGGGTAGCAAATCTCAGATGCATTAGCCTTCCAAGTAAATCAGTGACTCACTAAGTTGTTTCACCTTCCTGTGGTATTGCTGGCATCTTGAGCTCTCACTATGTGATATGTTGTTGTTCTTGACAGAGAACTGTCAAAATGAATATACAGTTAACCACTAAACTGACCTGACTCACTCTCTGTCCTTACTAGCACCTCTTCCTTCCATCAATGGCCAAGTCTCCACTTGCATTAGAGCCCAAGGTTCTGTCTTTCTTACAGACCAAAATGTTTCTACAAAACATCTGTCACAACCTGAGTGCCTAATAAGGACATGTTTTTCTTCAGTTAATGGCTACTAGTACTTATTCCAGCTCTAAATCCCTGATGTCTTTTGAGACAATTTTGTCTTTGTTTTATCTTTACTTCTTTTTCTGATTCTACCTATTCAGCATAGAAGCAACTTTTATTGAATAAGGAAATTTCTATGGACTATGAGATTAATAGGTCAGATTTCCCCACTCAAATTTAAAACAAATTAAGAACTTTTCCATTTTCTTTCTTCTTTGTGTTAATGATCCGAGCAGAGTGACTCCTGTAGAGTATCTGCAATCACAGAGTGATCTAGTTCTACAATTCCCTTCATTTTTGCTTTCTTATTCTTTCTTCTTGTTTCCCTTGATTACTACCACAAGGGGTACACTTGACATGGGTGGAAAAGAGAAAGAAATGCAACATTCTCCAGCAACAACACCATGCTGTACTTAAGGTCTTGATTATTTCAAAATGAAAAACACCAAAACAAGTCCAGAGGAACTGAAAATGTTTGAATTTTTTGTTAGAGCCAGAAGTTATACTTTGTTGCAAAACAAATGCACAGCTATGTTGTTGAGCCAAAAGCAAACTCAGTAGAATGGGAGGAAGGTCCAGATTTACTGATAGGACCAGAACTGCTCTGCAAATACAAATTCCCACAAAACCATTTAAGATGGTTTGATATACTGACCTAATAACTGATTTGAATTCCAGGAATGGTATAAATCTGTCATGGCTGGAAGGAGATTCTGGCTCCCTTTTGTTTTATGTCTCATCTTTGTGAACATGCTGTATGTACATCCTACAAAAGGAAGGATGACTTGTCCTCCAGGTTACAGGGCAGAAAATAAGAAAGATAGAAAGCAAAAAAAAAATTTCCATGAAAGATCTCAGACAATGTTTATGCTATACCATGCTTTCTCAATATTGCCTTTTGTAATATTACCTTAAACAGTCAGACTCCTTGAAAAATTGAAGGTGTACAAAAGCAAACTCTGTCATAACAGATAGCTGCAGTCACACAGCAGGCATGGAGCAGTGGAGCTCGAAGCTGCTTCTCTCTCTGGAGTAAGATGTGCGGCACCAAAAAGAGCAAGCTTTTAGCTAAGGTGCCATAGATGAGCAGTTTTATCAGAGACAGACTAGCTGTGGAGAATTTCCAATCCCACTGCCCCATTTCAAACAAGACACATAGAAGAATCAAGTGAATACAGAGACTACATTCCCATAGAGCTTCTTATGACAAGTGCTGTCAAAAACACATGGAAATATATCCTCTTTTATTTAGCTTCATGCTGGCTTGCTGGGGGTTTTTTTCAAGGTCTTTTTTGGGGGGGATTTTTGGGTGTTTGGTTGGTGGTGGGGTTTTTTAATAAAGAAATCCTTTACTGATATGGTTCAACTAGGCAACTATGGGAGTAAAGGCAGATTTCTCCAAATGTCAGCCTGTATCTGGTACAGGAGTTGAATAACTGAAACTATAAATAAAACACAAATATTTTAATTTAAATTATTTGTCCTCTGAGATAAATACATAATAAATCCAGTTAGATACCTAAAATATCAGTCTTCAAAAACAAGTTTGCATGTATTCTTTTATAACTATTTGTTCCTTCCCTTTTCCTAACAAAAAAAATAAAAGTATTAGCTCTTTGACCATAGATGGTAGAATCTGTCCAAATTAAAATTCACTGTTTACTAAACTTCCTAAAAAAGCCAAAGGGAAGAATACCAAAGGAGTAGCCTAATTCTGCCTTTCAAAAATATTTAAAAATTCAGTGGCATATGTAACTCTTGCGTACGTTCAAATATAGAGTTAAACTGAGTGTATTCCATGGGATGTAGTCTTATTTTTCAGTTCAGTGTTGCACAGAACATTATTCATTTTCCACGGTGTGAACAGTTTTGATGTGCTGTTCCATTTGCATCACCATGCAGGGGCCATGTAGACATGGCTAAGTGCCTGTCCATTAAGATATGTGCAACTCTCTGCCTGGAGATGCTACAACTTAAAAAAAGAATAACAGAAAACAGTGAAAGGAATGAGGTTGTTGCCTTCCTGTACTGAGAAACTGAGATCTAGAAAGAAAATATTGTCTTATTCTGGAGGTTGTTAAAAGAAGTACAGACTTAAAGAAGTGGCAGTCCCAGTCCTGAACTATAAAAACATTTTGTGTAGGAGCTACTGACATTTCCATCCCACAATGGGGAGGGGCCTTTTTTTGTCCTATTTCTATGATCTGTCTTTACAGGTTTTTGATTACTTCCCTTGCTAGTACAGCTGTTGTTGAACTAAAAATACATCTAAACATCCAAGTACAGGTGGGATGAAGTTCCACAAAAAATCACCACTTTATTTTGCTCTCAATCATTTGTGATTTAGTAATTTGTTTTTCTGTTTAAAGAAGTGCCCATTCAATGCCTTAGGCAAATGTGCATAAAACTTGAAACAATCCCATCAGTGCTTTCTGAGGACTAACCAAGCAGCTGGTTTGAACAGAAAAAGCTTTCACCCGGGATCCTGATTGCTCCCAAAGCAGCTCTTTTCCTCCCACAAAGGTGCATTTCAGCAAACCTGCTGGAAGTCTTATGTGACATATAGACTCCCCGGGTAAACCAGTCTCCGAAATCTGTTTTTACCTTCTCTGGCATCTTCAGTACTCCAGAGATTTCTGAGCTTCTGTTCTTTGCTCTGATGCAGATATATGGTGGTCAGGATAAACACATGGAGTAACAGAACAGCAGCATATTTCAATGTGGAAGCCAAGATGAGCAGAAAGGAAGTTAAAAGGTGGATATTTTGAGGAGATAAGAAGGCACAGGTGTCCATTTGCATTAAATAACTTCTTTAAAACATGCTTTTGCCTTCACTCAGCCAATCGGCATGCATGGGAATTAAACATCTGGAGCTATTGTGTGTCTGAAATTTGAAGTTTATTTCAAAAGAAACAAACTTTTAAAAGTTCATCCCCTTGTGTCTGATTTGAGTGGCTTCTGAAAAATAAGTCATAAGACAGCTAAAGAAAAGTTGGCTTCTCTTTGCTAGAGAGCTAGGGGCTTATTGGTGTGTTTTGAGTCTCAAACAATGATAGAAGTAATTTGTGTCTTCACATTACAAAAGCTAAGTCAGCCCTAATTATAGTAGGGATTTAGTAGCAGATTTCCTTATCATAATATTCAATACTTATATTGATATAAGCTTAGTAAGAATAGTTTGGTGGAATGTAATTTAGATCCAGATTTAATTTACATGAATGTAGGTGTCTAAAGAAAAGATAGATATATACATTTCCTATGTACTTAACAGAGATTTAATCAATACAGCCAACAAAGCCTGGAAAGCAAATCAAAGGACCAGCCTTTAAAAGTCTACCTAAGAGTAAGCTGAACTGCTCTCCAGTCTCTTCAGATTGTCATCATCTACAGCCTCTTGTAAAAGTACTAGAGGATCAAAGGATGTTCTTGTCCTAGTTTTCAGCAATGCACTTGCATATGGACACAAACTCCCTTACCTGGAAAGTCTTTTCTTTATACCTGAGCTTAGTGAAACGGGGTCAAGGCTATTGGTAAAATACAAAGTTAGAGGCAGCCTGAATTCAGCACAGCAGCCTTTTAGTTTAAGGAGCTTCCCTCAGACATCTCCTTATTTAGGTGTCAAATGAAATTAGCGATATTTTCAGAGGGTCTGAGTACTATCAGTTCTTGGTGAAGTCAGCATTCTCACAGAATAAGGGAAGTTTTAGAATTTCTTTGGGTGGCAAGTCTAACTGTAAAAGATGTTGCCATATTTACTTAAAATTTAAAAGAATTGTATTTTGGAGTCATACTGACACCCAATGATGTGAAATCAGATACTGGGAAATTTTCAACACTACAAAACAGCATGAAGTTTGTATTTTAAAAAATGGTAAAAGATTTCTGTAAAAGAATCAGTAACCTATTTCAGGAATAAAAAGTCATAATGAAAGTTTTACACAAATTGAAAGAATGATAATGGATGAGAAATTTCATGAGAAAACTTTAATTCAAGCAACACCTAATATTCAGCATGTTGATGTAAGGGCACTCAGTGCCCTGGATAAACTCAGCAAATGAACTTCAGGACAGCCTTGGGATTGTTTCTGGACAGGAGAACTACTTCTAGGGCATAAAAGCGAGTAGTGTACAAATGTGCCCAGTGGGAAGGGAGTGTCTGAAAAAGAACGTGTGTTTGGATATGAGGTTTTTCACAATTATATTTGTGGATCTACCTGTAGATAAAGAATCAGACCACAAGCCTCTCATTAATATATTAAAAAAAAAGAAAAATATTTCTCCACACATATCAAGACTGGTGTTAATATTGCACAAAAAATGGCCTGGATATTCTGTTTTCACTGTTACATACACATATACACATGTGATTATTACTAACAGTTGGAGGTGCATTTAATTTGGTTCTTCTCTTGTTCTGGTGTAAGCCAGCATTACCTGTTACAGTTAATGGAGCTCTAACTGTCAATGGTATGAGAATAAAGGGGGGTTTATTCCTGGTTTTAGGGGTTTGGGTCTTCCCTTGCCTTGCCTTGCCTTACCTTCCCTTCCCTATAAAAATTAAAACCCATAGCATAAAATTATTCCTTTCCTTCAACTATGTAGTAAATGTAGTCAAATGCACTGTGATTTTAACTTCAGTCCTCCTCATAATGGTAGAATTTAATATTTATTTAATTCCATAAAAGCAAGTAGAGTTACTCAGAATCATGCTGGTCAGGTTTTGAAAGATAACATCTTGCTGTCTGTTACATAGCTGTCAAAATTGATGAAAAAACTTTATGTTCATCCAGATCATGTACCTTTAAAAGCAGAACTGTCAGTGATTGATGGAGTTCCAATGAAAAATGCTGTTACATATGTGAATGTCTCTCTGTACATGAATGTCATTTATGTATGAAAGTTGTAACTTGACCTAAGTATGTTTCTTCTGCCAAAACAAAATAACAAACTCAAACAAAAACCAACAAAAAAGTAATTATATTTAAATACAAATTATAGTAGGTATCTATTAGACATTTCAGGCTGAATTCATAAAAGAGTTCCTGGGGAAAAACAGGGTAAACTTGATTCTTGCCTCAAGGGGTGCATCAATTAAAATAAATAAATAAATAAATAACCTCCAACCAACGACCAAAAAAACCCCAAATAATGCCCCACCAAAAAAACAACAGCAAAACAAAACCAAAAACAACAACAAAAAAGCCAAAAATACCCCCACCACACAGAGAAGAAAAGTTTCTAAATTTTTAGAAAAAGATTTTATCTAGGAGTTTAGGAAGTTACTCAGGATGTCATAGACCCAAGTTAAATGTCTCCCTATTAGGTGTTTTGAGTCTGCATCATTCAAAAGAAGGACTTCATGAACAGTCCTTTCTTAATATTTTTATGAGACAAGGTGGCATGGGACATATTCAGTACTTCTTGTCTTTAGACAAATTATAAAGATATTCTTTGATGTTTTAATTGGAAATTTTGATGGAGCTGGACTTATAATCAAAGTGAAAAACTGAATTTTAGCAATTAATTTGGTTTTAATTTTCACTCCTTACACTGCATGAAATGTGACAAATGAAGGCATGACTGCCTATGAATATCTTTGAAGTTGATGGTTAAGATATTGTTCTTCAGTACTGGAGCTCAGTGACAATAGTTCCTCTACCTTTTTGACCTTCAAGGGAATTAGTGAAGTATTTCTTACAGTATTACTTTTTAACCATTTTACACAGGGAAACAAGACTTCAGGCGAGTAAGCATGTGAAACAGGTAAGGCCACCTGAAAAAACTGAATTTAAAGGCAAAGAGATAAAGACAGAACAGAAACCAAACAGAACAAGCAAAATTTGTACCCCATTATTCCTTCTTGCCTGTTATCAACAATTTCCCCTATCATCTGTGACAGGACAAACAGACTTTCAGAAAGGTAAGCAACAGGCAGAGCTGACAGTTCTGCAGCCAGCTGAGATGCAGCAGAGTCTTTATTGGGTGCCATATGCAGCACAAAAACCAAATAGTGTTTCCCTTTTAATCCCTCTTATGGAAACAAGTCATAACCAGTAATGATTGATGTGTGTTTTATCACACACTCATTTGTAATCCAGTAACTGGATCTTTCACATTTACGTGGCGTTTTCAAGCTCATGAACAATTAAAGCTGGCCACTGGGACATTCTGTCTTTTGTCATAATTCACTAAAGTCTGGGGCTTAAGTCATTACATCTTTTAAAACTTTATGATATTTTTCTGTGGCTAATAAAGGAGTTTTCTATTCTGCAGATTTTAAGACTGTGGTAGGAGGTTTTTGTAGCTATTGTTCACAGCTGAAGGAGAAGGTGATTTGTTTTACTAAGATAAGGTTTCTAAAACATTCTGCTCAAAAATACAGCAAAACCAGATGATGTTTTCTCTTTTTTTCTAGTTATCTATTATTTTCTAAAGAAACTGAAATGTCATCTTGCCTCCTGGATAAATTATCTTCTTTTAAAACACAAGTGAAAAATCTCCAAGACATAAATACAGGTCAGATGAAGAGGTTCACTTTAGCACAGGCATTGCTAAACTCAAAGATGTTTAGCGGGACTTTCAAAAACTTGTATATTTTCCTTTTCTTTCTTTGAACACTTTCAAGTCTCTTACACTATGCTTGTTTCCAGTAAAATCACCAGGGCCAGAGCATGGGCCCAGGCACTACTATGGCAGTTGCCCATCCTGTTAATCCTTAGCACAACTCTGTCCTCCGCATTATCAGTCCATCTCAGACAATGCCCAGGTACAACCTGGAAGTTAGTTCAGGTCAAAGAGCATTCCCAGTTATCAGTTTGTTTGCAGTTACATTATTTAAATGTTCAAGTATCTAGCCATTAGCCACACTGTGCTGCTGTAGTACAGATGTAGTCTTATTGCCAGACCAGAATTTTGCTCACTTCACACACCATCTGACCTTTTCTGAGCACCTCTAAAATGAAGAATAAAATTGGAAATTATTTCATTTATACTCATACACTAAATTGAAGATGGGGTTTCAAATTACTTCAGTGACAGATAATTACGCTAAGGTATCTAAGCTTTCAAGATTATAAGAACCTTTTCTGCTGGGTTCAACAAACCCCACTGTTGTGGTTTAACCCCAGCCAGCAACCAAGCTCCATATAGCAACTCACTCCCCCACCAGCAGCATCAGAGAGCATTGGAAGAGTAAAAACTAAAAACCTCATGGGTTGAGATAAACACAGTTTAATAAGGAAGTCAAAAGCTGCACATATAAGCAAGCAAAACAAAGAATGGGCAGACAGGTGTTCACCCAACCCTAAGAGAGCAGGGCTCCTTTGCATGTAGTGGTGACTTGGAAGGACAAACATCCATCACTACAAACATCCCTCCCTTTCTCCTTCTTCCATCCACTTTACATACTGGGCATGATGTCACATGGTGTGGAATACCCATTTGGGCAGTTGGGGTCACCTGCACCAGCTGTGTCTCCTCCCAGCCTCCCACGCACCCCCAGCCTCCTTGCCAGTGCAGCAGTACAAAAAGCAGAAAAGGCCTTCACTCTGTGTAAGCCCTGCTCAGCAGCAACAAAAACATTCCTATATGACCAAACCTGTGTTCAGCACAAATCCAAAACACAGCCCCATACCAGCCACTGTGAAGAAAATTCAGTCAACCACAACCAAAACCAGAATAACCATGAACAAAGAGAACCAGGAAGTTACACCTCAACATAATGAGGAACTTTCCTGTGAGGGTGACAGAGCACTTGCACTGGTTCCCCAGAGATGTTGATGATATCACCTTTCCTAAGATCTTCAAAACACAATCCTGAGGGATGTGCTTTAGGGAGCCCTACTTAAGCAGGGAGGTTGGACCAGGCTGACCTCCAGTGCTCCCTTCTAATCTTAAGTATTCTGTGATTCTGTGACCATGATCTCAGATGGAATTGATACAATCACAAGTTTTAGCCTTTGAAAAAGCATTATTTTAAGAAACTGCACAACAAAAATCTCCAATCTTTTAATACATTATCATAAACAGTTTGAGCAGAGCATTTCCTGCTGGGGTTTCTTTGTTGCTCTTCCAACTGTTATCAGGTGAGTCAGAGGTGTGGCTTGCTCATTAGCAGGGGATTGAGAAGGCTTAAAAGGGAGGGAAAGGAGGTGCTCTGCTCATTTCCTGGTAGGGTTTGTTTGCTGCTCCTTCAACTGTCATCAGGAGACTCAGAGGTGAGTTAGAGGTGTGGTTTGCTCATTAGCAGGGGGTTGAGAAGGCTTTAAAAACATCTTGGGGGAGCATGAGCAAGGTGGAGTGCAGCAAAAAGGGGCGTGGCACGTCAGTGAGGGCGTGGCACGTCAGTTTGCACAGGCAGAGAGAGCAGGCAGGGCACAAGCCTAGGGGTGTTGTGGGCTTTTTTTTTTTCTCCTTTCCCAACAACTCAGGGCAGTCATGCCTTCCAATAAAAAGAAAGCTGTTGCTCCTGTTACCAGTAGAGGTATGTCAACACAGACAGAATCCTTGAAAAAGGATGCAGCCACTCAGACCTCTGGCTGCATAGATTGTTGGACCCTGGAACTGCTACCAGACGACAGTGAGAGAAGCACCTGCATGTGATGTGAGTAGGTGAACGATTTGCTGTGTCTGGTGGCAGAGCTAAAGGAATAGGTTGAAAGGCTCAGAAGCATAAAG
>JAOXXN010000001.1:60542057-60552572 GCA_026770055.1 Myrmophylax atrothorax
GTTCCAGGGCAGGGGTAGAGATAGAAGGACCTTAAACTTAAACTATTAGAAATATTAAACCACTAAAATATACTATGCTACTACATTTCTAGAATCTACAAAATACGAAAATTGAAAAGCCAAAAACCTCTCCGGCATCACACCCAAACCTTTACAAATCAGAAGCATGCAAAATAATGACAGATTTTTTTCCTGCCACATATTAAGTACCTAACAGCAAAAATGGCATATCATCAGTTACATTTTTTCAGCTAGATGAAAACTGTGCTTAAAGACAGCTCATCAGGCCCTGGAATAGGATGCCAGTAAGTGTGTCCAGACTATTCAACAGAGTCAACACAAAAGCAAGCAACCATTGGCTGGTGCAGTGAGTCTTCCAGGTTTTTGAAAGGAATAAAGTGAAAGAAAATTTCAAATGACATCAGGATACAGCATAATTGAAAGTTCCATATAACACTTTAGTGAACAGATGCCTGTGGTTATAACCTCAGTTTTTGAAAAATAGTATATCTCAATGGGAGAGCGGACCTGTACTGATTGAATCCAGTTGAGAACTCAGTCTAATTATCTCTGTATACAATGAGTAATTTGCACAGCTGATCTCTGGGAATTCCTGCCGCACTGTATCTATGGACAACATTTCATTTATGTTCAATATGGAGCAAGTCTGAGCCCTAACTGAGGATCTTACCCCAGTAGAGAGAGAAATGTAGTGTAGATCATGATTTATTGCAGTCTGCTAAAATTGCTGTTAACCTTGGCTAATGCTGACAGGTCTGAGATTTTATAATATAATTGCAGGATTTCTTGAAGCTGTGATCTCTAAACAAACTAGCAAACTCAGACATGCAGAAGGTATCCTCAAAACAAGCAGTGGAAAGTTTATAAGGATTTGTTAAAGTACAAACACAGCTCCAGCTCAGAATGATTCCAGTCTGTCTGATTAACACATAATTTTAAATTATTTGTGATACTATTATGTATTAGTACTGTGCAATTCAAACTTGAGCAGACTTTTAAAAATCACTTGCAGAGAGCATCTTACCACAGTCATATTCATTGCATCATGATCTACATTACACTACTGTCATCATTCTTCTGTCAACAGAATATTTTAAATGCAAAACTTGCCCTAATAAAAAGCTCCTTAGCATACTCTACATATGGTTTAAGGTTGTTTTGGTATTTTTTCCCTTCTGTAAGAAATACAGGTTTATTTAATTTATACTTACAATATGAGAGCCGCAGAATTGAAATTTTATTTATTTTTGTTTTCTTTAAACTTTGATACTCAAAGACACAAGACATAACTGGATGTTTTGTAAGATAAAATGAGTGATATGCAGATATAGCTCCAAACAATCAACTGGTTTGGCCAAGAATACTTCATTTATCTGACATTTTCCAAGTTTCACACACATAAAATAAATTTGCTTGGGATTTAATATTAAAAGTTTTACATGTTTATAAGAAAATTTGACAGAAGTGTATCGAAAAGGAGTAGTAGTGGATGGCCCCACTGTTCAGGTTGGATAAGGCCTTGAGCAATCTGGTTTAGTGGTAGGTGTCCCTGCACATGGCAGAGAGGTTGAGACTAGATGACCTTTGAGGGCTATTCCAACCCCTTAACATTCTGTGATTCTATGAATTCATAAGATATTGATAGGCTGGACAGCATGATGAATTTTCTCTTTTCTTTTTTTTTTTTTTCCCATTTGAAGTAAGTATTAAATCAACCACTCCCAACAGAGAGGTCTGTGATCTTCCAGCTGAAAAAATGTGTTGTTCCTGGAAGATATTATAGGTGAAGATGACTAATTTAACACAGCTATTTATATTTAGAATAAATGATGGAATTCCTAAAATAATTATCATAGATTCATCATTCTATTTATCTAGTTGAGTCAGGAAGCTAGTGTGTGTAAGGGCACATTTGCCTGCAGACAAGCTAGAGCCCCTGATATGCCAAATGTGCCATTTGCTCACTGCAGTGCAGTGAAATCCTCCAGCAGCTCCTGTTTTCTTCCAGAATAGCTTCTCAACAGATGGCATCTTGTCATTGTCAGTGGCTTGCTATCCCAGAGAGCTGTAAGGATCCATGCAGAGACTGACGCTTTTCTTTCTCTTCCTGAGATATCTAACAAAACTAGCCAATAACAACCTCTTCCCTTTCAGAGACAATTCCACCTTATGTCAGCTGGTTTCTTCCAAGTCACTTCATGCCCGTTCTGCTGCAAGTGTGCCAAAAGGACTTATGCTGTTTGACAGCTAAGCCATACACCAGCTAATCGCCATCAGTGAAAGCAAAATACAATAAAGAAAACTCCTTTAGTTTCTGGTGCTGCTGCTGGTCATCCTGATCAGCAATGTGAGCTGTTTTTTAGCATTCCATCAGCCCTGTGAACATCAGTTTAGAGATTAGAGTAGACACAGCTAGCAAATAGCTTTGAATCACTTTGAGTGTAATTAAGCATGAAGCATAGCTGAGGGCTTTATTTGATCCAGACTGGTCATTTTATTACTACTGCATTCTACAGAAAGTCTCTATATCCTTACTATGGTGACTTTCTACAACACTGACTGAATACTCATGCTCCATGCTTTTTATTTAAAAATAAATGAGGACAATTAACTTTGATTTGTTGTAACAGTTGTAAAGAGTATACATTAAGGTTTATTCTCATGCAGTATTTGCATGTAGCTGTACCAAAACCTCCCACTGAACACAGTGGAACTTGCGGTAGTATCTCATCCCTGAAGTGGAACAGGCACATTAATGCTATAGTAAATATGATGAATCACAGTTCAGTCATCCTAAAAGAGTCTAGAGGATGGATCTAAAGACTCTGGAGATCTTTCTTCTGTTCAGAGGAACTAAAGCAGCCATGCATGAGACTTTCCTCAAGGCAGTAATAAAATATGATTTCTCTCTTAAACTCCTGGATCTTGCCAGACATATTCAAAAAGATGAGCCAGTGAGTTTAGTACTCGGTGGATCATATGCTCATTAGCATATACTGTATTACTAAAGTAAGTTAATTATTTTTATTATTAAAAAAATACTTAAATTCATCACATCAGGGTTCAGTTCCTTCTTTCTACAATATGATTTCTCATAGAAAAAAAATGCTGATTTGAAATTAGTGCACTGATATTTACACCTAATTATCTACTCAAGTTTTGAAGTTTTATAAATCTCCTTTGCAATAAAGTGAAGTAATTCATACCATGTAAGAGCTTAAATTAGAGTCAAGAGAGTATTTTTTATTATTATTTCTAATGCATCAAACTTCAGATCATGATATGTTATTATTTTGTCACACTCTATAAAAATGCTTTCTCAGGTAAATGAGTAATGAAATTTCTAGCTCTGTTTTGGCTTAGTTAAACTAGGTCAAAAACAACACTGTGCAGGTCACTGTATCAAAGCCAGTGCAAGCGTTGTGTAGTAAAACAACCCATCTTGAAAACTTGCCAGATGGTACTAATGATTATTCATGAATTGCTACAGTAATTTAAATCAAAAGTCCTTTCTACCAAGAGGAAAAAAAATGCTGGCCCAAAGACAATTTGTTTTGCTTTACTATGTAAGGGAAAGATTCAGGTCACTTAATCTTTCCAACCTAAGACCAAGTTAGGAGTCCATGTTTGTCATAGATCCAGGTACAGAGAGGCCCTTTGAAGGATGTTCAATCCCATCCCATTGTAAAATAGAAGAACTTAGTTACCCTCTGCAGACGTCTTATTTTTTCAACTGATTTCTTATTCCGTTGCCCACACATAAGGAGCTAGTGCCATTGGAAATAGCCAAAAATAGCTGTGGTCTCCGTAAATTACCTAGAATATAAAGACTCCTGATCCTTCCAAGAGCCAGTTGATAGCCTGGCAGGGTACCTTAGGAAAACTCAGTTGACTTTAGACATCAGTGTTCAGGTAATTAAATCAAGTTTGAGATTGTCCTTGATTGTAAGAAATCCATATCTCCTTATGCACATATGTGGTACTTACTGACATGGTTTAGCAGTAGACTTGGCAGTGTTAGGTAAATGGTTAGAGTCAATGATTTTAGAAGCCTTTTCCAACCTAAATGATTCTATGATTCTATAAAGAGGCTTTAGACACCAAATTATACGTGCTGTATAGCACTGTACACCATGAATACATACCTTGAGATTTCTGAATCTGTAGCCAGATGGGTGAGATTTATGTGATCTAAAAGTCCTAAATTATGCATCAAACTGAATCACATGTTAAATATTGTTGTGGTTTAACTTCAGCCAGCAATCAAGTACCATGAAGTTGCTTCTTCACTCCCTGCAATAGGAGAACAGGTGAAAAAGTAAAATTCATGGGTTGGGATGAGAATAATTAGACAATTAAAAAAAAAAAAGAGAGAGAGGAATAGAACAAAGAGAAATAAGTGATATAGAGTACAGTGCCTCGCCACTTGTTGATAAATGCACAGCCTGTCCCCGAGCAGCAATCGAACCCCTCACAGCCAACTCCCCCCAGTTTATACACTGAACATGGCATTCTGTGGAACAGAATATCCTTTTGGCCACTTTGGGTCACCTGTCCCAGCTGTGCTCCCTATCAGCATCTTGTGCACCTACTTGCTGGCAGAGCATGAGAACCTGAAAAGTCCTTGGCTTAGAGTAAGCATTACTTAGCAACAATTTATCAACAATATTCTTCAAACAGAGCACTGGGCCAGTTACTGAGAAGAAGATAAAACCAGGACAAATATTAAACAAGAGATTACATGTTCTGCTAAGTCAAGGCCCAAATAATTTTTAGTAAGAATTAGTGCTGTTAATTGTCCTGATTCTATCCAGGACAAGGTTAATTTTTGCAGCTAGGAAGGCATGGTTAGAACCCTGAGGTTATACTAAAACACTTCACTGTTATGCACAGGGGGCAAGGGGAAGGGGTCCTTTCTGGTCAGGCAGCACGGTGGAGCAGTCAGGGTATTGCCACTTGCATGTGAATCATTCACCTCTCTTGCACACTCAGATATTAATATGGTTGCTGTTACTGTTCCTTCTTATTTCATTGCTGTTTCTAGTAAATTGTTCTTAACCCATAATCTTTACCCTTCATGCCTCCAGTTCTCTCCATCCTGCTGCAGGGGAAGGGGAAAGAGGAGGTGGGAATGAGCAAGTGGCACATAGTTTGGAGTGTTTCAGTGGAAACACTAAACTGGGTAATAACATTCCTAAACCATGACAGTAACACATCCACATGAAACTACACAATCTTGACTGAGTTGAATTTTTACCCTACCTCAATACCACAGTTCCTGCTGGGGAGTGAAGACAGTATTTCATTCCTCATCCAGTCTTAAAACTCTTTACAATAGTCTTTGCATGGATACTTTTTACAGTAGAGATGAATATGGTTTAGAGCCAAATTCAGATATCCATGTACATTTTATATATCAACATGGGGGCCATGTATGCAAATTCCCAACATAAGCAATGGAAATATATTACTTGAGTCATCCACTAAAACACAGGTGTCTTGAGCTATTTGAGATGCACAGAAAGGTCATTAAGGCACAAGATACACAGAATATCCATATATAGGTATAAGACACCTATTAAAGGCTAGCATTGAGATTCCTGAATTCCTAGAGCAGCAGCTGGAGATAAGAAAGGATAGTTAAGGGCCTTTCGAAGTGAAATAGGTTTCTTTGTGTTCAGACAGCCAAACAAATCTCTGCAGTCGATTATGCCATTCTCACTAATACATATCAGTGAGTAGAAAGCACCTGATTCACAAAATCAAATTTTACAAAAAATGCTTATCAATAAATATCAAATGAGTCTCTATCTGAAAAAGATCAAAGTCCAACCAGCAATCTATGCCACTGGTTTCAGTGGAGTTAACTTTGGATTAAAGCATGGTTCAATGTCATGAGAAGTTTTGTGAAGATAAATTAAATGGACCACATTTTTTTTGTATAAAATTACACAAAATATGAGTCCACCTACCTTGTTCTAAGATAGCTGTAATAATTTTGTCTATTTTAATATTTGCTTTCTATGACTTGGGACTGAACAAGAAACTGCAAAAGATTACATTTGGATTAGCTTTGGCAACTGTTTGTTTGGGATTTTTTTCAGAGTTAAATGTTAATCATGGATGGTGAAGGGCTGAATCCCACTGCAGTAAAATCCATAGGATTAGTTAGTAGAATAAACAGTTCTGGGTTTGGCCACTCACTAATATGCCTAAATGTATTTGCTTTGGGAAATGAGATTTTAAAGGAAGAAATAAATATGCATTGTAAGAGTTAGCATTAAGTATTTCAGTAAGTTACCTGAACCTATTGAGAAATTGTTGGCTGTTCACATGTATTCTCTAAGTTCTTTTGTGTATGAATGTGACAGGGATGTAATTGCTCCCCACATGGATTTACTGGAAGCCAAAGGCACACATTGCCTGATAATGAAACAGACTTATAGAAGCATCTAGGACTAGGCAGACAGTAATTTCTTATGGTTATTCTAGCATGAAACATCTTTATAATATTAGAAAAATCCATAGCACAGCTGTTGGAAACTCAGAAGCGTTCATTTCATTTTCTAATTTACTTCTGTATTTCAGTTTTCCATTGTGCAGAAGTGGATGCCTATTTCAATTAAAAAAATATTTCCATGATGTCACCTTATATTTCTTCAGAAAAGATGAATCTATGGCATGTTCTAATGTCCTAGGTTGCATTGTACCATGTGACTGACTGAGTAGACTCTAACCTACAGCAATGTGAAGCCTGTAAGAAAACCAGAACAAATGGCTTGTGTCCCTGCTGCTCCCCACTGCCCCAGAAAGCAAAGATATAGAAAATTATAATAAGAATAGTGGGTGGAAGCAGTTAATGGGCTTTTTGCTGCTAGCATTTCTCAGACAAAAATACTGTCAAGCAAAGCCTGGCATGCCGAATTCATTATTTACTCAGATGTGATTGTATACAGTTTGACAGGTATCATTCAGTTGCTGACCCATAACACAAATAAGACAAAAAAAAACATTGCCAAAGCAAGGTTAATTCTTGTTCTGATCATTGCCAAATCACTGTCAATATAAAATGGACATTCTCTGTGCAGCTGTGGTTACTTGAAAGACATTCCTATCAGACTTTTATGGTGAATTGGTGGTTTATTCTGCATGATAGAGTGGAGCTTTATTTCCCTGTTTTGAAGAGATCCTTAGGGAATGAGCTGAGAAACTGAGCAAGGAGAGTGACTTTCTGACTCATGTTTTGTGAAGGAGAAACATTCAAGGAAACAACTTTCTGGCTAGCTTTATGAGGCTCTAATAAGTGTGAATAAACATAAATATTAATCTAATTGGCCACACTCTGGAAGCAATTTTTCCATGACAGGTGACAGCTATGATGTTCATAAACAGCCCTATTTTTGAAACATTATTACATGGAAGTGAAAAATAGTTCAAACTGAATATATAAACAACATCACAGCAAAACACCTCCAAGTGACATATTGATTAGAGCTTGAATGAATAGCTTGAATTAAATTTGGGTCATGTGGTGAGTGGCTTTTTTAGATAAGGCTAGAAGCATCAAAGCACTCTGACTGAAATTTGAAAAAACCCTTTTGAATAAAATGAAATTCTAGTTATGCCTTCTCTCTCCTCTTCATTCCCTTCTATGCTTCTGTACCAGCACATCTTGAAAAGTTTAAAGAAAAGGCAGATGGTACCTTTCAAAATGTTATTGAGTAATTTTACATTAGTGTGTACTGTAGTGTCATTGTACTTGATATGGAGATGAAGAATACGTTAGCTCGAGGTTGTGCATCATTTTCTGTGATCTCAGCTGGAGGTAGGATTGTTCAGAACTGGCACAGCTTGAATATTGATACAAATACAATTATAGCATCCAGTTAAAAGAACTGAAAAATTGCTGATCAGTTTGATTAATAATTATGTGTGTAGTTCTAAGAGTCTTGACCCCTACTGAGCCATTTAGGAAACTTTACAAAACAAAATGTGCTATAAGCACATTTCCTCAGGAGCATCTGAATGAAGAACTGATACGTCAGGTTGCATCAAATATGACTTTTTAGAGGAATTTTGGAAAAAAGATTGAGGATTTATTTCCATTCAGAACACAGAAAGAACTCAAAAATGGAGACTTTCACTGAATACTGCAGTAGTGTAATACTGTTTGCCACCAATATTGCCATGGTAAAGGGAGTAGAAGAAGGGGGAGAAGAGAGGGGAGAAGAGGGAGAAGAAGAAGGGGTATAGGAGAGGGGAGAAGAGGGAGAGAGCCAACTGAAAACATAAGCTCTTTAGAAAGAAGATAGTTTGAGGTGATTTTAAGGATCCCTTTATCCAGAAAGATTTCAAGCAATCTTAGCTGAAAAACAGTTCCTTTAAATAAATTTGCTTGGGTAATGACATGTTGAGGCACTCAAAATTGCTAGCCTCTTCTAAAAGTCTTTGTCATGATTATAAAGACATACTGAAATCCTTGTAAATTGCCAGAGCCCACTAAAGACCAAAAAGACTTCTTTTGTACAAGAAATGTCATTTTAAAAAAAAAGGAAAGAAAAGTGCGAAGGTTCCTATTGGCTTTTAAAGAGGTGAACAAAGAAAGAATTATTTTCTTTTCAGTGACAGGATGTTTCCACTTGAAGATTCAGAACAGCTCTTTTGCTTAAAACTGAAAACATATGTAAGAGGTGTCCTATCTTAGAAAAAAGATACAAACTCAAACACATACTGAGCATACATAGCAGTATCTGCAAAGGGGCATGACTATTCATTATCATTCCAAAGTCTCTTTCAGTATAACCATTAAAAATCTTCCTTATGTATCCTATAGGCATGTTTTAGACAAGTTTCTCATCAGCCTGTACTTTCAGAACCCTCTTTAGCTATTTTGTGTTTAGCTGTTTTCCTATTAGACCCTCATCCTGCTGGCAACATTGTTTTGAATACAAGTCAATATGCCATTGGCCTTCTTGGCCACGTGGGCCCACCGCTGTTGCATGTTCAGCCGCTGTTGATCAGCACCCCCAGGTCCTTTTTCACTGGGCATCTTTCCAGACATTTTGCCCCAAGCTGGTAGCGTTGCATGGGGTTGCGACCTGGCACTTGGTCTTGTTGAACCTCATACCACTGGTCTCAGCCCATGGAACCAGCCTGTCTAGATCCCTCTGAAGAGCCTTCCTGCCCTCCAGAGGTCAATACTCCCACCTAACTAGGTGTCACCTTCAGTCTCTCCAGGGGTGCACTAAATTCCCACATCCAGAACGTTAATAAAGATATTAAACAGAACTGGCCTCAACACGGAGCTCTGAAGAACTACTTGTGGCTGGCCACCAGCTGGATAAAACTCCATTTACCACCACTCTTTGGGCTGACCCATCCCACCAGTTTTTCATCCAGTGAAAAGTACACCCATTCAAACCAGGAGCAGCTAGTTTCTCCAGAAGACCACAAAAGGCTGAAAAACTTAGACATCTGGGACATCTCCCCTTGAAATAAGAAATCCATGCCTCAGAAAGGGAAAAAAAAATCATGATACCTTTTATTAATTTATTTAAAAATTTCCTGTCAGGTTCATTCACGCGTCCTGTCTTTAAAAGAGATTTATAAATTCACCCAGGTTAGCTATAGTTAATAATGCCTGGAATTCTATAATGTACTGTACAGAAGAGCTAGGTAAATCATGATTTTTTTTCCAGTTTATGTTCCCCCCAAAAAGCAAGAAAAACCTGATTTAGGTTGAAGAAAAACTTTCATATATAAAATTCTTATAAATCACAGCTGGTCCCAGCTGGTCTTGCCTATTTGATATGAAAGGGGCTTTTTTCATTTTCAGGCAAACTAATTTTTTTAAAAAATATTTTTCTTTATCTATACTGTAGAATACCAGATCAGTGATTATTGTTCAGAACCACCTTGTGAGGGTGTGTTGGGAAGGGGACCAGGCCTCCAGCACAGTGCCCACACGCTCAGCCAAGACAGCCGCCAGGGTCTGCGGCCATGTGGCATGAAGGCTGAATGGGGCTCCTGTCAGTCAATGAGGTCCCCCTGGTAGCCTGCCAACACCACACCCCCTGGAGCCTCTGGCTGGCTGCAGAGCCTCTTGCTTTGCCCAGGAAGACACTTGAGTGGTCAGTGAAGCAAAGGTCCTGCCTAGGGGGAGTGAACACAGGAGATAAAGAGGCATGCACGAAGTCTCCAGTTTGCCCTGGCCTGCTCTTAGAAGCTGTCAATGTGAGATCTTCCAGTGGTAACTATATTATCCTCTCTTTTTCTCTCTTTATTCTTTCTTCTCTTAATCTCTCTTCCTTTATTCTTTTCTTCCTCTTGTGGGTAACTTAAACACCTTTTTTCCACAGGAGTTTGCTGGGTATAACAAAAGTTCCTTACTATAGCAATGCTTGCTAGTCTCAGTAATCTGTTGTAATGCTTTTGTGAAGTTGCATGTTATTTCTGTAAAACCCTTTTTGCCAAAACACCTATTTTCTCACCAAA
>JAOXXN010000001.1:60577449-60589301 GCA_026770055.1 Myrmophylax atrothorax
AAAAATGGTTTTAACCCACAAAACCCAGAGGTATAACTCAGCACTCTGCTGCATGAACAGGATGGTGTTCATCAGCCCCTGTGCTGAGCACCACGTGGTTCCCCGAGTACAAAGTAAAAGGAAAGGAAAACTTGGTGTGGGTGACAGTCACAGTCTGGTTGAGAGTGGCAATTGCAGTCCTGTTGAGGTTCTAGTTCCCCTCTGGATCCATAAGTGGTACCAGAAGTCCCCAAACCCCAAGAGTATATGTTCTCAGGTTTAGATGGGAATGCTCAGTACTTCTCCCAGGGCAGGGTGATGTACTCTGTGATTCATGGGATATTTTTGGAATCTTTGATGGTCCATTAGGAGAGATGACCATTCAGGCTGCATGTGAACGTCCTAATGCCTCCCCAGAGGGGAGTTATCACACACTGGTGTGAAAACAAGGAAGTTCTCCCCTGTTTCCCAGGGTTCTCTAACATCCAGCTTGTAGCCTGAGGTGTCAGGTGTGTCCTGGGCAGCTGCTGCAAATGATCCATTATTAACAGCTCATTAGAAATTACGTAGAGGGTGTAGAATACACAGCTTTGGTTACACCCCACAGTGATAAACTGGTCCTGGCTGCTGAATTAGGACAATGAGCAAGATCCATTCGCAGTCTAAATGTGACTGATGTATTTTCTACTTAGAACACTTTATCTCTTCAAATTTTTCTCTTAAGGCATACTGAAGATATGCACTTTTCCTTTTTTGGAACTATTAATGTACTTGCAAGAAACACAGGCTTCTGTGTAATAAAAAAACCCAGAAAGTTTTACTTTTCAGATGAACACCTGTGCTGATCAGACTATTTATCTTCACCATCAGTGGGCTACATATCAATGTTATACCAAAAACTCATCTCCTCCTCCTCCACTTTTCATACCATTTTGCACTGTAGACTTTCTTCAATTTTCCTGTTCTCTTACAAAAGCCCAACAAAATTGCTTAGGAACTGCAATAAACTCTCACATTTTGACTGACCACATGCAGATACACAAGTGCAGAAATTAAAATTACTGTATTATCTTGGTTTTTCCACTCAGCTTTGAAGTGCAAACACCTCTGATATGGACTGTGGGATCTGTTCAACGTCAGTGCACCAAGAGGAGTGCTACTCCTGTTACAGTGTTTTGTCTTTCATCTCCTGAAGAGGAATATAATTGCCCAATCAGAGAATAAAAAAACTTCCAAACAGTAAAGCAGACAGACCGTAGTAGGTAGAATGGACATTCCGTGAAATATGCAAAGGTAACAAGAATATCTTTTAACTACTTGGAAAAGTGTCACCAATTCTTTAGTGGATGAAAAGTTTAAAAGATATTAGTGTTACATATGATATGGAATATATTTTTTTCCTAACAAAAGGCTATTTCTACTCTACAACACCTAATTATTGTGCATAAAATTTCTTATTTGATTTGTCTTCTAGATTTTTTCACACAAAGTCTGACCAAACTAGATAGATTGCATGAACATTGTAAAGAACTTATTTTCAAAAATGCCAGCATTTTTGAGAGCTATTTTCTACTAATATTTCAGGTTTTGCAAAAATTTATGTTGAAATCTTTTTTAGTGAGAGAGAGTTCAGGACAATTGCAACTTGAAATCTGTAGTTTTTAAAATAAAGGGAAAAAAAATCACCTTACTGATACTTAATTGCCTCAATGAAAACATACTTACATCTCTACACTGCCCTCCTGAGACCCACCTGAACTACGGCATCCAGGTCTGGGGTACTCAACATAAGAAGGATGTGGACCTGTTGGAATGAGTCTAGAGGAGGGTCATGATACCGGTCAGAGTGCTGGAGCACCTTTCCAACAAGGACAGGCTGAGAAAGCTGGAGTTATTCAGCCTGGAGGAAAGTTATTTCTGGGAAGACCTTATTGCAGCCTTCCAGTACTTAGAGGGGGCTGATAATTAGGAGTGAGAGTGACTTTTTTACATAGGTGTAGGTCATAGGTCAAGGGGGAACAGTTTAAACTAAAAGAGGAGGGATTTAGACTAGATGAGAAAAAGAAAGTCTCAATTCAGAGGGTATGAGGCACTGGAATTGGTTGCCCAGAGAAGCTGTGGATGCCCCATCCCTGGAAATGTTTGAGGCCAAGTTGGATGGGGCAACCTGTTCTAGTGGGTGGCATGCCTGCCCATGGTGGGAGGGTTGGAACTGCATTATCTTCAATGTCACTTCCAACCCAGGCCTTTCTACGGTACTATGTTTCTATAACGTGCCACCTTTTTTTTTTTTTTTTCCCCATTTCTACCTATTTATGTTATAGAGAAACTGCATGATTCATCCTATAAACACAGTCTTATAAGTATGGAGGCAAAATGACAACCACAGATGCAATCTAATTTATGATAAACCACAATTAGGATTTCCAGTAATGGTTCCTTTACTCCTTTTTTTTTTTTGTCTTTCTTTTGTAATGTAATTGGGCAAAATGACATTTAGTGAGAAGCTGAAGAATCTTATACTGTTCATTTCAGACAAACTATTTTTATTGTTAAATACCAACACAAAAATATATTGGTACTAATCAACCTGAACATTCAAAGTATAACCATACAAAGGGAATTTCTGACAATATAGTTAATCATTGCTATTAGGTGTACTACCATGGACCATGAAAGTTGAACTACCTGACTATTAATGAAGTACTCAAGGACTCTGATCTTGATACAAAGCAAGTCATGGTGCTGGTGACCTTCATCAATGGATTATGACAGTGACACGCTTGAATGGTTCCATAGTTACAATATGTATCTGTTAGATGATTGGTGCTTTGATAGCCGTATCTTTTGAGAGAAATGTATGACCTGTCATGACCTCAAGAAAAGAACATGTACCAGAGGAAAAGGGCTCATGGTGTGCTAATAAGAGAAGGTTATGACATTTTCAGAATAAAGGAGAAAGCAAATTAGGTTGAAACTAAGTAGATAAAACTATGCCTGCATGAATATATAGATATATGTGTTATAAATTATTATATTTACTTCTAGACACAAAGGAAATGTTATTTATTTAGCTGCATAAATCTATATAGTTGGAATTTTAGTAAAGGTGAATGAAACTGCCAAATATATTTCTGAACTTGAAACAATTAAAATTGAATAAGGATGCAATTCTTGGCTGTGATTGTTACCTGAGGTTGATGTTTTCAAAATTAAATTTAGTTAGTGTCAAAAATGTGCAGATGTGACTGTGTTTTTACAAACCAAAGAAATAACCCTCACTTTTATAATCAAAACAGACCACAGAGTTGTTGTTACTGTTCTCATGCTTGGTGCATGCACAAACAACCTATTGTTTCCTTTGAAGAACACTTACAGCAAAGATACCAGAAGAGAAATAAACTCTTGAAATTTTAGCTACCATAAATGAATTTGTTAGCTCTATTACAGAGGCAGAAGCATAGGAAAAATCTACAAAATTATTAAGACAGTGGCCTCAAAGAGAAGATTTGAATTCAGTTATTCCCATTATAACAGTCTTTGTGAACATGTTGGCTTAGCTAAATGCCAAAAAAACCAGGTTATAATATCCAACTTTTAAGTAACAAATTTGTAATCTATATATGAAACATATAAAAATTTTGATGACAAACAGGTAGACATTAAGTTATACACTCCAGAATTCTCAGGATCCAGGTCTTAACTTCTGGTGATTGAATATATATGATGTCTTAACTAAGAGAGAATTGCTTATCTCTGCTCATCCTTCCCAGTTACAAACCTTACACTTAAATTAGGTAGCTAAGACACAAAATCACTTTCTTCTGAAAAACAAGACAGATACTGATACTCTTTCCACCTCTAGTACATCTTACTTTACTGACTAGACAAATGATGTGAAAATTTAAGTTGAGAATACTTAAAAACAGTACCTGTAAATTATCTTATGAGAACCAAACCCTAAAATTTTAGTCTCATCAGATCCCATGTTTTTGGATTATCTGAGAGAAGGGGCTCTCAATCTGCTTTATGCTATTTTACTCTGTTTTGCTTAAATAATTGCCTATCAAAAACAATTGTTTTATTTGGGTCCTTCAAGTGACAAAATATTACCTTGCCATTATTTAACATGGAAATGACTACACAAACTTTGTTACACTCCAGATGACTTTGATCTAAAGCCTTTCCTAATGGGTATGCTCTGGGAATAGCTAGGTGTTTCAACACTCCAAAGGGTGTAAACAGGGATTTATGCAACCTAAACACACTAAGCATACATCCTAAGCCACTTCAATTAAAAAATAAGATACAAATGTTGCAATCGGGATTCTTAAGTGCTCTAAAGCACAACTTCACTGAAAAGTATGCAGTCCATTTTTTATCCAGTCATACTCCATTTGTCTCCCACAGTGGCTATTTTTTGTCTTTGTTTTGGGGGGTTTTTTGCATACAGGAGAATCAGCTATTTGCCTTGGAAAGTAAAATGGGTAAGTGGCCAGTAAAATGGCCTGTGGCCAGCAAAATGTTAAGATGTTATTCAGCCAATACCTCTCAGCACAGAGATCAAGTTATCTGTCTGATATGCCTTACAAAGACGTTATGGATGAAGTCAGAGTTAATCAACCTCTGGTCATCATTGCCACACCTAGGAAAAAAGAAATCTCCTTCACTTTCATTAGAGAGATTGGTGACAATAAGTATATTCGATCAAAATACAGATAATTATACATATTTAACTTCAAGGAAAGTGGGGGATGCTACTGGTGTAGCTGAAAGAAATTTGACTTTAAAACTGTAAGGGAAGCAATCATAAATGAGTTCTATTTGTGGACCAATGCATACACACTCTTAAACTGTAAAGGAATAATATGTGAAGTTGAAGGAAATCAACTCACCGTATCCGAAAGAAAGAAAGAAGAAAAAGCTCACACATTTAGTAGATCAGAGAAATTTAACTCAAAACATATGGTAAAGGAATTTTCATTCCTGTTGAGCACTGCTTGCATCAATTCAAGGCCTTTTTCTGCCTCTCACCCCATCCACCAGAGAGCAGGCTGGGGATGGACAAGGAGTTTGAAGGGGACACAGAACAGGCAGCTGTCCCCAACTGGACAAAGGACTATCCCATACCATATGTCATCATGCTCATCATATAAAACTGGGTGAAGAAGAAGAAATGGGAAGATGTTTGGAGTTATGATGATTGTCTTCCCAAGTCACTGTTAACAGCTGATGGAGTCCTGCTTTCCTAGGGATGAACACCTCCCTGCCGCTGGGAAGTGGTGAATGAATCTAATGTTTTACTTTGCTTCTGTATGCAGCTTTAGTTTTATTTATTAACTGTCTTTATCTTAACACATGAGTTTTCTCTCTTTTCCAGTTCTGTCCCTCATCCTACTTTAGAGGAGTGAGTGGCTCTGTGATGCTGAGTTGCTGGTTGTGGTTATACTACAATAGTTTGTAACAGTGGGTTTCTCAGAAAGATTGAGGCAGGGGTCTTACAGTCTGTTCCTGTGAAATCTGCAGCCCAACAGCAGTCCTCCAACGTCATCAGGGTCTCACTGGACTGCACATGGCAGTGGGATTTTCAGTTTTGAATTCAGTATTTAAATTCAGCAAAATGCTTAAAGAAGACATAAGACTATGATTAAATACATAGTTGAATTGGGACATCTAAGTTCCTCACTGGAGCAAAGCAAAGCTAGATACATCTGGTGTGCTTGTTACGCTGCAAAGAGTCTAAGTATCTGAACATTTATCAACATATGGTTCACTTAAGTTGAAATGTTGTGATTGTGGGAAACAGGTTCACAGTTAAACAACCATAAACCTATTTCAGTAATTTATTTAAATAGTGTTTATTGCTAGGCTTATGTGGTAGTTTTATCTAGGTCTCAACAGGCTCAGAGAATCTACGTAGATTAGGAGAGACAGGTATCACCTGACTTAAGTAACCAAAGAAATATTTCATACCAGATGACACAAACCTGAGATATGAATACAGGAGTAGAAGGGATTCACTCAGTTCCATCATGGCCGAAGTAGAGGCAAGACATGCGTCTGCTGTCTTGCTGTGTGGGCCCTGCTGCTGCTGCTGCTACTTGCATTTTGTTTGAGTTCAGGGAAGTAGAAACATTTTATTGTTACACTTTCTGTTTCTTACTGGGTGCTTATGAATCTAGTGATGGAATCTGTTTTCGGTGGGATGTAGAAAATTGTTGTTATATCTAACTTGTGTGTTCGTTACAGTTTTAATTTTCTCTTTTCTGTATAAATACATATAGTTAGTTTAAGTTTAACCTATTTGGAAGATTTTTTTCCCTTTCTCTCTTTTCTCAGTGTGGGGGAGAAAGAGACTGACTCTGTGTTGGGCAGTTGGCATTTTGCCAGCTCAGCCCAAGACAAGCTGCCAGTCACAAACAGCTTGGGAAAACTGCAACACCCACAGCTCCTGGAGCCCTTGACCCAGCTTAGATTGGCCTCTCACCCTGGCCTGGAGCCCCAGAGTGGCCAGGGGATCAGAGGCCCCGCCTGGGTTGGGCTGTAGAGGCCAGAACAGATAAAACCAGAGGCTTTGGGGTGCCACATGTCACAGCTCTGACATCTGGATGTGTGAGAGCTGGTCTGCCACAGGATCTCAGTGGTAGCTCTCTCTCCCTTTCTCCTTCTCTCTCTTCTTCCTACCTCTTTTTCTTTACTCCTTGTCTTGGTGCTTGGAGCTGGAGAGATGGGATGAATTGGTTGAATATTGTCTTGGGTGGTGTTCATTAATATGTGCTGAGTTGGTATTGTGGTAGAACATTTTGTCTGGCTTGTGTATTGCCCTTTTGGAACCTTTGCCACATTCCCTTATTTTCTCCCCTAAATAAAGAAACTCCTTGGAAACGAGCCCATGTCTTATTTTCTGGTCATTTTCATAAGGTATTAAAGAACCCTATAAATATATATAAATATTAAAGTAATACTCTTAGCAGAGCCTACAGCTCCGGGGCTGGAATGTTACAACTACTCTGGCTGTAACAATGAAAAACTAATCATGTTTTGTGGTCACAATTCAATGCAACATTCTGAAGACTGGAAAACCCAGATTACTTATTACATCATTTGCTCTTGAGGAAAAAACAATTGGTATAATGGGATGTTCTGAAACAGAATTGTATATTCTGTACAATAAATTACCAAATCTAGTAATCCTCTCGCAGCTACTGACCTGAAAGGGTTTCTAACATACCTTAGCAAGGAAATTAGGAAACAGTTGCTTTCTCTTTGGAAAGAGATCAGAAGTTCCAAAACCTAAACTTGACTGTTAGAGTCCAAACCAAAGAAAGCCTTGCTAAAGTAAAGAAACAGGCAACACTCTCCCTCTGTTCATTGAATTACTCACGTATTGGTAGAAGGCTACCAGATTGGCATTTCCCCTTCATGAACTGTAGCAAGGTGGAGAAGTTCTACAGTGGCTGGAAAAGTGAGGCTGAGCACCCTTAGGAGTTCAGAAAAACATGGTATCTCTATTAACAGAAGTGATCAAATAGCCTGAACCCAAAGAGAAGGGAGAGAGAGGAGGAAAAACAGGAGCCCTACTTACAAATATTCCTCGCTTACCCAAGGATTACTCACGTATGTTGTCTTACCAACTCAGGACACTCCCCCAAGGCAGGGACTACATCTTCTAGGCATTGGCAGACAGCAGGCATCCTTGCTGCCTTTTTTGAGAAAGAAACCCCACACCCAGGGCAGGAGTCCTCTCACCTGTAAAGCAGTGTCAAGAATAGGAACAATAAAACAAAGACATGGTCTTAGACTGCAAAGTTTATTCAATATCAAGTTGAATTACAGACAGGGTATTAGCTTCACAAAAATGTATTCATATAAAAAGGAAGAGTGTCATAGCAGCATTTAATGCTTTCCTCGCAGCTTGTTAAATCCTTGAATTAGTCAGAAAACCACCAATTTTTTTCAGTCTTAAATCATTTCAATACAATCATTCTTACTTTTCCAGAACTGAAACTTTGTTCTATACTCTTCTGATTGCTGGTGACTTTTATGGATGGAAAATGACAACTCAGATCTTCATCAGCAACTAGTAACTTGGTAACTCCCTGAAGTAAGTAAAATTGCTTGTATGGCTGACACAAATGTCCTGCCACATCTGGGCTAACAGCTGGGCTACAGACACAATATCATCACCTACTAGCAACAACAAAAAGATTGGCTATACTATCACAGAAGTTCTGGAGGGTACTGAGGAAACAAAGTTAATACATTAACATTCCCTTTTTTCCCCTCCCACTGTAAATGTTTCAGGTGCACCACAAGTGCTGATTCAAGAGCTGTAAATGTCTGAAGCTCCAGGCATTTTCAATATAGAAATCAACACCCAGACTGTGAGAGGTACTGAGTTTGTGCCCGCTGCCTCTCATGGTATTCAAGTGTATTATGAGGGTGACCCAGGCTTCCCACGGAGTCTGTGGAGTCTCCAAACTTGGAGTTATTCAAAAGACAACTGATTCATGGGCAACTGCCTCTAGGTGGTCCTCCTTGAGCAGGGGAGCTGGACCAGATGACCAATGGAGGTCCCTTCCAACCTCACCCATTGTGTGATACAAAACAAACATACCAAAAAGATCACAAAACAACTCTTGGCACTCCTACACACTCAGCCATTTTAAACTTACATCGAATAAAGTGAAGACAATTTAAAGTGCTCTTTTCTCCAGCTTAAACATAGTCAAACTTTATCAGCAGCAACAGTCACTGCATCAGGACAGAAGCAGTGGGGTAAAAGCACATAAATATTCTCCTAAACATTAAAGTAACACTGGAAACATTCTGAACACATTGAGTGAAATGATTTACCAGAAAAGAGAATGCTAACACACCAACTGTAGTAAGAAACATTTTTGATGGTTTTGTCAAGCTCAAGGATCAAGAGCAGTCAATCTGGTAGTCAGAAAAAAATGAATGTGGTTCTAATTGTGAGTGCAAAAATGGCTGTGGTTCTTATTGTGAGTGCAAAAGAAACCAGAAATGTATCAACACACCAAAAGGTAAGTGCAATGTGCTTGACATCCATTCAGTAAAGTTTATATTCAGAATACAATAAACATGTTTTCACATCTGAACCAGTGGATGGGAAATCATAGACAGACTGTAAAAATCGAATGATTTCCAGGGCTTTTCCATAGCCTTTCATTCAAATCAGGTAATTTTTGGTTAAAACATCACGATACTCCTCTATTGCTCTGCAAAGGGGATCCTGGTCCACATGAAGACTTTTTGAAGATCCAGCCAATTCACTTTCAAGTTCAGCAGTGGCTGAGGAGAAAAGAAGTAAGATTCCTGGTGTTACTTTTACAGCAGACAGCAAAATAAAGCAGTGCAAGAACATTACAGACAATATGAGAGTCTGCAATCCAGAGAGAGGCTTTATAATTTCTGAGGGAACATTACAGTAAAAGCACTAGGCACAAAGGAAGAAACACTTTTTTCTCCCCATTTGCTTATCAGTCAAGAGCATTTCTAAAGCAAGTGGAAGACATTCCAGAGGTTACACACTGAACATCTTCAGGGCACCCACGAATGCCATCAGTGCTAAACGTAGCCCCCTGCAGACCTCTTCAACCTGAAGTCTTTGCTTTCCTTAAAAGTTCAAACCAGTGATTTATTGGAACACTACTACTGCTACACAGCACCAGTCACTGCACAGCAGTGACTCTGGAGGAACAAATTAACCATGCAATAGGTGGATTTCCTCTTTGCACACCTGGCCTCCAACTATACAGCAAGTTTTAGGCTATGTATGGCAAGCATTGAACTGGCATTTGGCCAAAGACTACAGAATAATCTTTTCCTACAGGAAGGTTATCTTTTGTCCCTCATCATATTCTTCTTGCTTATTCAGATAAAGACCCAAGCTACAAAGACAAGCCATGAAGCATAGAATCATAGCAAAAATCAAGAACCAACAGCAGAGAATGTGTATGGTATGGTTTAGTGCTGAATGCCATTGATGTACAAGGAAGGAGAAGCCATGGCTGAAGTTTACAAAACTCTTATCTTGGGGCTCCTTTGATGTTGGTGATTGAGATTAACTCTAGTGAAGGGCAACTTCAGCTTAAGCCAGCTGTTTCTGTGTGGGTAACAGGGTAATTTTGTTTGCGCTTGGCTTTTTCCAGGCAACTGCATAACGTTCTATGTAATGTTTTGCTAAGTGGGAAGTTTTCATGTCCAAATGTCAACTGGAAGGCTTGCAGAAAAGAAAACCCTGTGCTTAGCACAGGAACTTGGAATTAATGTCTGGAGAGCTGTCAAGAGTTAGAAGTAGCCATGTTACTCCTTAAAAACACTCCCAACATAAGGACACTTTACCTTCTTGAAGGTCTCTAGCAATTTTTTCATCCAGTTCCTGTCGTACCTAGAGTTACAAAGAAAATAGGCAAATAAGATGTAATATTACCAAAATGGAACTGTTAAAATGCCTAAAACATTCTTAAACCCCAGAGATAATGTGATAAATCCTAAAAATATCATGCAAATAGAGACCACTTGGTTTGGAGGTTGATTTTTAGTGAAGACAAACTCTTGGTCTCCCAGGATGTAGCATTCTCATTGCTGAGCAACATGAATGGTGGTGCAAAACAACCTGTAACTCACCAGCTGCATTCTAACTGGGCAACTCAAAAACATCCAGGAAGAAGGCACAGTGCAGTTATTGCAACAAAGGGATGGCTAAAGTCGATCATCAAATACATGTGCAGAACATCAGCTGAATGCTGAGATGTCTTGCAACAGGCATTCCTTGCCTTGGGCTATGAACTAAGGCTGCAGTTCCAAATTCTGGTCCACACACCACCAACAGTTCCTTCTATTTATGACCCAAAAAGGGAAGATCAGGTTTTAAGACTTTCCCGAATACACTGGATATTGAGTGACTTGAGGCTAGAGACAGTTAGTCTCAGCTGTTCCCTAACTGGTGATTACAGGAAAAAACATCCCAACAGGATGAACAGCTGGATTTAGTAACAGGGAAGATAAATTCACATGAGTAAATCTGGGTGCCAGACACCAGCCATCTGCTCTGATTGAGGGAAAACAGGCAAGCTGATATTTCTGTCTTTCTCTTAAGAGAACCTGGTTGGAATGGTAAGAAACAGGTAAAAGATTTTCGTGGATTTAGCAACAGTTTGATTCACCCTCACTCAAGGAAGAAAACTTTAGAACTTGATATGATAGCAGAGTGCAAAGCAAATCCTGAGAAGACAAACTGTGTAGAGTGAGAGTGAACTATCCACAGCCCCTCTGTTGACAACAAACTAGAAGTCTCCAAAGGTTGCAATCAAGGTCAGAGAGGACTTCAGGGAACAAAGCCCTACCAACAAAACTGTGCTGAGAAGGAGAAATGTTGGGATATAAGAAAGCCCCCAAACTAAGAAACAAACCCCCTCCAGCCATCAGTCATTGAAGAGTGGGGAAATGACATACACAGTTGTTCACCAACTGCCTTGAGAGCATGCTCAAGGCTGTGAGACACACATGGTCTGGAAAGAAACTTCATGGGCGGTGTTGAAGTCAGGACACTGAGCGAGAAGAGCATCACCATTCTCAGATCTAATGTCTTTGTTTCCTAGAATCAGCTCAAATGGTTTACCCAATTAGATCTGGGAAGCATTTCTTGCAAAACATTTTGTAATGTACATAAGAGAAGTCAGGAAAGCAGTGAAGGTATCTATCTTGATACTGATAACACTTTGAGATGTCAAGTTTTCCTCTGCAAATTTCTTCTGGAAAGTCCAAATAGAAAGGACTACCTGAAGGCTGTTGCTGTAATTCAGTTATAAGAAGCATTGGGTACTCCCACTTTCATTCCCTTCACT
>JAOXXN010000001.1:60669435-60685129 GCA_026770055.1 Myrmophylax atrothorax
CAACCCCCACCTGGCTAGAACTTCCCTTCAGGTAGTTCTAGACAGTGATGAGGTCACCTCTGAGCCTCCTCTTCTCCTAAACCACTATTTGGAATCTTCTGCCTCTGAAATAGTGCTAGCTACTGTATTACTGATATTCAAGAGGAAAAGAATAGCATTTTTAAAATATTGCTGCTCTCAATCTTCACATTGTACCAAAGGCAAAATAAAATAGACTTTGATAAATGTATATAAGCATGTCTAGTACTTGGCTAAACAATCTAGATTATTTCTAGTATGACAAAACTGTGTTAAACTATGGTAATAAAATATTAGACTACTACATAAACTTGTTTAAATGTATTTGCAGAGGACAGTCTGCCTGGCTTGATTAAATTGTTTTTAAGATTGCTTTGCTACTCTGGCTGTAACTTTTCTTCTATGCACTATGCACATTCAAACAATATTTAAGATGGAGTAATAAATAATTTGCTAAAATTATTAGCACAAATGTATTTCAGTATATGCAATAATGTTGGAGGAACATATGTATTGTTATTATTATCTTTAATTGTTTTTACTGACTGTATGGTCTTTTACATGTAAGAACCTTTCTTACTTCAACACATCTGGAAAAGTGTGGCCAACAGGTCAAGGGAGGTGTTCTTATGTATTCAGCCCTAGTGAGGCCACACCTGGAGTATTGTGTTCACTTCTGGAATCCACAGTTCAAAAGAGAAAAGGAGCTACTGGAGAGGGTCCAGCAGAGGCTCACAAAGACGAGTCTGGAGAATCTCTTTTATGATGATAGAGACTGTGGGAGCTGGGCCTGTTTAGTTTAGGGAAGAGAAGACTGAGAGGGGATGTCATTAATATAAATGTCTCAGGCAAGTGCCAAAAGGATGGTGCCAGAGTCTTTTCAATGGTGTGCAGTGACAGGACAAAGAGTAATAGCTGTAAACTAAAGCACAAGAAGTTCCACCTCAACATGAGGAAGAACTTCTTTTATATTGTAGGGGGCAGATCACTGAACAGGCTGCCCAAGGAGATCTTGGAATCTCCCTCTCTGCAGACATTCCACATCTTTCTGGATGCGTTCCCATGTAATCTCCTTTAGGTGACCCTACCTTGGGAGGCAGGTTGGACTAGATGATCTCTGGAGGTCTCTTCCAAACCTAACTATTCTGCAATTCTAAGAATTTTAAAGTCATTTAATAAGTGAGATGAGACACATTAACTAGTTAAAGAAACATAATAAATTAACAATATATTTTGTATTAAAGAATAGAATACTCCAGAAATAGTCAGACTAGCTTTTAATAATGTTGCCCAAAGGATCTATCTCCAGATTTCACAGTTTTGAAAAAACTCAATCTTTTAATTTTTCTCTTTAAAATAAATGGTTGCATCTGCCATCCTTTTGTGCTTTTCCACATTTTCAAAATTTGAAAGGCCTGAAAAATAGAATGGAGTTCTTTATTTACAGATAAGAAGATACTCACTGGTTGTGATCAATAGTGTTATATCTAGAGATTCAAGTAGCTCAGTTAGAACCATAACAGGCAGAGTTTATTACTGGTAAATCAATATGATGTCTCTTAGCCATGCATCTCTTTCAAGAATCTGTATAGTATAATGATTATCATTATAAAATAAAGTCCAGTCTCTCTTTTGCTATCTTCTGGTTTTGATCTTGTAAAACTGGGAATTGATTTTCCTGAAAATCAATATTATGTTTCCACCATGTGGCAGATACACCACTTAGCAACAGCTACAGGTGCCAGCCCTTGAGTAGGATAGGGAATGAATAAATGCTGGGGGAGAAATTGCTCAAAAATTTCAAGATCAACATCTCCAGGCTAAAGAGCTATTTATTTTCTGTGCCACGGGTGCAACACAGCAGCCTTCCCTAAGCAAACATGATGTGCATTTCTGATTGATTTTTCTGTTTTCCTCTGCAGATTTAACCATCAGCAAGAAATATCTCTCATTCGTATGCTGGATTTCCACAGATGTGAATAAAATCCTGCTCATCTCACATGAGAGAAAATTAAGGAAAGCAGAAAGCCAGCTGCTGCCCTGAAGAAAAGTTGGAAGTTCATCTACTTTGATAATGACAGTCATACAAAATATCAGACATTTCTGCTCTCAGCAATCCTTGTCACAGCTTTATTCATTTAGACAGACTAGATACAAGAATAGATGTAAAGAATCACTTAATTTTGTACAGGTATTAAAGAGCTATAAGCCTTCATTAGATATATAAAGACTGGTAACAAATCTGATTGTCTTTAGGCTATGCTGTGCCTCTGAGATCTCATCAGTATCTAAATCTGTCATAAAGCATGTTTAACAAAAAGTGTTGTCTGTTTGGACAATTTGCTTGCTTCATTAAGATGCTGTTACTGATTTCTAATAGAGGTTTTATCATTGTTATCCTAATTTTTCCTCTTATAAGCCAAGATACCAGGTCTTTCATGACACTACCTTTATGAAAATAGTTTTAAACAAACCACACACCAACTGTTTGTATGTCCTAGAGAGAGCCTTTCCAACTGTTCACGTCTTCAGGCAAGTCCCAACAGGGAAGCATAATTGTATTTCCAGTAGCTATTTTCTGAACATAACTAGTGAAGTTCATTCTCAGAGGCTAAAGAAAAGATAAAGAGTATTCTGATTTATGAATTACACAGGGATTTTTCAACACATCTGGAAATGGTATTTCTTTCTTCCTTTCTGTCATACTTTGTTTTTATTTTGGGGGTGTTGGTTTTTGTTTTGTTTTGGGGGTTTTTTTGCAATATGTTTTTCAAGAAAAGCTTCACATTTCGATAAAATGGCAGTAGCTATAAAATAATAAAAGTAATTTTTATAGGATTTGAGTATCAAGACATTATCCTCATATAGAGAATGAAATTAAAACAGTGCAGTCTTCCCAGCTTTGCCACAAACAGTTTACTTGTAGTGACAGATTTTATTGTGATCCCAGCTGCCTTCCAAAGAGCCAACATGTTTTAATTCTGCTGCATACTTATTTAGCAGATATGAAAGCCTGTCCCATCACACTGAAACATTTGAATTGTTTCGACATCAGTCTTCAACCAGCATTACCTTCTGTATCGCTTTATGATTCTACACATTTGGGTTGCTATGGAAAGAATGAACTACCCCAATAAATCTCTCTTTATGGGCAGTAAATTCAAACCTGATCAGGTTTCTGAGGATGCAAAAGATCTCATTGGCAAAGATCTCATTCTCCATGCTTTTGGCAATTATGTCATGCCCCATTACCGTCTCCACTACACAGCTTTATAGTTAGCAGCAAGCTTAATTCAGGATTGCAGTAGTTTGATAAGATTTTTGCCAGGATACAATTGTTTAGATGTAGGTCTGTAGTTACTATACTCCAGGTTTTAAAATTTCTATCTTTTTGTAGACTGTATCCTTCTAGTAGTATTCAATGAATATGAGAGTTTTGCTACAGTATTACAGTGCCCGGTTTTCAATATTTTTCTTTTACCAAAGATATTATTTAAAACATTATTTGATAATCTAATGAATCATACCCTAAGGTGAATTGTCATATATTTACATATTTATCATACCCATTGCTCAATAAGAGTGCTTTTGCCCAAATTCTAAATTGTGTATTTTAAGCTAATGTTCCCAATTTAAAAAAATCATAGATATATCTGGGCCTCAAAATTTCATTATTATCATAAAGAGCACACAATAATACCAGGTAAATATACACTATGTGCTTGTAAAACCAAAAAAAAATAATAAGGAAAAGTCATCTAAAACCTGACATCATTTTTATTTATAGGAAACCAGTATGTGACAAAGTAGTGGTTTTAGCTAGGCCTCAGATTGGCAGGCTCAGAGAATCTATGTGGATTGGTAGAGACAGCTATCACCTGACTGGGTAACCAAGGAAATATTTCACACCAGATGACACAAACCTAAGATATGATACAAGAGTAGGAGGTGTTTTTTCTCAGTTCCACCATGGCTGAAATACAAGCCAGACGTGCCAGAGCTGTTTTGCTGTGCTAGGCCTTGCTCCTGTTGCTGCTGCAGCTACTTGCTTTTTGTTTGAGTTCAGGGAAGTAGAAATATTTTGTTGTTAGTCTTTCTGTTTCTTGCTGGGTGTCTTTTGGGGGTGCTTATAGATCCAGAGTGATAGAATCTGGTCTTGGAAAGAAGTAGAAAATTGTTGTTATACCTAATTTGTGTAAGTGTGTGTGTTATATTGTAGTTTTCTCTAAATTTTCACTTTTCTGTATAAATACATATAGTTAGTTTCAGCATAAACCTAGTTTGGAGGAGTTTTTTCCTCTCCCTCTTTTTCCCTTGGCTGGTTAGGGGTAGGGAAACCCTTTCTCTCTGTCTTGGACAGTTGGCGTTTTGCCAGCTCAACCCTAAACAGACAATCATAGTACAAGAGATTATCTGTTCTTCAGCATCCAAACATTTTTCATCAGAATTTTAAATGACTCTCTCAGCATGGGGCTAGCTGTATTCTTACTTGAGAGGATCAATGCATGAGGTTTCTGGGAAGACAGGAAGATGTCTGTTTTATTAATCAGAATTTGAGTAGCATAATTCCTTGCACATAAAGTTACCTTATTCTAAGTCATCATGAAATGTTTATATTTCACAGAGCTGTCTATATTTGCAAAAGTCAAGACTAATTTTTTATCTCTATTATTTTACCCTTTGCAGATCACATATTTCAAATAAAGAAAATACATTTCAATAGTTACCAAGTTCAAAATCAAGAGAGATGCAGATAGATTTCCTAAAGAAAACATAATATTATTTAGATTTTTGTTTGTTTTCTTGTTTGTTTGGGTTTTTTCATTTTCATTTGCTGAATGGAAATTTCTGATATGGTTAATTTCAATCACTTTTGAGCTCTGGTGTTCTCTCAATTAAAAATGAAATTGTTTCTGCATCTATTCTGATGATTTCTTAGTCATTTAACTCAAGAAACTAATGGCTGAATAAGTTAAATGTGATTTTCAAATGGAAAGTGCCTCAGATAATTTTTTTCTATGTTTCTTATATCCTGGCAGTTGTGATAAAGTCCTTTCTAATTTATACTTTTATTTGTCTATATTTTCTTCCCACTATATAGTGATCATAAGCTTAGCAATATTTTTTCTTTCTTTTTTTTTTAATTTTTATTCCAGAGGCTCTGAAACAATATAAAAAATGTTGTGGACTTCCTATCATGATTATCTGACAATTTTGCAATGTGTATAAATCTTCGCATAATCTATCTGCCTTGGCATCTTCATTAGCACAGGAAACCCACTAAATCTCAATAGAAAATTACTCAGGACATGGTAGTAGATGTGATATAAGTATAAAGGCATTCTAGATAGACATAAAAATTTATTTCAGAAAGTTAGGAAATAATTTCTTGAACAAACATGATAGTTTGCTATTTCACATACAAATGTACCATGCCTACACTACAGCAGAAACACATGAAATTTTTGGGTCAAAACATTTATCTGAAGTTTTTTAAAAGAGCCCTTAAAGATAAAAAAAAATTATTTTTCTTTTCATCTATATTTTGTTAACTATAGTGAGAAAATCCCTGTTGTGATGTACAGTAAAACTTAATCAGAGTTTTACTTTCCCCTTCCATTCCACTTGCTAAATCATATTATCCCTTCACCAAATAAAACGTGCAGAACTTTTGAGGATTTAGCACAGAATATTTTCTCTGTAGAATACTACAGAAAGGCTCTAATAACCTATGAAAATGTATCATTATCGATTCAATTTGATAGTTCTTCATATGTCATTTCTATCAAGACCTCCCAAATCCATTTAGAATTCTATAATGATTTTACCCTTCTCATTTCCTATGTAGGTCTTCTGATAAAAGAAAAGAGAATTCATAACAATATCCTTAATATAAATCACTGTCTAAGTTCATCACAAAATAGAAGGAACTGACCACTGGTGGTGACTGCTCAAAAAATAGAGTAGTGCCTATGTTCACAAGATGCACCTATTGACATGAGGACTTGACTGAAAGGATTGAACGAATGTGTGTAACAGATGGACAGAAAATACTTTGACCTTGTAGCACTGACTGCTGAAACATCTGTGTGCATGTTAGAGAAGTAACTAGCAATGAACTTAAGGGTAGTACGAACTTAGGGAAACCTAAGTTAATTAATAAAAACATGAAGGACAAAGACATAGATATGTTTCAGACTTTTCCCAGAATATAAATATTTTAGTCTGGTACTGCAGAAAAATGCTTTTTTTTTTTGCTTTTTTTTTTTAAGTGGGATCCATATTCTCGAGAACTTTCTCCTTCTAAGGTATGGTACAAGGTCCTTTCCTAGGGAAGAAAATGGCAGTAGAATGAGGTGATGCCTCCATTTTGTTATGCAACTAAAACACACTACTCATCCTTGACATGAGAACAACAGCTTCCTATCACATCTGCCCAAGAGGATTTGACCACACAAGTTTCATGTTCCACAATTTTCTCCCAGGCTCCTTAATGTATATTCAGGGATGGGAGGAAATAAATTAGATATTACTCTCTTTTTTTTCTTTTTTTTTTCTGGCTGATCTGTCTGAGAAACATGCCATTAAATATTCTTTGATTCAAAGAAAAATGAGAAATGATGAATGTGACTCTGTGAGTGCAGACAGTAATGGCAAAACATTTTGGTATTGAGTGCCAGGTATATTTTTAAAAAGAATCTTGTTGATGCCAGACCAAATGTCTGCTGAAATTAAATTTGGCAGTCTGATTTTAATGAAAAGCATTCACTTCAAAGAAGTCTGAAACTGAGACTGCCTCCCTTCCTGTGAATCTCATGTTCCTTGACTAAAGACTTACTATTTTTCTCTTCATACATAGAAGTACAGGACAACATATATAGTTATTACAATTGCTGACCAGTCGAGGAACTGAAATTTGCTGTACTTTTTATCGTCTTTTGTATTCTACCATTTTCTCTTTTTCCCTCTTAGTAAAGAAGTATTTCCTTTTCTTTTCTCTATATTGTGCTGAATTTCATTGTTAGCATCCATTTTGAAGTGAAATTGAAAGAATTAACAAACTATTAACAGCAGCATTGGAATTCCAAGAGGGAAATCAACAGAAAATTGCATTTAGGGTTTGAGTTTTTCATATATTTATGAGGTGGTTTGTTGGGGTTTTTTTGCTAAAAGGAGTCATAATGATTATTTACACTGACTGTATGCCTACTTAAGCCAATATATATCACCCAACAATTCATGTAATAACTTTATTGCATCAACAAAGGTTTTTTGTTTGGTTTTGTTTGGTTTTTTGTTGTTGTGTTTTGGTGGGGTTTTTTTCCTTCTCTAGTAAAACAGTGAACTGTCCTGGTGTCTTCTGTAGTTACTAATGTCCATCAATTTTTGGGCTATTCACAAGTAAAGAAGTTCACAGAGCCTTCTTTGGGAAAGAAAACCCTCAGACCAAGACACCTCATACCTTTGACTCATTACAGTTCAGCTTTCATCTTCTGTTTGAAGGGAGCCATAGAGTGCCCAATGCATTGATAGATGACAATATTGTAATGACAACACTTGAAAGAAAAGGTAGGATGTAAGAGAGTCTCAAGGCTCACAGATGTAAATTATTCAAGAATAAGGTTAAACAAGGAAAGATGAGAGGAATTCACTTTGTTTAAAATTCAAAGTGTTTCAGCACACCGGCCCTGGGCAATTCTTTCAGTACACCAGCCCTGGGCAAAGCTAGAAAAAGAGAGGAGTTTGGTTTTGCAAAAGAAGATCCAAGGACAAACTTTAAGTGTGATTCTGTCAGAGAGAGACTAGAAGGGGCTGTTTAAATAAACAGCTAAAAAGTTTTGACACTCTAAACAACTAAATAACATAATTCAATGCATTAGTGGACCAAGGTCTATCTTATATTAGCTAGACTTCCTTAATGTGCAATATGTTAGAAAGACAGGAATGATAATTTCCCCGTAAAAGGCAATTAAGGACCTAGATAGGTTTGTTGGCCACTGTGCCAGTGTAGTACCCGAGTTTCAACAACTTTTCTTCCTCCTCTATGATTAACTCCCAGATGTATTTATGGGCATTTCCATTTGGCTGGATGGCTTTTCCAGTTCCTTTCTAACCACATGACAAGCCTTCCTTTTCCGTGGTTATCACAGAACTCTTTTTCTAAGCTCATGACCTTAAACTTTGTACTATTGCATGCCAACCTACTATTGCTGCCGAGGTTACAGGGTTGCCTAATTCTCCCTATAATTTTTTTGCCATGACACTACCTTCCAAGTGAGTGGTTTTAATGCAAGTCAATACTATATTTTAGTTTAGAGTTTATATTTTCAAAATCATGATAAAATCTTAGGCATGCAGTCACAGGACAAGTAGGAATAGCTGCAAACAGAGAGAGTAGATGAGATATTAGCAAAAAATTCTTTACTGTGGAAGTGACGAGACATTGGAGCAGGTTACCCACAAAACTTGTGGATGTACCATTCCTGGAAGTGTGTAATGACAGGTTGGATGGAGCTCTGAGCAACCTGGTCTAGTGAAAGGTATCCCTGATCATGGCAGCGGATTTGGAACTAGAGGATTTTTAATGTTCCTTCCATCTCAGGCCATTCTATGATTCTATGATATTCCACAATCCATTTGATAATTTTTAAAACCTTACTACTCTGTTTGCTGAGTTTGCCTATTATTTATTACGTCTTTATTTTGGGTGCCAAAGTATTTTTAAAGAGGTTCTGGTTAATAGACCACATTTAGTTATTTATTTAAATAATTAAAAATCTTGGAAATTTTATAGGATTCAAACATTTTTATTTCAGTATTTCACTTAATTTAATTCTGGGGTTTTTTAAATTTATTTCCATCCATTATAGTCCTTATATTTCTAATCCTATATCTGTTTCCTCTCTGATTTTACCTGCTATATGTCAAAGACATTAACACTGAGAAAGGAAAAAGACAAGTTCCTAAGCTCAGCACCTGACATCCAAATTTATTACTGAATATTTTATTTATTATTAAAAATGTATTATAGAATTGAATGAGCAAAGCACATAAGCAGGAGTTACCCAGGGGAAGGCATAAGTCATTTAGTGACAGGTTACATATACTTAATGCAGCTATTCACTTTTTTTATTCATGAAAAACTGTGTGGATGCTACATCAAGTGTTGAATACCTTGATGGCCTTGACCCTTTTTGCAATTGAAGGCATCTTCAAATATATTTACCCATATGTTATGTGGACCTGTTCCCATTTAGAAAGGATTAAAATGGAACATGGAATGTCAAACCTTATTACAAAGATGTGCCATATTTAATTTTAAAAAGCAGTTTGAGAGGTGCTTACTAATTCTATTTATTAATTATGAAAACTAAGTCTGAGCGAATGGATGTTCAGAGAGGTAAGCCATGCCCTCTACAATGAGAATGCTAGCATAAAAAAACAGCCAGTAATAGAATATTATCTTCAATCACCCTTTACAGCATTTCGTTCCTTCAGTAAAGCTCTAGTAAATTTATCAGGATTATTAACTTACCTTTAGAAATATACCCTACTTCCTGAAAGTGTGTTAAGCAGTAAGTCCATCACTGAGGTTGGGACTTGAAGACATTTATGTGTGGAAATTTAGAATGAAGTTATTCTTTTCAAAAAAATGAAAAGGCATAAATTTACCCAGCCTAGTTTTGAAATTGAATTGTCATACCTGTATTAAAAGAGGTGTTGCTCAAAACTACCTAATTGCTGAAAGGACAGCAAGATCCCCTAGTAAGGATTTACATGTGAAGAAATCTTTGGAGGCGGCTATTTCGATCCACTGACTGGAGAGTGTTTTAAGGCATATTTGCTCCATAGTTGAGTGTTTCAGTTAACTATCTAAATCTTGATAGGACGAATTCATTTAAGACATCTCAGAATGTTTTGGGGTTTGTTTTGTGGTGTGATTTTTTGTTTGTTTTGATTTGGGTTTTTCTTAACTCATGCACATATGTTTGTTTCACCCTTGGATCTACTTCTATACAAAGAGTCAAGATTTCTATTGATCAATATTAAATTTCTGTAAGTAAAAAGAATCTTGAAATTCACTTTTCCAGGGTGTCCTGGGCTACACAAAAAATTCTGTATCCACCTTTTCTTTTCACTTTTATCCAAATATGTCCACTAATTTGGACTGCAATGGGAACTTGAGATAAGAATGGTACTATTATCCTAGGAGAAAGAAGCATGCATTCACAAGTGTGAAAGACTGGAAGACAGATGACTCAGATAACCAAGATACAAGCTAACAATCTGCACCCTCCAGGTGCTGAGGGCCTGCACAGCCAACACCTCAGGCTATAAAGTGGGTGTTGAACAAGATAAGGAGAGAAGCAAATCCTGTGAGACAGTGTAGTGTTTCTTTGTCCTTACACAAATGGTACAACTGTGATAACTCCCCTCCAGGAAAGCCCCAGGACAATCCACCTGTGGTCTGGAGGTATTCATCTCTGCTGATGGACCATAATGTTCTCACTGCCATGATAGGCAGCTGTAACATCTTAGGTGTCAAAGACTTATGACATGTCCCATGATCCATTATTACGGCATCCATTGTAAAACTCCCCACCCCAGAGGAGGTACTGAGGTCATTTCCACCTAGCTTAAACCCAAAAAAAGACCACACTCAGACTTCACTCAAGATAGGGTTTTTCTCCCTCACCACACAGGACTCTTCTTACCACCTGGCGCTTCTACCACCACCTCTACAGATCCAAACTGCTGCCACCGAAGTTGCAACAACCGAGTCTTGTTGTTGGATCCAATGGTTCTTCCAGTTGCCTGGGGGGTCCACAGCCCCACTCTGCCTGCCTGTACCAGCACTGCAGCCTCACTGCAGCCTCATAAAAGCATCTGCCTGTATTGCATTCCAGCTATCCATCATTTCCTTCCAGCACTGACTCTCCAACAATTCCTTCCAGGTTTTCTGGGCATGGAGGAGGAGAACCACGTGGAAGGATGGTCATCTTGCCTCTGTCCCATGGCCATGTGTGATTTTTTCCAGATGAGGGAGGCTGGCTGCCATCTCAATTTGGGCCAGTGGACGGGGCTTGGGAAGTTTCTCCTCATTGGTTGGTTGAACCCAATTTTATTATTATCAGTATTTTTTCTGATATTCTTCTTGATAAAGAGCTACTTTTTCACTTACATCTGGGTGTATTTGGCCTCTCTCTCTATTGGAGAAGCCACGGTTATTGAATCCAAGGAAGGAGACTTCTGTCCGATGTCTCCACCCCCCAAATTGTCTCAAACCAAGACATAGAATATGTCCAGTATGAGAGTAGACAGCCTTCTCAAAGTAAAAATCCATACATTTATTTAAAGAATCACCATATCTGACTTGTAGATGCTGTGGCTCTGCAACCATTTCATTACCTTACTTGTACTATCAACCCTTTTTTTTTTTTCTAGAAGAGAATTCAGTGCCAGTCTGAACTGGGGTTCCATGGGGTGCAACCATACCTCACATCACATGTTACAAGAACACATGGGCTGATATTAATAATTGTACCCTTAGCTTTGTTTGGTTATCTTCAGTTATTAAAATAGCTGACAATCAGAATTGCTAGATTGTGGCAGTAGAACTGTGTTTCTCTGCATCTTTTGACATTCAGCTTCTGTCTTTTAAGATTGTCTATACCTTACCTTCTCTTTCCTTAATCTTAGAATTGTAAACAATACATTGATGAAGGATCTTCATGTTTTTAACCAGAAAATTACAAATAACTGTTAAATGTGATAAATGCATTGTGCCCCTTGATAATAATGGTGATGTTAAGTCCATGGTGATGCAACAAGGAACATTTTCATGTGCATGTTACTGGGAGCATAGGTCTTCTTGAGCCTATGATGAATGTAATCCCCAAACACTATTAGAGCACAATTAATGGTTCCTATCTTTCACCAGTGTGTTTTAGAAACAAAGTCATGACCCCTCTGTCTGACCATATTAAAAAAATCTACATTTCTCCAGGTTCTATTGTGCCAGAATAGCCCAACAGAGTCTATTTGCTTCATTCTTTTCTCATATACCTTTAAAGAAATCTCCAAGACTCACTTTACCATCCCTTTGATGGGTTAATCACACTCCTAAACTGTTTTCCCAAGAGTGGTCTTTGCATTGCATATAGTGTTCCATGATGTAACTCATTACAGCATTTAAGAAATAACATATGCTTTATCTGTTTTTAAAAGTTGTATGATTTTTAATGGTAAATATCTTTGTTTTCATTTTTATATAGGGATACAATTTTTATCTAACACCATCAGCATTTGGGCTTTAGAAACATGAACTTTAAAAGGATGAAGTTGGAAAGCAGAAAGAGTGAGAAGGAAGAGCAGTAGCAACTAAGTTCTTTGCTATGGCGAAGAATCCCCCTCATGTTCAGTGCTCCTAAATATAAAATTAGAAGTGTTTCACTGCACCTGAATTACCTTGCCTCAGATAAGTAATTCCAATAGATCAGCTTTAGTGATAATCTTCTACCTTTAAATTTAGACTCACTGAAACGTCTGGTTCCTTCAGAACATAATTTTCCAGGCTGAAGAAGTTGTCCCCTGGAGTTGCAGCTAGCATTAAAGGGAGAGACAGATTAGTGATATTATACAGTATATTAAGTTACTCAAACCTTGAGTCATTTTTCAAGATTTTGAAATGTTTATATACAAAGTTTCATTTTAGGGAATGTGTCATATCACAATTATTAATGGGAAAAGTGACTGAAAGATCAAAAAGCTTTCTACAAGCAAAGAGATAATGGAGGCAGGCAAACACAAAATTGGAAGTGAACAGAGGCTAGCAAACAAACTTGTGATCAAGGCTAAGGGAGAGCCAAAATATAAAAGCTCATATAATGGAAATAGATTTTAAATGATATTTAAATATCCACCTGCCTGAGATGAAAATTATTAATGTGATACGAAAAGTTAGAAAGGTATATCTTATGCTTTGCAGGCACATCATAAACTTTGGGGTTATAGATAAAAGATGCTAAGTTCTGCCAAAAGTTGAGCCTTTTTGAACTTTTTTGAAAATAATCTGATTACATCTAAGATTTTCAAAAGCAACTAAGGAACTTAAAGGCCTAAGTGTGGATTTGCTTCACCTAACTTTAACCTCATTCTAGATAGACTTAAGGTTGGAAATCTACACTAAGTTAGTTGTCAGAAAGCTGCTGGCTGGTCTACACAAGTCATTAATTTTCTTCCATAGCCAATGTAAACAGACACGTTCCTCCAGAACTGAAGTATTGTATACTTCCTATTTTGTGATAATGTGAGTTGTACTCTTTTTCTGGGAATCAGCTGTGCCTTTCTCAACAGTAGCATTTTATACTCTTTATTTAAAAGTAAAAATATTTACATAAGGTACGGTGCAGAAGAAAAATAATCCCAGCTTCTGTAAATCCATATGCACTTCAATATCCTACGTCCCCTTGTCTGTCCTGTAATCACCAGAAAAGGTCTGGGTATTTGTGCTATGTAAAATTATGTTCTTTTTTGAAAAACACTGCTTTCTGTCTAGAAAAAAGCCCAAAATTTCATACATCAAGGCTCCTCCTGCTGGAACCACCCTCTTTCATAGAGATGGCAAATGAAATGTCCGTTCATTAAATAGGGTGTCCAGTTATATTTATATTATGTATCACTTCCACTCCACTTGTCTGTCAGTTTTGCATAAACAGAAGTCTTAGTTAATCTAAAACCGGAATACATTTCCACATTTTTCCTCAGGGGTCATGGAATGTCAAAAAGTATTAGCAGACTTAGTTGACATCTAAAAATGCCCCAGGATACTACAGTACCCCTGGGTGAAGAATAAAAGGGTATTTTATGCAAACAAATGTATGGAGATATGAAAAAAAACCAAAAACCAAAACCAGCCAACCAAACAAAACCCCACAAACAAACAACAACAAAAAAATAAAAAAGGAAAGAAAGAAGAAGAAGCAAATAATGAAAGGACAAGCAAGACAAAGATTATTACACATTCCCTAAGCACTATGGGAGGAATTGTGCTTCAACCAGTAGGAAAAAAAAAGAAAAAAACAACAATTTTCATTTCTTTTCAGATAATTAATGCAGCCTTGTCTTATAAAGGGGATGAAATAAGGCATCTTACAAAAAAATGCAAAGACTATGATGATCTTAGCCTGATTCAAAATGAACAATCTAACCAGCTTTATATGAGCTAGGTTAGAGTTTCCTAGGCTGTTGGGTATGTACACAGAAGATACTCAGGGCTGGGAGAGAGTATTGAAGAAAGAGTTAGAGTAGGAAAGTCAATGTAACCCTGCTTGCAACCAGTTCCAGACAAGGGACATCAACAGCTGAATGTGTTTATGTTGGGATATAGGGAAAACCAGCATAATTTTCAGAAGGCCATAGGGAAAATTACAACTCTATAAGAAAAAGTAAGTAAAACTTCTAATTCCTAAGATAGACCCAAATCTAATGTGAAGATTTGGCTTTAGTTGTCTTAGTGTTTGGTTTTGGGTTTTGTTTCATAAGCATGTAAGTGTTTTCATAAAGTGAGCTGAGACATTCACAGTCTCTGCTGAGCTTTCTGTGGGCAAAAAGAATATTAATGCAACCCACACACCGGAAATAGTAGAAGTCAAGCAGTTTAAATTAAAAAAAAAAAAAGAAATGGGGGGAAAAAGGTTCCCCAGAGAACTGGTCACGGCACCAAGCCTGACAGAGTTCAAAAAGCGTTTGGAGGATACTATCAGGCACATGGTATGACTTTTGGGAACGGTCATGTGCAAGGCTGAGGGTTGTACTCAATAATCTTTGTGGGTACCTTTCAACTCAGCATATTCTGTGACTCGGTGATTCTGTGGTTCAGGCAACTGTTATGTAAACAACGGCTTGAAAGAAGGTGTGAAATGCATATTTCCAGAATATCTAGTGGAAGGCTATCTAGTCCACTTTAATCCTGTTTAACAGCAGAATTCTAGCTGAAGCACCTATGCTAGGAGTATAAATGTTTGGATCTCCTTCTGTAGTCAATAAGGACAGGAAGAGAGGGGTAAAAATGCCTAGAACATGATGAAACCTATCAGAGTTGCAACCTGTCCTCTGAAGGGTCTCCATCCATTGGCAGTCACCCCACCCTATCCAGCATCAGATCAAGTGGGAGAGTGATTGTTCCTCATCAGTGTCAGTCTGTTGGGATTCATGCATTTTCAGGCTAGCAAACCAAAAACAAGTTTGCAAGTGCCAGCTTCTAAGATAAGAATGGAATTTGTCTAGAGAGCTGGTGCAAAAGCAAGAAACGAAGCCTGCAGAAGCCCCAAGGAAAACACATCGTAAGAACTCTTTTTAAAAAGTTAAAATAAGTTGCATAAGGACTGTTTAGATCTAGCAATTTTGTGAAATATATATTAGTTAACAATTAGCTATAGCTGTCTTATATTAGATGGTTTGCATGGTGTGTGTAAGTTTTAGCATTGTGCGTAACTGTGTGGAATTATAGTCCTGTGTAAAACTCTTCTTGTAGTCAGTATATCCCTGCGCAGAAGTGGATAAAAAGCCTTGATGTAAATATAGTTAAGCTCTTCTGCCTCTGTTTCACCATTCCGCTAGTAACTGTAACCTAGGATGAAGACCATGAAATAAACTACCAGAAAAACCCATAAAG
>JAOXXN010000001.1:60693195-60707207 GCA_026770055.1 Myrmophylax atrothorax
GAGAGAACTGGGGTTGTTCAGCCTGGGGAAGAGAAGGCTCCAGACAGACCTTACAGCAGACTTCCAGTAACTAAAGGGGGCAACAAGAGAGCTGGAGAGGTACTTTTTACAAGGGAATCTAGGGATATGACAACAGGGAATGCCTTTTAAAAACCAAGCTAGATTTAGATTAGGTATTTGAAAGTTGATGAGACCTTGGCACAGGTTGCCCAAGAAGGTGAGGCTGTCTCATCCCTGGAAGTGTTCAAGGCCAGCATGGATGTGCCTTTGAGCAACCTGGCCTAGAGGAAGGTGCCCCTTCCCATGGCAAGGAGGGGTGGAACTAGATTATTTTTAGGCCAACCTAAACCATTCAATGATTCTATGATTTCTCCCCCTTTTTATCTACAATGCTTGTAAACACCTCAAACTCTCCATTCTTCACACTATTTCTGTTCTACAAATGCTAAAAATATGTCTAACCTGAACTTTTGAAATGTTTACACCCTAAACCAATGCACATGCCCCTGCTGAATCTAGTATTTCTCTGTGTGTGGAGTAAAGAGTTCTATGTCATGCCTAGATGTTTGTATATACAAACACCTGTACATTTTGTATGTAAAGATTCAGATAATCTTTAGATACAATCAGAAATTTTTGCAGCTTATATTTTCAACCTTCTTTGGCAACACTCTGAATTTTCTTCCTTCTCTCCAGTTCATAATCATTTCCAGGGCTGCCCTTTAGAGCCCATTGTGTTATCAGTGTGACTGCTTGTAGCATCAGTTGTATGATGCATAGACAGGACTTCTTCCTTGAACATGCAGCCCAGCAAGGGCAACCAAGGCACCAAGTAGAGCTGTACTTCTGTACTAGCTGTCTAGGAATTGTCCCAAACCCCTTCATATCATGAAAATATTTCTTTTTCTGTTGGAATGTAGTGGGTCTTGGATTCTCTATATCCTCGTCTCAATAACCTTAGATCACAACCTTGAGTCTCTTCTGGTCCTTTCTGCCAGAGGCTCTAGATGGGGCCATTGTCCCTGCCCACAGTTTAAAGTAGGTTTCTCACATTTTGTCCTGTCCAGACTGCCCCAAATGCCACAGCATGAATCATGTCCTATATAATTTGTTCAAAGTCTTGCTGCTGCCCAGGACCCTATTAAAAACCATTCTTCTTCCAAGTCACTCTATAGAGAGGTCTGAAACCTGGAATATGCATTCTTCAAAACCCCATAACATCTAAGAAAACTTGAGCTTCTCTTTTGTTAGTTGGTGAAGTTAATAGCTGTTATTTTATTGATCACATCTATTGGGATACAATAACACCCATCTTTCCATTTAATTTCAAAAAGCTGGATCCCTTCTGCAGGTGTTTTGACCTGTGTTTTATGACAAAAACCAGCTTTTGTTATTACTCTTTTTGTTTTCTCAGACACTTCCTCTGCCATGTTGCCCAACACAATGATATCAGCAATGTCTTGCAGGTGTTCACCCTGTTCCAGTGCAGTCTGGATCGGTCCATGGCAAAAGGTAGGGTTGTGTTTCCACAAGTGGGTTTAGTTGATTTCAAGTGTACTAGATACCCCTCCAAGTAAATGCATACTGTGGCTGGCTGGCACTCTGCTGCCAAAGGGGTAGAGAAAACATGCATTAGTAACATCAGTTGTTCTATACCACTTATCTGCCTTTGACTACAGTTTGCACTGGAGTTCAAGCATGTTCAGTAAGGCAGCACTTAGTGGTGGTATGACTTTCTTAATGCCATGATAGTTCACTATAAGCCTCCAGTTTCAGATTTTTGCACTGACCTTATGGGAATATTAAAAGATGAGCAAGTCTTGCTGGTCACTTCAATGGTCTCCAGTTGCTGAATCAGCTTATTAATAGTAACCAGGGAGTCTCAGTTGGTATTATATTGTCACATCTACACTGCCATGGTATCTATTGCCTCCTGCTATTACTCAACACCGAGCAACCACAAATGTGGCCAGCCTAACCTCACAGCACTATCTGTGACTTTTGTCATAGAATAGAATCATAGAATCAACTAGGTTGGAAAAGACCTCTGAGGTCAAGTCCAGTCTTTGACCATAGCTTCTCTATCCCTTATTTGTTTTGTCCTGACACTTCACAAATGCTGCCCCATAGGTTTTTGTGCTCAGATCAGGTAGTTAAACTCATGCTCAGGAGCTATGACTTTGCACACTGTAACATCATTCCTAAAAACAAGTCAGACCCCAGTCAAGTAGTTATCTCATTACTTCTCACACTAGGCAATCACATGTTCAGTCTCATTGTCTTTGTTGATAAGAATTCCTTATTTACAAATAAAAGCTCTGATTTGACATCTTCTTTTATGCAACTTCTAAAGAGTCTTAGTATGATCTATTTGACCTCTGTCAACTTGACAGTAATCTACTTATCAAAAATAGGTTAAAATCTAGGCTAGGCATAATGTGCAGGATGCAGTTTACCAACTTTGACTGCCTCATTTGAAATGTCTGGAACATACATGACTTGTGACAAAGCTAAGGAATATGACACAGGAGTCATGGGAGAGCTAGACTCACACAGTCACAGCAGTGACTTTAAATTCTATAACGCAATTCAGTCTGAAAAGAGGATACCTACATTTAGTCACTTGTTACAAAAATCCAAATGTGAGTATGGTATTCAAAACCTACTTTTGTCATCCCACTAAAATGAGGCCAGTGATAGACTCTTCCAGTAGCAAAGACTTCTGAGAGTCTTCCTGAGACTTTTCAGTCTGTGCAACAGTCAATATGGGGTTTTTAGGGTTTCTGGGCATCTTACAGGATAGTCACAGCCGAAAGTCACTTCCAGCAAAGACTTTGAAGTTTTTCATACTCACATTTTCTTGACATCATGGTTTGTATTCCACAGTCTGCAGGCTTCAGGTCTCAGAACCTAGAATTGAAGCCACATTTAGATCTGCCACAAGAGAGGCTACCTTGCAGAGGGAGCAGAAACGTAAAATCCTGTCACATGTCAGGCCCACCAGATAGAATGCTCAAGGGCTGAGCTGTGGTAAAGGTGTGTTAGGCAGGCTTCCCCAGTGGAAAACTACCTGCTGGACAAGCACTCCTAGGGTACATCCCAAGTAGCACTTCTGATAAAACATGATATTTTGTGACAGAGTCACTCTGTGTGAATGTTCTGGTTCAGAATGAAGTGTCCTCCAAAAGTGCTTTACCAGAAGAAAAGAGCTGTGGATGATACACTCAAATGTAGACATCTAAGCTGTAAAAGTTAAATTTAGGAGAGATGTATCCTGTATAATATTGCTGTTTGTGGGGGTGTAGGTTCTAGAAAAATAAACTCTGCTCATACCGGCTCAATCTCAAAAGATTTTCTTCTTTCCTTGTGAAAGTTTTACTTTTCAGTAAATGTTTCATATCAATCCTTTGAAATATTTAGACTTTACTCTTACACCATGAACATTTTGTATAAAGAAATGTATTTCCAGAAAAGTGATTTTCTATCTTCCTGCATTCTCATAAGCCATGATGAATATCCTCAAGAGAGTACAAATATCCTTCTATGCACTTTTTCATACCTGTTTCTAAGCTGTAGCTGTACTTAGCAATATTCAAGAAGAGTTGCTCCAAAGAAATTCATGATTTTGTGTTCATGGAATTACCAGTTGGGAATGTCACCACCTATTTTTTATTTGCAAATATATCAACATTTGAGAATACTTTTGTCTTTAAGAAGGAAAAAAAGACAATTGGAAATCTGTATATTTTAAATTCAGATAGTTAATTATTTATCTGGAAACAGTTTTTCCTTGGCAATCATGTATAGATTTAGTCTCAGGGGGAGTTTGTAGATTTTATTTTTATTTTATTTTATTCAATAAAGTGTGTAGTCCTATGTGTTTGATGGGATCTTCTGTTTCTGTGGCAATAAAACTTGTATGAGGTTAATTCTTCCTTACCATAAGGTTACTTTTATCACCCTCACTGGGAGCTCTGCAGCATGTATTAGCATGTATTCTACCTTGACTTAGAAATGTAAGGAGTTGTAATGTAAATTAAAGACACCTCTGTGGAAAAGCAATATAATCTGAGATAGTAAAGGTTTCATAATCTATAGTGTTCAGGTCAGTCAAGTCTTTAAACGACCTGGATTCTGTATGTTCAGCTGACACAGTTTAACCCCAATAGGTAACTACGTGCCACACAGTTGCTCGCTCATTCTCCCCTAGTGGAATGGAGGAGCAAAATCAGAAGGGTAAAAGTAAGAGAAGTCACCGGTTGAGATACAGATATTTTAATAACTAAAAAAAACCCCTCAAACAGAAAACACAAACCAAACCAAACAAAACAAGCCAATAAAGGTGAACAGAGACAAAACACATGATGCAAAAGAACCCAGCTGCTCAGCACCCACAGACCAACACCCACTCATTCCCTGAGCAATTCAACCATGATCAACCTTTCTCCACCCCCCAGATTTTATTGTTGAGTGTGATATCATATGGTCTGGGATATCCCTTTGGCTTGGCTATGTCTTCTCACAACTTGTACACTCCCAGCCTACTCACTGGTGGGGAAGTGTAAGGGGCAGGGAAGGCCTCTGTGTCAGCACTGTTCAGCAATAACTGAAACATTGCTATACTATCAACACTGTTTTCATCTCAGATCCAAAACACAGCCTCATACAAGCTACTATAAAGAAATTAAGCTCTATCCTAGCCAAAACCAATACAATATTCACCCTTTATTTCATACCACTTACATCAGGTTCATGTCCTACACTATAAAATAGATCTCTATTACCTCCCATCCTTTTATATATACACACAGGTATCATTGCCTTAGTCTATGGACCAACTCTATGAAATGTCCATAAAATGGCCATGAAATGTAATACTCATAAAATACCTGTTGAGTTTGTTTGGTCAATGATTTTGTTCTCCACTTGTTAGGGTGGTCACTCCAGGCAGGAGAGGTGGTCTTTGTGTGGCATTACTGGACACCAAAACAGCTCAAGTCAGATCACTGTCCATCTGGCACTGTTTCGTGTGAGGCTTGTCTTCCACTGGTTTGGGTGGTTCCTGCTACACACAGTTGAAATCATGGATTACTAGAATTTAAAGGTATATCCATTACACTATCTGTCCCTGGACCCTTTGGACCAGGCCATAGAGTTTAACATTGCAATTAATTTCCCCCCTGTCTTCTAACTTACTTAGCAGCAAGAGTTTCCCATTATAATATTTATGGCATATGGCAAACACAACAGTAGTGACATACATCATATAACACTGGCATCATAAATCAATGGCATCATAAAATTCATATAATGAGTTACTTTCACCCAAAAGAAGTATGCTCATTAGTTGAAGTCTCTTAATTTTACTAGTTCCATCCTGATCTGAGCACAGGCATAGCATACTGTAAAATTAAAAATGGCAAGAGCAATTTCTGAAACTGCAGTCAGAGATTAAATACATGCTATCTATGTAGAAAGTCTGTAGAGTTTCTCATTAGCAACAGCAGTACATGCTTTTTCTTTCACAGTTCTGTTACATTAGTTGAATGCTTTGCATTTTTATTAACATTAAAATATTGGACAAATCACTACAGACTTTCTATCCCAAGGGCTTCAGTAGTTGGAAAAGTTCCTTACATGTGCCAGCTATGATGAGTAGTCCAGTACAGACACTGAAAAGGAGAGAGGGATTGGTTTGCAGGCCTTTATTTCTTTGTATAAAAATATTTTACTTTTGATCAAAATCTCTAGTGTAGGATTTCCTATTTGTTTTTGTGCAGAAGGATCATAAGATGCTCAAATGTGATTTCTGGGCAAGGCACACTTCCAGAATCCATTGATAGCTCTGCAGCCCACTCCATTCCTTGTTAGGTTGTTCAGTGAGTAGGCAATGAAAAATCTCCTCTGCAGAGATAGATGAATTCCACCAGTAGTCTGGAAAATGTGTTCTCTTCCCTCTGGACTGGCAGAAGATTAATGCACTCCAAGGCTTGCCTAGTCTTAAATAACACTGAAAGAATAAGAATAGCAGGTTCCTTGGTTTGATTTGCCCTAACCCAGGAAATTAAAACCCATCAGAATATAACTGTCTAAAGAAATTAAATTTGAAGTATTAATATTATTGTTCTTGTCTGTATATCCAGGAGTATCTGAACATTCCTAATCCAAATTACTAAAAGGTATCCTATCATCATAAAAATATTATGTTTCCAGGTGAAAGAAAGAAGGCGGCTTAATTTTGTTTTAGTCCTTCTATAGATAAAATGCAGAACTATCTTAAAAATGCAGTAAATTTTCTATTGAATCAGACTAATTGTATATATAGTCCAGTACTCTGTCTCAGAAAATAGCAGTGAGAAAGACTATTTAAAGAGAGTATGTAAACCTGCTTATTTTCTGAACCATCCCTGTTATAGTTCTCTTGTAACTACAAATATTGTACTTGACATTCTAGAGGGAAAATCCCTTCCCTAGTCCTTTTAGTATCCCTTTAACGATCTGTTATCTGGGCATTTTTTCAATCCCTTCTTGAACTTGCTGATTGTGATTGCCATCAAAATGTCCTCTAGGAGAAAGTTCCAGGAATTCGCTGCCCTTCATGCAAAAATATTCCTTGTCTTATGTTTTTAACTGGTCTCTTATTACTTCCCCTGAGCATCCTAGTTCCCATATTGTGGGATTTGGGGATCATTTCCTTTCATGTATCTTTTCTTTTTGTAACTGGACAGAAATTAATGTTTCTAGCATGCTCTACCCATGTCAGCTTTAAGCTTTTGTATCTCTAAGCTAAACAACCTGAAATATCACAGTCCATTCCACAGCAGCTGATTTCAAGAGTTCTGGATAATCATGTCAAAATAGTCCTAGGAAAATAATTCTTTTTTGAAGGGTAGCCCAAAACTAGATACAGTACTCCAACTGAAACTTCGTGCAGAAGGATTACTTCACACATCCTGGAGATTCACATCTTACAGTATTATGTATTATAAATGTTATTTTTTTACATCATTATGCGAATGAGTACCCCACTTAGTCCTATTTTGATGATAAAATACTATTTTTTTTTATTGTAACAAAACAAAATCCTTTGTGTCAAAAGTCTTGAGATATTCTTCCCTGAGATTCTGACCAAGGACCCACTCCAGCACTCTTGAAAGTGCTTGCAGATCTAATGATTATTTTTAGACCTGCCTATACTGGGGAGACTAGTTTCCTTTGATATCCAGACTGCCTTGACTTCCGGTGAAAATCCAAGACAGGAGTCCAAATTGAGTGAGGTTGTGAAGGCCTGTTTTTTGTCCTAGAGCTGTAAGATTTAAGATGTTTCTTCCTTTGACTTTTGTCAAGAATAATTTGTGTACCTTGCCTCCTGTTTCATTTTCATGAAGAAGGGGCTTCACTTTCATTTTTCTTCCTCTCCTCTTCCTCTCCTGATAGATAAACAATCTATAACGCAGTATTTAAGACCAGATGCTGCAATTGAAAACAATGAAAGTTTCCTCCAAGTCCAACCAGACTAGTGGGCTACACATTGACAGCTGTTTCACACAGTACATGAGCATTCACTTCACACCAAGCAGTAGAAATCCACAGGCTAAAGATTCTTTCTCATCCTTTCTCCTCCCCCACCCCCAGCAAATCCATGCCTGAACAGAACACAGAATCACATTCCCTCTCTGATAGTCTGCAAAACAAGGATGGGAGAGCACAAGGCATATCTTATTTCCATTACTTGGCCTATGCCCAGACATAGCAGCAGCAGGATTTCTCTGTTGCTTGAAGCAGGTTAAAAACATCAACCTGCCTCGCATCTACTCAGTGCATTCTAGCTCTGATGAGCACAGATGCATTTTTTTTTCTTTAATGAGAATGTATCACCAGTACAGACAACATTTGCGCAGCTGGCATGCATATTTCTGCACCATATGCTAACTTACCTAATTTAGCAGAACAAGCACATCATCATCCTGCTTAAAACAAAGTCAGCCTAGATAAAAAAACATTTTGGAACAGTTAAACTTTTAAAAACACAGTCTAGGAAAAAGCCAAAAGGATCTTTGTTGTTACTGGTTCACTTTGAATCATACACTGACATAGTCTTGCAACCTCAAGGGAAACATGTTAAGGTGGTGCTTTTCTGAAAATACAATTAGCGCCCAGTGGAGGTGGACAGAATGTGCCAATAGATAGACCACGTCTTAATGCCTTTTATATTAAATAAAAGGCAATACACAGAGTAGAAAAACGCAAAAAAATAATAATGAAATAAGGGCAGCATGGGAAAGTAGTTCAACTCAGCCAAACAGGGACCACCAGAAAAGGTAGGTTAGGACCATAATATGATCAAGTGACAAGCTAGGAAAGTAATCATTATAAATGAATATAAGTGGGACAATATTGCATTTGTCAAGGCTAGGGAAAATAACATTATTCATATTGAAACAGGAGACAACCTAATGAGCTTTAGATTTATAAATGAAATGGGAAAGGCTTGCAAGTTTTGAACTTAGTCTGGATCTCAACACCTAAATTGGAAGTTGCCAATCTGTCATTCCTTAGAATTTCAGTGAAGTTGTCATGCCATAAGAAAATACTGCTGAGAAAACATGCTAAGACATTTTGCTGTGGCTGCATATAGCTGAATATCCAGAGTGCTGGCAGTGATTAGGGTATAGAAGGGTGGCAGAGAAATGGAGGCATCAAGGAAAACTACTGTTGTAACTCTTGAACTGTGCATCAGGGTAGGAAACATTTATCTGTGGATCTTTAGTTGCTGTCCTGATTATTTCTCTTGCTTTCTCTGAAATAAACCTGATGTCATGGACTAATAGATTCCATAGGCTGGATCCAATCTCTGGCCTTTTAAGAGGTCAAAATATTTTTATGACTAATATCCCATCAGGTTGTCAGATGGTCACACCATTTATGTTTTGAATTAGAACCTGAGAAAAGCCAAACTTCAGCGTTTAGATTACCATTCTGGTCTCTGTGTTCACCAGCTTTCTGTATCTGGATACAACAAAAACAAATCTGCACATTAGATATATTGGTATTTTTCACATAGCTGTTCCTCTGAAAACATTGATTTAGGTATTATCTCAAGTATATTTTGAATGCATTATTTATTGCAGCATTTATATAACCTTTGATCATCTTGATCTTAGCTGTAGATCAATAATTTAATGATTATAAGATTATCATCACCAACTGATGTAACAGGTTTTATTTTTAGCTTTAAGCACTGCATAAAATGTTATTTGCATTCCATTTTCTTGTCTTAAAGAAATCCAGAATACCCTTAAAACATATTTTAGATAAGCTGTTTAATATTTACCAATGACTTTTAGTGGCTTAGTTGATTCTTAGTAAATACTTGGTTTATATATTTAGGTGTCAAGTAAAACAGAAATTTTATTTTCTCAGATTCTTTTTCCATTAGTGTTATCAGTTATAAGTCAACTTTTAAATTAGCAAAACATAACAAGACTGAGTGCTAGCATGAGACATATTTCTTACACTTTTTGATATTCCTTACACATCATGATATACAGCACTGTAAATTCTACTTCTGTTTGTCTTTGTTTTGGCTGACTTCTAATCTCATTGACTTTTTTTAATGCTGTCATGAACGATTTACCAGCCCCTACTTTCCTCTTTTTATAAGTGTACATAAAAATATGTATTTGAAATATCTGTCAGGTCAGTGGCATAAGTTTTTTGTCTACAGTTATCAGAAGCCCACATTATGTTATTAAGATTCTGTATATTAACTCTGTTTATACATCAGCATCCCAATTATTGTTGCTATTATTATTATTATTTTGTCTGTGAAACAAAGAAGGATATATCTGGAGGCTGAAATCAAGCCTCTTGCTGATTCTCTGAAATGAAATTTGTTGACTACTTCCCTTCAGAAATGTGTACTGTCATATGCAATATTCATAATATGGATAGCTAGTTCATATGAGAATAATTTAATTGTCTGTTCTGCTCAACCATTGTTTAATGAATTCGTAACAATGTGAGGGCAAGCTGTTGGAGGGTCATTATTAAATTGCATATTTGCTTAGCAGTTTTCTTATCGCTGCTTTATCTATTCAGGGTTATGATGACTATAAACTTGTTTTCTTACAAAAAAAATCTTTGAATACTTGTTATTTGCAAAATGCAAAGTTTAAACTTTCATTGCTGATGCTTATTGGTAATAAAAAAGTTAATTAACATTAACATATATTTTCATATAAATCTAAAAAACCCTGTCAGGAAAAATATTGAAACCTACTGGAAATTTGTAGCTACAGGAAACTGATAATTTAGTATGCACTAAGAATATTTTAAAAGGTGCTGCAAAATTATTCCAGTGGTGTTCATTTCATTAGGTATTAACTTGTTCTTAAGCTACGTGAAAGAGAAACAGGTGTATGACCAAATGGGATGTCATTCATTGTACTATTATTATGATGGACTACTCTAGCCCACCACCTCTTATTCATCTCTTCTATAATCAAAATTGACTTAATCTTTTTGATCTCTCTTCCACTGGAAGCTTTCTAAATTCTCATTTCCCTTCTTTCAACTGTTTCTCTTCTGCTATATCATTTCACATCAAAATGAACACTGCAGCAATGAATACTCAAGTTTTGAAATATATGTCATCAGTATTGTTCTATTCTGTATCTTACCCTTCAAACAGTCATGTGTCTGTCAGGTATCTCTGGTGGTTATAGAGCACTGAGGGATATTTTCACTTAACTGCTCCAGTGACACCCAGCTCTTCTCCCTAAGTGACTGCAGCTAATTACGAATCGATCGATGTGTGGGGTAAGCTTGCGCTATTCGTTTGAATGTACCTTTCTATAATAATCTTATTCTGCCATTGGGTTGTCTAATTGTCTCCAAGCTGAGTAGTGGGGTTGACACATTTGAAGGACAGGATGCCATCCAGAGGGACCTGGACAAACTCAAGAAGTGGGCCCATGGGAATCTCACAAGGGCAAGTGCAAGGTGCTAAGCTGTGTTGGAGCAACCCATGTATTAATACAGGCTGGGGATGAACAGATGGTGAGCAGCCCAGAGGACAAGGACTTGGGGATGCTGGTGGGTGAGAGGTTGGATGTGAGCTGGTAATGTGCACTTGTAGCCCAGTTGTATCCTGGGCTGCATCAAAAGTAGTGTGGCCAGCAGGTGGAGGGATGTGATTCTACCCCTCTACTCTGCTCTGGTTAGATCCCACTTGGAGTGCTGCATCCAGGTCTGGGGTCCCCAGCACGGAAAGCACTTGTTGGAGTGAGTCCAAAGGAGGGCCATGAAGATAATTAGACGGATGGAGCACCTCTCCTATGAGGAAAGGCTGAGAATATTCTGTTTGTTCACCCTGAAAATAAGAAGGCTTGGGGGTGACCTAGTTGTGGCTTTCTAGTACCTGAAGGGAGCCTACAAGAAAGATAGAGAAAAACTACTTAAATGGGCATGTAGTGATAGGACAAAGGAGAATGATTTCAAACTGAAAGAGAGTAGATTTAGACTGGATATTAACAGAAAGTTCTTTGCTGTGACAGTGGTGAGGCACTTATGCTGGTTGTCCCAGAGAAGTAGTGGATGCCCATCTGGCAGTCTTCAAAGTCAGGCTGGGGCTTTAAGCAACCTGGTCTAATGGAAGGTGCTCCTTCCCATGGCAGGTGGGTTTGGAACTAGATGATCTTTAAGGATGATCCAGCCCAGGCCATCCTATGATTCCATGATTATTCCAGCAAATCTTGAATCAGCAGTTAAGATGGACTTTTAAATAATTTTCCCTTTGCTCCTAGGCACTCTAAATTTTCACTGACTGGTTCACTTTTCCATTTAGTATAGGCTAAACACAAACCTGAGGATGCGGAATTCCTTTAAATGCATAACTGCGGAAAAACGAACACATGTATCTTTGTTTCTAGTAGAGAATCCAGGCATGCTGCATCCAAGTATACTTCCTCACTGCAGTCTGACTTCATACTGGGGAGAGACCCAGATATATGTCAGCCTCCTGTACCTTGATTTCAAAATCAAATAACCTGGGTACACATCTCAGATACCACCAGGGTTTTACAGTGATGCGGAAGATGGTGGCACCAAGACTCAGGGCATACTCTGTAATAGTCAGAAGTTAGTAAGAATAAAGGATTATTTACCTTTCTTGTCTGTCTTCTTTAGCATTATCTGCAAGGTGGTGGTTGTGTGTAACTATGAAAGATAGGATGGAAAACCTAAGCTAGTCTATAATGATAAAAAATTACTTTTAATTTGAAGTATTAAAATTCAGTATTTGTCTATTGTAAAATAAACAGTGTGGGAGAAAAACTCATACAATTTTTCTTTTACATAGCATCTTCTAGGCAGGAAGCTCAACACTAAGAATAGGAAAGGATCTCACCTAGTCTCCTTGGAGTTAGGAATTCTGCATTCTTAAAGACTCAGCTTCAACAGGTGGGATATCCATTCATCTTCAATGTTACACAACTTTGTGATAGGTAAAAATTTAAGATACAGAGATTTAAGTCTCTGTGAGGTGAGCGTTTAGCTAACTTTTAGGACTCTTTTTCATTTAGTGTTCTAAGTTATTATGAAAGAGTCAGGTAATGTTGCCCTATTTGTTACTAAAAATGTGGATGTCAGCATCTAATAACAGAATAGAGCTTCACTGAAGTTCTTACAGGCCAATTTAAGAGAGGTTTGAAACCCAGGAAGGCTGTAACATTTTCCTGCTTTTTCGTGTACCCTACTGGCATACAAGCATTCATCAACTGTTAAGATCCTTGAATTTAAAATCTCAAGTCAGTAATCCCTGGGAACTCCATTTTCAGCATTATAACACTGAGCCTTATGGCACTTAAATGGGGGCCTAGATAACCAGACTGTTTGCTCACAAAAGGTAGTTTTATTAGTTACACTGAGCATGAGTAACAGAATCACTAACATAGAAAATTTTTTCAGAATGGTTGTTCTGTCTTTTCAGGAACTTGTATAGTTTTGACAGATTTTCCTGAATATAGACACTTAAATTCCATCTGAGTTGTGCCTTAGCACTCAGCTTTTATATGAATTAGAGAGAAGTAGGTATTTCACTGTCTTTAGGAACCCAAATACTTATGAGGATCTGGTTCATACATAACCAGTAGCTCATGAATCATAAAATCTATAAGATTGGAAAAGACCATAAGATCATTAATTCCAGCCACTAATCTAACACTGCCAAGTCCACCTTTAAACCAGGACATTTTAATTGAAGAAATTTTTTCTAATATCCAACCTAAACCTCCCCTGGTGCAATTTGAGGCCACTTCCACTTGTCCTATTGCTTGTTACTTGGAAAGAGAGGCCAACACCTACTTTGGTATAACGTCCTTTCAAGTAGTTGTAGAGAAAAATAAGGTCCCCCCTAAACCTCTTCTCCAGGCTAAACAATCATAGCTACCTCAGCCGCTCCTAATAAGACTTGAGCTCTTGACCCTTCACCAGCTTTAATATCCTTCTCTGGACATACCTCTAGCAGCTCAATGTCTTTCTTGAAATGAAGGGCCCAAAACTAAACACAGGACTCAAGGTACAGCCTCATCAGTTGTGACGGTGGCATCTGACACTTTAACAAAACTAGCAGTAGTTTGGTATGTTCTTTGAAGGAGGTAAAGGCTTGAGCTCCTCTAGCAAGCCTCAAAGGAACAGAGATACAGTAAGCATTGATGTGTATGAACCTAGAATACCAGTCATATGATTAGCACATGAATAGCAGATGGTTTTTCCAAGACTCATTTTTCACAGAACCAAGAAAGTTACGGGTAAAAGGAATTTCACAAATACCTTTCTAAATGCATGCAATTTAACTATGAACCAACTACTTTGTTCCATAAATGTGACAGCCCAAGTGAGTCTTCTTTGAGCTCTCCTCACTAGACAGCCTGACTGCATGGCAGTGATCTCCCATGAGCTGGGATGTCCCTCAAGGTTGCTTCTCAAGGCATAGACCTTTTACCAGTGAG
>JAOXXN010000001.1:60707307-60717452 GCA_026770055.1 Myrmophylax atrothorax
CTCTATTCATTTCCCAAGAACTGTTAACAATGGACCATTTGCAGCAGCTGCCCAGGGCACACCCAACTCCTCAGGCTACAAACTGGGTGTGAAAGAAGCCTGAGATAAGAGCTGTGGTAACCTCCCTCCAGAAAGTCATTAGCACCTTCACACCCAGCCTGAGGGTGCTAATGGGCCAGCAACAATTCCAAAATATCCCATGACTCACAGAGTTAGATCACCCATTGTGGAACTTGCCGCCCTGGGGGAGGTACTGGGTGTTCCCACCTGGATGTGAGGGTACATAATCTTGGGGTTTGAAGACCTTGGAACCACTCATTGGACCCAGAGGAGGACCAGAACCTTAACAGGAGGAGACCACCACCATCTGCACCAACAGGTTTTTTGCCTCCTTTTGCTTTGGAGTCAGGGGAACCACGTGGGTCTCAGCACAGGGGCTAACAAACTCCTTTGTGTTTGTGCACCAGGGCACTGGGTTATACTACTGGGTTTTGTGGGTTAAAAGCAATTTCTTTTTGTGTCATTTTATTTATTGTAATATTTTTTATTAAATTGTAATTCTGACTTATGATCTCTCCTGAGCTGAGTTCATTTCTCCTGCTTGTTTACCTTTAAACCAGCACAACTGTGCATCTGTTTTTTGTTTCCCTTTTATTATTATTTACTATACTGTTGTATTTTATTTTATTTTCAATTATTAAATTGTTCTTATTGCAACATACATGTTTTACTTCAATCTTTCTCCCTATTCCACTGGCATGGGGTGGGGAGAGCAGGAGAGTTGAGCCAGTGGCTGTGTGGTGCTTAAATTCCAGCTGGGCTTAAACTCATACAGTAGGTCACCCTGTTGCAGGAGATTAGGTGAGTCAAGCAGGATCTGCCTTTCATAAACCCATGAAATTGAGCTGAACTCTGACTGAGCAAGAATTCAAGTATTTTCAGATGCATTGAACACTTTCTGTTAGCCCTAGTAATATCCTTTCAAGTGCCTCCAGGTTAGATGAGAATGTAGCAGAGAGGGAAACGCATGTTTCAAACATTTTCTATATTTGTGTGCATGTTAATCTATGTGCACTGTCTCCAAGTACTGCTATATGGCTGTTACAAATAAAGAAAGGTGGGGTCATAAACACATGATGAACACATTCACTATTTGTAAGAAATCATCCACTCATATGACTTCATTGTAAGGTTGCTCATGCAGTACGTAAAAACAAAATAAATACATCTGCACAATAAATACTGTGTTGCATTATATGAGGCCAATAAATACAAAGAAATGGAATGTTAAAAAAACTCTATAGGAATTATGATACTAGTTGCACACTTCAGAGAAACAGAATTATGTATCAATGCACTCCATAACTGAAAGGAAAAACAAAGTTATACTTTTCTCTAAGAAGACTCTTTTCTTTGCAATAATTGACCGAACATTTTTGTCTCTACCTATGTCTCTCACAAAAGAAGGATGAGAAATAAAATGCTTCCTAAAATCCTCTGTAAAGGTAGTATCATTCAACAATCTCTGCTATATATTCTTCTCTATTTTAGAGTCAATTATGTGAGCAAAAGGAAGACTAGAAACAACAGAGTAACTTACTGAATCCCTTTATGAGCCACAGACATAAAAGAATGTAAATTTCATCAGAAAGATCTTTTTCAATCAAAACGTATGAGACTCCCAAAAGAATACAATATTTTTATAAGAAACAGGGCTCGCAGCCCCACAGTGATGGGCAGCATTAAAAACCAAAATACACACCACTGCATTTTGTCTGTGACATTCAAAAATTTAGCTTTGCGCACAGGCAACCATAGTTCTCATTAAGAGAGGTCTATCAGACTCAGAATGTGTGAGCGTAACAGCAATTAGCGCAGTGCACACTGCTCCCACCCACCACCTGCTGTCCAGCTGTCTGTCTGTTTCTCTGTCTAGAAACTCTCTGGTATTCTCAAGTGCTGAGCCCACCACACCAATAACTTAGCCAGTGCTTCCAGTCTCTCAGAAGACAATATTGGCATATCCAATGCATGCTGGAATTTCCTGCTGGCTGTACCTACTTACGCACAGAACTTTGGCCGTGTGTCACAGTTCTATTTTAGTCCATGTAGGCCAAGCTTAGCTCTGGTTTAATGACTTTGAGCAACTTCAAAGGAGTTGCCTTGATTTGAGATATATTTTGTAGAAGGGTTCATGCTGGCCCTTTTTCTTTCAAATCCTTCTTCTTAAGCTTTCCATCAATATCTGCCTTTCATCCTCATGTCTTACATGTTCTTGAATTAAACTATCAGCATTGCAAGTTTCATTTACAGCAGCATAAGATTCTGATTATGTTCGTAGTAGGGCTTACCCCATCTTGTATTGCACATTCTGTCATCTCTGCTCCTCGTATATTGTCTGATGGTAAACTCCAGGAGGGGTAGGTCTGGGGTTTTAAACTCTATGAAGTGCTATTTGAAATTAAAGTGATACATATATATTTAATTAGAATATGCACAAAAATAATTACCAATGTTCTTAAATGCCCTGAATACAGGATGATATGCTTTTAGATCTAACCTCCTTTTCTTCTCTAAATATAAGCTCAGACATTTGCATGAATATTTAAGAAGAGATTTGGAATAGAATGTCTCTACAAAAATCTTCTAAATAGAGATGCTTATTTGTGGGAAAGTATTTTACTGTATCTTGACTCAATCCCTCCTCACCCTCTGAAGCTGAACTAATCCTTCATGTGTCAGAGTAGGCTGTATAAATTAAGGATAGCAAGTTTATTGGTGGCCACACAACAATCTTGTACCTCACTATGCCAGCTGGAATTGTCTGTCTACAATCTTTTATGGACAGATATAGCAGAATCTGCCTGGCTGCAAGCCAACCAGAAGCAATGAAGTCCAAGATGGGATGAAATTTCCTTAAAATAAACCTTGCTGTAAGATACTAAATGAGGCTCAACACAGGAATACTGAGCCTATATAACTTCTGAGTGGCTATCAGAGCAGAATGATCCCATGACTTTCTGAGAAAAGAGCAATCACAAATTTGTTTTCTATATAGAAATACTTCAGTCACCAGAACACAGAGAGATGAGGTGAATAAAAATTTGGGTGGGCATGAAGCTCTCAAATAACGTGTGACATTGCTGTATTGAAATCCAGGTCTCACAGGACAATATTGTTTGCTAAATAGATCCAGTGATGTTTTGTGAAGTCTCTTCACTTATTCCCCAGATTTCCCTGGGGTGATGCAGGAAAGGCTTCTGGATATAAGAAGATTTAGTAAAACATAAGCAAAGAGAAATCAATAATTAAGGACAAAAGCTTAGAACTAGTTGAGATTTTCCTCACATCACAAAAAATGAAACCTTCAGAGGAAAAAAAGGTCATGGCCCTTTCCTGCTCTCTGCCACTCCCCACCTTCCCCTCAAATAAAAAGAAAGAAAAAAGAGGAAGATCCCTACTGTGAAACCAGTTGAACAGAGAAAACTAATTAAAAAGAAAAGGTCAGAAAAGGGCCCAAAGATACATATTGCAGGTGGATGGAAGGCTTCAGTATCTAGTCCTGCTCTGCTGCAGTTATGTTCTGCCCCTCTGAAACTGGGGAAACGTGGACAATAAAGGTATGGAAATAATTTGTGTTGAATGTGATTGAAAAGGTACATTTTCATAGTGGTGTTTTGAGGTGTACAGTCTGAACAATATTCATAAGAATGGTTACCTCTAGCTTAGCCCAAGGGTTTCTCTGATTCAATCCACTGTCTTCAAGCAGATCACAGATGCATGTCTAAGTAAGGATGAGTACATATGTGTTTCCTTGTGATGTTCTTCTACCTTAGGCTATTGATGTCTGTCTCTCTAGCAACCCCTTGTGGATCTGTCTTCCAAATATTTGCTCAGTTCCCCTTTAAACTTGGGTGAACTTCTTGCACCCACAGTATTTTTTTATCCTCATTGAAAAAATAATTTTGAGATTTGTTTCGCTTTCTATTTGTTGTTGGAAAGTTAATCCTCATTGAAAAAATAATTTTGAGATTTGTTTCGCTTTCTATTTGTTGTTGGAAACTTAATCCTCATAGCTGCACTTAATAGCTTCTAGCTTTTGTGTAGAAAAGAACAAGGAGTGATTATGGTCTACCAGTCCTCTTTGTGCCATTCATGTCTCTAGCTCATCTCCTTTTCATGCTGAATAGTCACAGTTTACTTATGCCTTCATCTTGCAGATTTTATTTCACACCTTGCTGTCTTTCTCTACATCTACTATTTTAGTGACCAGTCTCTCAGTATTGTAAGTTCTTCTTCAACCCTTCACAGTTTCCTTTCATTTTCACTACCATGAATAAAATAATGTTTTCAGCAGACTTTCATTTCTTTTCAGTAGACTTTCATCTACACTGTTGTTCTCTGGATGTCATAATTTTGTTGCATCCACAACAGAGAAAAAGTGAGTCCAAAGTAAGCAGTTTCCTTAAATGTATAAAAGAGAAGTGAAAAGGGATTTGAGGTTTTTTTTATACTAAAAATCCAATCAAAACTCTTTCAAGTACACATCGCTTTTCTCCAACTGCATATTTGTCATATTCTCACATAAGTTTCCATTGCTCACTGCCAGAGACATGCAGCTAATAACTCACATTCCCTGTCACCCTGGAGGCAGGTCACTTGCAGCATGCTGGCTAGGCAGCATCTTTCAGGAGCTGGTTTTTCATTTCAGAATAGTGTTTCTTGAAGAACTCTAACAACCCTTTACTGTAAGAGAAACATTAGTTCTTCAATTGTAGATTTACTAACCTCCTCTTGAGAACATTTCATCTCCTCATATAGTCACATCCTAAAAATATGTAGTCCTTTGGGCTACATTGCAATCATCATAAGATAATAACTCAGCCATGTCCTGTTTGTGCACAAGTTGATTGGAACCAATCTTCATGAAGAAGGAAATCTTAAAGGAGCAGGCCATCCCCATGTGTCAAAATATGAGCCAGCAAGGAAGAAGACTGGCATGGCTGCACAGAGAGCTTTGTCTAGAACTCAGGGGAAAGAGTTTATGGCCTTGGCATGCAACTCAGGAGGATTACAATGAAAGTGTGAGGTTATGCAGGGAGAAAATTAGAAGGACCAAAGCTCAACTAGAACTTAATCTAGCCGCTGCCATAAAAGACAATAAAAAATGCATTCTATAAATGCATTAGAAATGAAATGAGGGCTAAGCAGAATCTCTATCCTTTATTTGATATGGGGGGAAACATATTGGCATAGGATGAGGAAAAGGTTGAGGTACTTAATGCCTTATTTGCCTCAGTCTTTAATAGTAAGACCAGCTGTTCTTGGGGTACACACCTCCCTAGCTGGAAGATGGACAGGGAGCTTAATGAAGCCTCCACAATCCAATGGTCAGTAACCTGCTACTCTACTTCTACACACAAGCATATGGGGCCAGTTGGGATCCAGGCCAGGGTACTGAGGGAGGCAGTAGAAGAGCTCTCCAAGCCACTCTCCATCACTTACTAGCAGTTCTGGTTAAACATGAAGGTCCCAGTTGACTGGAAATTAGCAAATGTGATGCCTGTCTACAAGAAGGGCTAGAAGAAGGATCCAAGAACAATAGAGCTATCATCCTGACCTTGTTGCCGGGGAAGGTCATGGAGCATATCATCTTGAGTGCCATCACGTGTACCGTAGAGTAAAACCAGAGGGTCAGGCCGAGCAAGCATGGGTTTATGAAAGGCAGATCCTGCTGGACCAACCTCATTTCCTTCTGTGACAAGATGACCCACTTAGTGGATACTGAGGGAATGGCTGTGGATGCCGTGTCCTTAGACCTTAGTAAAGTGACATCTTTTCCCATAACATTCTCCTGGACAAGATGGCAGCCTATGGCTTGGATAGATGCATTCTTTGCTTGGTTAAAAACTGGATGGCCAGGCCCAGAGAGTGGTGGTGAATGAAGTTGAATCCAGTTGGCAGCCAGTCACAAGTGGTGTTCCCCAGGGTTCTATGTTGGTGGCAGTCTTTTTAATATCTTCACTGGTGACCTGGGCAAGGGTATCAAGTTCATCTTCAGCAATTTTAAAGAAGACACTAAGTTGTGCAGGAGTGTTGCTCTGCTGAAGGGTAGGAAGGATTTGCAGAAAGATATGGACAAGCTGGATCAGTGGGCCAAGGCTATTGGTATGAGGTTCAAAAGGGTAAAGTGCCATATCCTGCACTTGGGTCACAGCAATGCTACAGGCTTGAGGAGGAGTGGCTGGAAGGCTGCCTGGTAGAAAAGGACTTGAGGGTTCTGATCAACAACTGGCTGAACATGAAGGTGATTGAGTCACCAACCCTGAAGATATTTAAAAGACATGCAGTTGTGGTGCTTAGAGACATGGTTTAGTGGTGGACTTCGCAGTTCTGAACTTACAGTTGTACTTGATGCTCTTAAAGGTCTTTAGCAACCAAAATGATTTGGTGGTTCTATGATTCTGCTGGAGAGGTAAGAATGTGCTTCACTTGTAATGCCAATCACTTTTGGGCAATAGGAAAAGGGGATACAGTCAAAATGCACCTGCAGTGTGCCAGGAAATACCTGCACTAGACCTGAATGCTTGTCATGCCTTGACATCTGACCAAAAAAAAGTTAACAGTGCTGACTTTCATCTGAGTGAGTAAATCATTGAACCTGAAGTTACTTTTCCCATTTACGGGAAGAAAAACAGCCTGCCCAAACAGCAGCATCCACCCAATTACCAGTCTCAGCAGAAAACTTTTATCTTTCCAGCCTTCCTTTTGCTCGTATTGACCTTATGATTGAACACTTTGCCAGTTTCAGAGTATGCAGTAATAGCATTGTGCCGGTTATCAGTACTGTATACTTTGTTTACATACCAGGGTACAATTTTAATGAAAGCTACATTCTTTTATTTAATACAAAACACCTTTTTTCTTCTTTAACTGAAGGAAAGTATCTGATTTTTGGTATTTTAAAGCACTGCACTATTGTATTTATAATGCACTCCAAAATTCCATTGTTTTTTGATTATGGAAATGTCATTAAATGTGACTTTAAAATATTTTTAGATTCTCTGATCACCATCTTAGATAAGCTCAATATATCTGAACTTATAGATCAAGGAAATCCATTTAGTTTGTCTAAATATTTAATGCTTTTTTTCCAGAACAACACTGCAAGATCCTATGAACAAATGCCCTGTTTAAATAGAATATGGAGGATATTCCTACATTATCCAGAGAACTGCTATAAAAAGGGTTGGTAGAGATTTTGCATGATAAATTGATGGTAGAAGTGGAACCTAAAGGAGTTATATGTATTCAGAATACATATGGCGTGGCGCAATAATTCTTCGATACCTCCTGATTCTGCAGGGTTCCAGTACAGTATATCTTATCTAAACAGGCAAACACTGGTCATCTCCTACCTCTCAGCTCCCACTTCACGGACTATATAATTTGCATTTCCAAAGTGTGTAGTGGCTGTGCACAAACATATGTGCTTTTCCACATATTATTACATTTTACTATAGTTCTCTGCTTGTAGGGCATCTTTTTGTTATACACAGCCTCAGATAGTATAAATAATGTAACTCATCTCCAGTTTTCTCCCCATTTTTTCTAAAATACCCTAAAAATTATGTATTTAATATAGTAAGAAGCCAGACAACATCATGACAATATTCATTTCTTGAGGCAGTGTTTAGCTTAAGGTGGAGGTGTTTTAAGTTTATAATTTGGAGACTCCCGTGACCACTAATGGTGCTATACCAAACACACATGCATGGGCAAGTCAGAGACCATTAAAAACTGCTACTGTGTTCTACAGGCATGTGCATACTATGTCTCGGTCCAGCTTGGGTAGTTCATAAATTCAAGGCTGAACACAGGACACAGATTATCCATACTGTTTAATTGCAATCCAATTGCCTGCTAAACTTTTGATGCATGCCAGTTAACACCCTTATCAAAAACACCTGAGCACATCCTAAGATGTTAGCATGATACAGGGAATGTTCTGAATGTGTCAAGCATGTGAGGCTGTTCTGTTCAGAATTAAAAAGGATTTTAATTGAGCAAAATTTGTACGTATAATTTTTCTCTCAGAGATGTGCTAGAGACCCAAGGTGGTTCCATAGGAATGAAGATGAGCACAAAACACATGGCAAAAAATGCATGGAGCTACTACAGCACTGACGAAGCTGGTTTGCTTCCCTTTCCAGAAACAATTCAGTGACTGAACAATGCTTGTTAGAAAGCTCATGATTATGAAATGAAAATTTTGTTGGGGGTCTAGGGGGGTTCCCCTCCAACACGTATCCCTTGTGGCCTACAATTTTGGTATCATGCATAGCTAGAACTAAGGCTAACATCTAGCTTTATGTCTCTGATTAACCTGCTGGTTATTTTGGTCTCATTCTGCTCAAACTCACATATCCTTTTTTTTTCTTTTTTTCTTTTTTTTTTCTTAATAGGATTACTAGTTCTTTTACATTTTAGCTGGCAAGATGCTATTTCTTACCTTCCCTACAGAGGTAACACTTACAGAAGTAGAAATCTGTGCTGTCATTTTCACAGGGGCAGATGTACAAATCAAGGAAGTTAAAGTTGGGATTATATATAAAAATCAAATTAAAGGCTGACCTGTTACTAAAGAACATTTGGCTTCCCAATTCTTTCATGACATTGTAAAGAAGCAGACTGATAATTGACATGTTCAATCTACTACAGCTAATAGACCTGAGTTAAACTAAACACCTCCTACCCATCCTACCCATTATGTGTGATTTTTACTGTTCTCCAGATGGATTTCTCATAGAAAACTATTTGTGCATGTATATATAACATCTAAGCCTTCAGTTGCTTAATCACACTGTGTACCTGGAGTATGTAAGAAAACTAAAATCATTAACTAAACCCATATTTAGACAATTACATAAAAAGTAATCTGATTTTCAGTGGCGCTTGAAGGGATTTTACAGACACCTTCACAACTTTTGAAATATTTGGTTTTAAAATCATCTCTTTTTCTTTCTCCCTGATTTCCTTAACTTCAGTCCCTGTCCACCAGCAGGAGTGCTCAGATTATTGCCACTAGTATATGCTCCTCAAGCTTCATTCAAAAATGCATTGGCAAGTTTATTTTGTGGCCAAAGCAAAGTACACACACGGAGTGAGGTGTAAAGCCACATCCTGAAAAAGTCAGATTCAGAACATAAATCTAGATGCCTGTTGACATAAAGTCAATTCTTGTCTTAAAAATAAATTGCCTGGCTCAAGATAAGTTATGAAAAATAACACAAGTTTTTCTAAACTCACTATCACCTCTGTTTGCTCACAAGATTTAGACAGGACATGAAAACATACAAGAGATGATGATACACATGTATTCTTATCTGTACTACTTTCTTAATAGACTATTTGAGTGATTTACATAGTCAAAATATGTGTGTTTTCATGGGTGTTGCTGCCTTGCCACTATGAGCTGCTGGAGAGAAATACTCCAGTAATTTTACAAGAGTTATAGCTGTAGAAATCAAATTGTTTACTGACTCAAATAAAAGATTTCCTTAAGACTTCAGACCATTCTGCTTTCTCAGCATCTATCTATCTATCTATCTATCTATCTATCTATCTATCTATCTATCTATCTATCTACTCATCCATCCCTATCTCTTTTTTTTTTCTTTTTACTCCCCTCTTTTGTTAGCTAATATTCATAATTTGATATAATTCTTTTAGCTAGGAATTATTTGCCCTTTTTCAGTTCCAGTTGGGAGAATGATTTAACAAGAAATAAGTATATTCCTTCCCTCTTAACTATTCCATCCTGAAGAGGAGGTGGGGGAAGGGAAGGAAAGAATACAGAATGTTCTCTTATTCTGTTCCATTCAAGCCAAAAACTCCTTAAGGATGCTGTTGACTTCTCCTGGTTTGACTTAATTCTGGATAACTTTTTCCTTGATCCCTTTCCCTCTGCTTTTTGCCCTCTCTGCTTCATCAAACTACCCTATTACTTTTCAAAGCAATTTGTGACCTTGGTTTTTCATCCATTTTCAATTATAGGAATCAGTATTCTCCTCTGTATTGCACTGAGGTTTTCTGCTAAGTGGTTGCCAACTGACCCTTAGTTTAGCCTAAATCCTTTCAATGCT
>JAOXXN010000001.1:60718742-60744936 GCA_026770055.1 Myrmophylax atrothorax
CAATTCAGTTTTAAGACTCACATCTCAATTTCAAGTTCAGAACTTTGTTTAGTTTTTGTTTGAGGCATTTTTAATATAAAGTGTTTTGAATACTTTGTATGGGAAGCATTTTATAAATTCAATTTATAGCTGTATTGTTAGGTGAACATCTCTTATAAAGTAAAAAACACAGATTTTACTTGATCTACTGCTATAATGACAGATTTCCTGCCAATTATTTGCATGGAGTCTTAATAAATACAACTTGTAGCAGAGATACAGTGACGATCTGACAGCTTGGATATACCTTCCTAATGATTCATAGAATGGCATAAATTAGACACAGAAAATGATCAACTACGTCATCCAGTTTGTCCCAGAGTCAGTAAAAAATTATTAATTATAATCCATTTTTACTGCCTTCTCATTTCCAATTCAGTTTAAAACAGCCTAGCAAGTGGTAAATCTGGAACTTCCTTTCAGCTGAGTTGCTACTTCCTGACTTGTATAGGTTTAAACCTTTCACATAAAGTAAACTCATCAAAATCCCTTTCGATTGTGTTTAAATGGTGGCAGAGTTAACTGAAGTCAATCAATAGTCTAATGCTTTAACACTTATGGGAGTTTTACACACACAAACATCTGTAAAGACACATAACCCTGCTCTAATATGTAAGGTATTATTGTGTCTTAATTAGTAATTGCTCCTAATTACACTATAATTTAGTGGATACTTTCAAACACATATTTATAAATGAAGGACAAGTTTAATGTAAACCAGTAGTTAGATTGACTAAATCTTTGTGTGGCGCACACACAGTTTTCAATACACATACAACCCACTACTATTCAACTAAGCTATGCTTTATTTTTTTCGTCAGTCATTGAACATTCGCTTCATATTTCTAATCAGTGTAATATAATCCAATAAATTCTAAGTACATAAATATAGAGTGATGCACATGGGAGAAAACAATCCTAATCTTACATACAGAATGATAGACTCCAAGATAGCTATTGCTACTCAGGAAATACATCTTTATATATGTTTCTATGAAAATATCAACTTATGACTGTCATAGAAGTCAAAAAAAAAAGAACTCAAATGGTAGAAATTAATGGGAAAGAAATACAGAAAAAACAGAGAGCATTGTTATGCCACTGTATAAATCCATTGCATGTTTTTATCTTGAATACTGGTGCAATCCCTTATCTTAGAAAAGAATATAGCAGAACTAGCAAATGGAGAAAAGAAAGAAGGATGACCAAAACATGGGATTCTTCAGCCTGGAAAAGACATGATGGAAGAAAAATAAAACAAAGGTCGGCAAAATCATGCACATCATGAAGAAGATAAACCTGGAAATGATTTTTCATTGTCTCTTTCAGTACAAGGTTCAAAGAATCTTAAACAAAACTAGGACAGGAGGCTGGAGTAAAGACGTTTTTCACAGTATGGCTGATTACACTTTGAATCTGTATTTCACCAGGCAGTGGGTATGCTAGACATTCACAGGAATTCAATAAGAGAGCAGACAAATCTATGATGGGGGAAGGAAGGGAAGGGAGGGATGAAAACCCAACATCAAGAACTCAACATAACTCTAGCTCTTATTTTAAGTGACATTAGAATATTTTCTGTGAAGAGATGGTTTTCTTTTCTCTTTTTTTTTAATCTGTTTTATACTTGGGGTTAGGGTGGATTTTGTTGACTTATTGGTTTCCTTTAGTTTGGTTGGGGTGCTTGTGTTTATTTTTTTTCTTTTTTTCCCACGATTGAAAAATCTGCAGTACTGGGCAAAAATTTACATCTCCAGGCATCATATTACTTAATCTGCTTAACTACAGTCAGGATCTAGACTCACTGAGTAATATCCAATAGTGGGTTTTTTCTGTGAAATTACCAGAGCAAACTTGTTACAGAGTATAACAGCGAAGCCTCCAGAATGTGATATTATTGCAAGTAAGCTGTTTCTATATTACCCTCTTTCAGACATTTCCAAATGATTTTGTCATTGTTCCAAACAGAATTAATTGCTATGTTTCTGTGAAAACTCTAGTTCTTATGGTTTCTGTGACTTGATAATAATTGCCGGGGAAATTTCCTAGGGCAAACTGTTCTTAGTACCCAAGTGGGAATTTAATATGTAATGGCATGATACATAACTATGACTGAGGAGTAGTGCTGTGGTGTGAAAGACAGCAGTATTCTCAGCAAGGAATAAGAGGAGGACAACTTAAAATTCAGAATGGATTTCTGAGTAGCATACCTTAATACCACACTAAGTTTTGGCGATATTATATTCTAATCTGTTAGAGTCTGAACTTCCTTCACATTTAACAGCAATTGTTAAAGGCCAATGGTTGCATCTGTCTTAGATGAAAAAAGTATTTGAATTATACTTTTGTTTTTCTCTTTCTAATCCTCTTTAACCTGTATGACTCCTTTCTTATTACTCTGCACTGACCTAGCATGATATTCTCCTTGAGCAGGAATTGTCATCAGAAATCTGGTCACATCATTTTGAGGGGTCTTTGATGTCAGGAAAATCCCAGCCACCTGTACGGTTCCCAGATATAGGAAGGAACCACACTACATTCCATTCACTCTAGGGCAAGGAAAATTACCTAGGGTTTAAGCCTGAATCCATAATTGAGGGACTTAAGGGCTAGATCCAATAGAAAACAAAACCTTTTCTGATTTACATGATGTAGCAACTAATGTTAGTCACCTAATTTATGTTGTGGTCTGTAGAGAATTAATTTCTCAATGTATCTTTGACTTCTTCTATGCAGGGAAAATACACAACCATACTTCCATAGAATGTCATAGCCACAAACACACCATATCATGCATGCCTTGATTCAGTTTCACAGAGATACAGAAATCTAGAAAGAACAGGAGGCAGAGGTGGTAGCTGTCCTGGACCTTTACTGAGGAAGATCACCATTCATGGCTTGTGTCTGAGCCTGGGGATCCCCCTTGGCTCATCTACAGTTGGCCACATATCTCCAGAAGCTGTTTCCAACTTCAGTCCCTGGAATATGCTGAAATAAAATTTTCATCATCCCTGACCTATAAACTGTTTAAAACTGTGGCTGAAAGGGAGGAAAAAGGAGGGAAATTCAGGATATATATGTAGAAGCTTTGTCCTCAAATTCCCCAGGTTTTTGTGGGTTTGTTGTGCTGGTTTTGGGTGTTGGTTTTTGGTTTTTTTTTTTAACTGCTCCCCTTAGTAGTATTATTAACATAGTATTATTAGGGGTAGTATCAATAACATTTTACTTCATTATTTTCATTATTTTACTTCATTATTTTACTATTCCTTCCTGCATATGAAATTATTGAGGCATGTGGTAGGTTGCAGAATGCAAGGAGTTATTCTGATCAGTACTGAATGCTAAAGTTACCTGCAGCTTCTGATAAGAATACCCAAGTGATGATTTCTTTTCCGTTGTGAAAGCAGCCGCATCAAAATTACTGATCTCCTTGCCTAACCCAGACTTATTTAGATAAATAAAATTGTAATCCGTCTCTTCTAATGAGAGAGTGGAATGCTGTCCACATCGTATAGTAATCCTTTTTAAAGCAGGGACAGTGTGTATAAATTGCTACATAAATGGAAAAAAAGTAATCTTATCTACTGCATATCCCTCTTTCAGTGTTATGCCGGTTTAGTCAGACTAAAGCTGTTGACAGAAATTTCTCCACTCAGATGAGAAGCAAAGATGAGAAGTACTGCAATGGCAATGGAAAAGCTTTATATAATGAGACAAATATCAGAATCTCTAAGGAGCTCATTCAACATGGAAACGGTTTCATGTTTCTTTCATTATGGGAATGATACTTTAGCTATTAAAAGTACAGAAGTGAGATTGTCCATGCAGTTATTTTAATAGGATGATTCTGGGTGAGTCACCCTTTAGTTTCGAAAGCAGAGGATAGAAGCCTATTTTTGCAACCACACCATGCTTCAAACAATTCCAGTCTATCACAGGATGGTGGCTTTAGACCCTCTGATTGTATAAACCTGTCAAGGCATCAAGGCATTACAACATAAACAGCACAATCTACCAGAGCTGCAAAACTATTATTTGGTAGTCCATTTAGTTTCATACACTTTTTCCAATTCCCTGACACCTTAAACAAAATATGACAGGTATTTATACTATATAGTACACAAGAAAGATCACTTACTGCGTGAAAAAAATCCTTATCTAGGGGCTTCACCAATGAGGAGAGAAAAAACAAAATAATGGAAAACAGGAACCACTTTGTGATATTTTGTATTACGGTTTGGAGTGCACAAGTAAGGTCAAAATTCCTGTGATCTTTGCAAAGAGATCTTTGCTGTCCAAGCTTGGTTATACACAAGGAGGGAGGCTGCCTACCAGAGACATATGAAATGGCCCATGCTACAATAAAGTTGAGGCAAATAGAGTTGTTTCTTCTGATGAGTCAATTTATACTTTTTGGTGAAGATTTTTTTTTCTTTTGTTGTGGGTTTTGTTTTTCTATTTTCTGTCCTGGGTCATTTTAGTTGTTATAGAAGATGTGTCAGTACATAGTCTGAAGTGCAATGTCACATGTATACTGACATATCCTCCTGTGTCAAGAGAGGGTACTAGCTAATCTCTGGTAGAAAAAGAAAATTAAAAAAACCCCAAACCCTAAGGCTAAAGCAAGATTATTTTTTGGCTCAAATATCTATTTTCTATACAGTAATTATCCTATGTAAACTGAGCTCTCCTAACAGAAAGATACCCTGAGGCGAGTTTGAAACACAGCATTGTGGTTTATAGAACTGGACCAAATTTCTGAAAAATACACCATTAACAAGTCTCCCTGAGTATTAACTTGAATAGCACAGGCTGATCACATGGGAGAGCATGCTGATATGAAGAGAGACAAGTATACTTTCAAGGGACTGAGATTTGAAATATTGATTCAGTCACATTAATTGAATTTTTGCCTTGAGAAGTGATTACAAAAATGTTTCTCCAATATTAATTTGTATCTGCTTTGGATAAGATTAACATTAATTTCTTCACCAGTCCCCATTACTCTTTTATTATTCATTAGCATCTCCCTTTGCATGTGTAAGAGACCTTGATGAAGCATGTTTATTCATAGACTAACCTTTTTAAATAATTCTAACAGCTCTCTAACAGAAACCTTGGTGGCATGCTGAATATCTTGCCTTTGTTTCATTATTCAATCCTTGTGCTCTATCCTCCACTTGAGATGCTGAACATGAATCATGCTGCTCTTCCTACTGCTCTCTTCCTCCCACTGAAATGTCCTCTGCAGCCTGATCCCACAGGATAGCTGTTCACAAAATACTGCAGCAAATTGTCTCCTCTCCTGCTAGAATCTAGGACAGTACCATTTTCACAGAGCTTGAGTGCAATTATTGATTTATGCTGTCCTTTTCATCACATATTTGTTATCATGTTTTATTTCATTGTTCATTTACCTCTCATTAGAATATTTGGTGTGAGCTAGTCTTTGATGAGAGCTCTAGAGGCAACATTTTATTTTTTGCTTTGTATTTACAAACTTGTGACTATTTTTTCAAGCAGACAACAGGCAAAGAGAAAGCAGAAACATAAGAAAAAGAACAAATAATTTAATTTCCTCTTTCTTTGCAGAATCTATATGCTTATATCTCACACTTGCTGGTTTTTAATGAAAATGCACTGCAAAATTCACTACAAAAAGCTTATTTTAAAATACATGACATATACATGCATTCACATTTCTGATAAGTCCTCCTTCCACAGCAATTATATTTAGTTGCCTCCAGCAAAATGCTGTCATCCCTTGCATTATCTTTTTGTGTTTATCTTGCTATTATACTGAAAGGCCCCAATAAAGAAGGTGTTACAAATGCAAAGATCTGCTCCCTGCTCTAAAGGGCTTACAAATTTTTATTTTCCACCTTAAAAATAAATTAGTGGACTATTTCTTTCACTTTCTGATTAAGTTTGGAAAGAACAATGAAAAAAAAGTGCATTGATAGTGCACTCAGTTTCTACATATCTGGAAAAAATCTGTTTCATGGAGGAGGAAAAGTATACATTTATATAAATCCCAATTTTTTTTATATAGACAAGGAGTAGAATTAAATATTAAAGTAGTCACAACTGAAATAGCTTTTATAGAATTTAAAACATTAAGAATTTGTTTATAATATACATTGTTCAAAAGTGGTTTTTTTTCTTTTTTAATGGGAGAAAGAAGCCTTTGAAAGCCTAATTACATTTTCTTGAGAGGTTAGGATAGGGAGAATAGGAAAGATATGCCACCCTAAGAGAAAACTTAATATTTGAAAATCACTAAGTATAATTATTAACAAGTAAGTGTCTAAACAGCAGGCAAACAAGAAGACAGCTAGCATTTCAAAATTGAAATATTTTAAAATATTAATATAAAAAATACTTGAAAAATGGAAGAGAAATCTTTTGGGATGAGTGCTTTGTGGGAGAACACATGGAGAGTTCAGGGGATGCATTGTCTCTCTCAATAGACTAATTATCTCAACATGCAGAAATGTACATCCCTGATTCTCACAAATGTTAATATAAATACTAACTGCGATTACTAACCTCCCACAGTATCCAGAACACATTCATCCTTGCCATTGTCTCTGTACACCATGTCACCCCGCAGACACAGGTAAGTAAACCTAGGCATTTTCTAATTTTAAAAGTGAAATAAATGTAAACATCAGTGGAAAGAAAGCAAAAGTGCTTGCTTTGGCTGATTAATTGACCTGTATTCTGCTCATCCTTGAATGCAGTTACTGACACAGCTTTCCCACCATTTTCAATGTGCTGACTTCTAAAGAAGGAATTAATAAATTTTATTAGATCATTTATTTTATTTATTGGGGTTTTTAACTGAGGACTGAAAGAGACTTCTACCAGAGGTAGAAAAAGAAAATACTAAAAGGGAGAAATATGATGCCTTGGATAGCCCTATGTAATCCTCTGGTAGAACAAGTACTTCATCCATGCTCTATACACCCCAAGGCATGGGTACGTAAAATCTCTACTACCACACTACCTGACAGCTGTGATGCCTGTGGTAAGATACTTGAAATCTGTGGAGTTAAATGCAGGGCATTCTTTGTGTTGGGAAAGGTCAGCAAGAAAGGGCTTGGTTTGCAGAAACATAGTTTTTCTGAACTCTTCATAGCCTGAATGTAAGGCAACAGTTCTTACATTGTTTGTAGATGGCCTCTGCCTGCTTAATCACCCACCTCAGAATTTACATTTTGCCATCCTGAACTATGGACTACTTGAAACAATTACGTAGAGCTACAGGCAGCTGATCTAACTTTCTTCAATTATTTTTTTCTATTGCCAGAAGTGGCTTTTCCAGTGTAGTACAGGTATACTTTGACTTTTCACAGACTTCTTCAGACTACAAACATTTTGTTTTATTTCTGGAGTTTATGGCTCTTCAGTGTGGAACTGGCTTTATGTCTCATGCAAGTGAAGCTCACAGTATGTAAAGCAAGTGGTTTTGCCTACAGTGCAGATTTCAGAAATGAAGTTTGTAGGCAATTGTTTTCTAAGCTGGCTTGTAGACTTTAAGCTTACAAGTCTTTAACTTGTAAGATACACATTACTGGGGGCTTCTTTTGGACAAATATATACCAGAGAATTAACTTTAATTTTAACCTTTCCTTTTATGAATAGAAGTCAGGCATGCAGCAGTAAATTTTCAAAGCTCTGTGTAGGTTTTTCAACAGCAAGACTCACATTAAATTTAATCTGCCATATGTTCTATTGGCTTACAGGCTGCAGAGGGTAGTTTCATGATGTAACTTATTACAAAAATTGTTTCAACAGCTCCATCTTTTGAGTAAGAGCACTGATTTTGGATGCAGGAAGCCTAAATAAAGTCCCCAGCTAATCCACATTCTTGTCTCATGTTGCATCCTCACGAACACAACAGTTTTAAAACCCTGACCTCAGAATCTTCTGTACCTAAAGCGGCATGGGAGAGCGAAACAACACAGCTACAATGGAAGCCACAGCACTAAGAATGTGCTAGTGTACAAGCAGACATACTCCAAATGTCAAAGGCATTGTGTCTAAAATGTTGTGAAACAGCATATAAGAATGTGTAATGATACTATTGTTGCTTCATTAAAGTAATAGTGTCATTGATATAGTTTCATACAGCTTTGAGCACTGTCTTATCTGCAGATAGAAATTGGAAAGAAGGATTAAGCCATTTCTATAAATGGTGCTTTAGGACTAAGATCCAAGCCAAACCTTCATTTTTATTTTTTTTTATCACATACTTTGTGACACTTTCTCATTGAATATGACAATAGTGCTGAGAAAGGCATTATTCACCACTCTGGAGGACCCTAAAGTACTAGGAAATATCACAAACTACCATGAAATGTATTTATCAGACCTATCTGCAGATAAAAAAGTTCTTGTTCACAAAGTTATTTTCATATTCATGATTGCCATCTAAAAGTAAATAGAGAGAAATATCTGTGCCACCTTAATCTATCTTTGTTATGGAAATGAAAGAGGGTGTATAAAAAGAAAAAAATAATTCCTAACATGGCCTCATACAACTTAAGAAGAAAAAACAACTCATTAGATTTTTCACCGGATAATCAATGGATGGATGTTGCCATGCCAGTAGGAGGGAATCTTATTGGTTGTACACATTGGCACAGGAAGGCAAGAAGGAATTTGTGTGAAACAGAGAAAAAGGTCACCAAGCTGAACAGATACTTTGCTACCACCACATCTCCATGAATCTCAAGGAGAAAAAACAGCACACACTTGAGCAGCAATTTCTGTCCAGAACATGAAACTTCTGTACTGTAAATCATTACAGAATAGAAAATTCAGGAAAATCGAAAATAGTTAAAATCCCCAACATTTAAATAAAAAAAAGGATTGACCCCTTACCAATGGTCGCCAACCGAGGGGGAACAGCTCCCAAGAACACACTCCACACTCAGCAAGAGAGTGAACAAAGATGAACTTTATTAAAGAAAGAGTTGACCTATAAAGGTTCAGTTAAGGGGAGGTACTTGGAACTGGATGGAAACTTAAAAGAGGATTGGGTGACAGTGTGTCGGCAACCATTAAACATCCAAAAAGAACAGTCTTGGAAAGAGGAAGGAAGGCTGAGGGGAAGGATTTGGAACTTGGATGCGATTGGTGGAGGGCAGGGGCAGAGTGGATAACTGACAACTGGATAGCCAATGAGGGAACACTCGTCAAATGACAGGAGAACTGACCAACAGGAACTCAGGGATTGGGGCAGAATGGGCAGAAACATGGGAAGGGAATAAACATGGGGTGTGGAAACCATGGCAGGGGGGTACAGAATCAAAAACCTGTGCAAAATCTTCCATGACATCCAACAATCAAACTCCCAGAGCTTCAAGTCAACTGCCCATCCCTATTCCTATTGGCTCTGGTTCCTCTCGATCCTCACCCATCCTCTGCTGACAATATTCTTTCCATTCATCATATGTTTTTCATTTTCCCACACCTTACCTTACATTAAATATGAATGGGTAGGCTCTAGGTATTCAGACTGTCAGAGTGAGGATTACATGTAGTATTTTACTGTTTCATGAACCAGGCATTTTCTTGCTATCATAAAGAGGAACTGAGGGCAATATTTTAAGGAAGATAACAGCTATATGCACCACCCAGAACAGTGGATAAGAGTTTTCATTTGTTAGGCTTTGTCTTGCAAGAGGGAGAAAAACAAGATAGATGCCTTCACTGAAATTAAAAGAGTAGAGTGGAGAATTACAAAAGTCAGTGGCACTGAAAAATTTCAAGAACAGACCAAACTGGTTTGTGGATCTGAGCATACAGAAGACTTCCCTGTTTAAAACCCACAAAACAGTCAAAATGAAAAAAAAGAAGAAAAACAAGAAGAAAGTGAAAAGACAACCAGTGATGTGGGGACTTCAGGACTGTGGAGACCTGCAGTTTTGTTGCTGCACTCTATTGCTGAAATGGTTGTTGGAATATCAACTTACAATATGCACTCCATCATGAGTCAATGCCAAAGTCAAACACTTTCTGACTCTAGGGGCAACAGATTGGGAGAATAGTAGATATTCTGAAACCCCCATTTGTTCTTAGAGAAACTTGGAGAATACCATAAAGTAATTTTCCACTGAGAAATTTTACACTAAATCAATATTTACATACTAATTCAACAACAATGTTAGAGGTATTGAAGGCATCTTTACAGAATGAGAAACAGTTCAAGAGTGCTGTGCATCCTATGTGTACTGCTGGGAATTAAACAAGCAGAAAAAAGCAGTTTTGCTGTCTTCTTCTTCAAGACTTCTGTATACAACTGATTTCAAGGGTCACTTAGCATTACAGACTCTTAAGATGATGTCATAGCCAGTTACAGGTTGGAGAATCTATACACAGGAAGATAATAGAGGAAGTAAAGAAGGAAGCAACTCAATTCTGGAAGACAAAGCTGCAACCAGCTCCATTTTGTAAGAGTATTTAGTAAAGGCATTACAGTTTTATCAAATGCATTTGCTGGATATAAGGAAAAAAAAATGCAACGGCATCTGAACAGGTTGGTGAGCCTTACATCCATGACAGATGGATGCTTTTCCAAGAATATAATAGTTCTTCTGAGTTTTTTCCATAAGGCAAGAAAGGGGAGCACTAGTATATAACAACAATTAAGATCTGACAAAAAGAAACTCAGACAAGAAAATCAGCTTCTGATGCCAAACAAAAGAGATAGAGGTTTCCACCCTTATTTTGCCAATGTAAATGAGACCTTCCCGAGGGACTGACAAACTGTTTAAAAGATTCATGGATTCCTTCCTCCCAGGCCTGGCAATGGCTCTAAGCATGTGAGGTGCCTCCTTCAATAAAGGCTCCCCCCATGGTCTCTAAAGAGTCATTTCTTACTTTTCAGTCATTTTTTCTCTTCTCACTTCACTGCTTCCTCACTCACCCTCCTACTTCTCAAAAAGAATATAACTGAAATAAATTACAAATAAAATAAAATAAATAAATAAATAGAGTAACACAAAACACTGTGTTCAAATAAAAAAATGTTTCAGTAACTATTGTCTTAACTATTTCACATACCTGAAGCCAGTAAGAGTAAGCATTCATTATAACGTTCTACCAGGCAAAAGAGAATTCAAAACTAATAAACTAATAAAGAAATATGAATTTTTTTCCTCTCATAGTTTTTATTTTTCAGGTAAGAATACCTTGTTTTGTCCTTACTGGCTATGGAATCTAAGTGCTATTGAACAACACTCAATGTACCTCCATTCACAATTATTTTACCTTTTTCTAAATGTCTTGAATTTTTAAGCTTCTTTATAAGAAAACATTGATAGTATCAGGCTACACACACACAGAGCAATGTCTATGAAGACAAAATGTTATGTCTCATAGCTGCTGTGCAATAAATAAGAGATCCAGATGAAGAAAAAAATCTGGATTTGGCCCACAAAAAATAATGCATTATAAATGAAAAGAAATAGCTGGGGATGAAGACATGGAGGAGGAAAGGAAGCTTGTTCCCAGGATGAGATTTCGAATGAGATTTTTTAGCCAGTAGAATATTTTGATAGACATCTTTTCAATTTCTGAACACAGGGCTTGATAATGGAAATGCTGACAAAGTTATTCATGTTCAGAGGACTGTAATATCTTGTTTAATGCAATCAAAATTGCAAGGTATGCTTTTTATCCTTTTCTGCTAAGAAGGCAATTACACAATCATCTTGTTGAAGTAGTTTATAATATGATTAAACAGACAACATTAAATCAACTGGTGATTGAAACCTCAAGAGAGAATGTATTTCAGTTAAAATTGTGAGCTACCATACTTCTTTATATTTAAAAGCCCTTTAAACAGGACACATGATGGCATGATACCACTTGTCCTAGGCTCAGGTTGAAAATGAAGGTGCTCCAAAATATAAATATGCTATTTTTTCTATTCCTGCTTTCTTAATTGTAATGTTTACAGAATGTGAGGAAAGCTGGTTGTAGTTGCATTTTATTTAATCTCAGGGAAGACTAAACTTCACACATCTGGTGGAGGCAATCTTCTAAAGTGTTTGCTTATGTAAATTAAAAATAAGATTTCACCTGCTACATTTCTAAGGAATTTATTTGTGCTCACAACTGTAACTAACAAAGATTACATTTTTGAATCCATATAATTCAATTTGTACTTGTCTTTAATTCACATCATATTAGTATTTTTTTGTTTGCACCTACAGAGTCCTGTATTCAAACATGCAAACTAAAAAAATATTGTTAGCAAAAAAAAAAAAAAAAAGAAGAAGAAGAGAAATAGCACTCTCCCATAAATAATAATTTTCAATCCTGTGGGTCTGCTCTGGACTAGAAACGTCAGACAAGAAATTTGCTACAAAATTCTATACCTTTGAAGAAGTTCTTATTTCAGGATTATGATTCCAGATCAAATATGTGCATTTTACTAATCTTCTTCTAAAACTGATACTGGTGAAAAGTTAAATATTTAACTTAACTAATGTTTCATTATAAATCAGTTCCTGTCATCTTGTCCTAATTGTTGTTGTTTCTCTTTGAATGCTCTTTAACTCATGAATGTGTTTGTTAAAGTAACATCCAGACCTCTAGGCAATGTTCCACATAAATACTATTAGGCTATCCATATACAGATTCTTCTTACCTCTGTGAGCTGTAAAATGAACATGCATCTTGAAATTAATTTAACTTGTTTATTTGCTGCTCAGTTGTGTTATTAGCTTACATTCTGTTCTCAGACTGCCAAATCAACACATCTTCTTACCTTTCACAGCCTGTCTTGGTGAAATGTCATCTGTGCATTGCATTGTCTGCAGTTGATTCCACCTCTGAACTACTGAAGATATGCAGACCCAGAAGGTCTTCTGAGTAACCTCTAAGAATCCACCTTGGTGCCCTATTATTTGTTGCTTATCAAAAATCTCCACCTAAAGTTCTTCATCCCCTTTTCAGTCCGTGTATCAGTATTCATACCCAAGCCTCCACAAATTAATCTGAGGGTGAGATTTTGCAAAAGATTTGAAAGCTTTACTAAAATCAAACTACAGTGCATCTGCCATTTCCCTTCACTCACAAACTTAAAAATTCTGTGCAATACAAAGCAAATGAAGTGAGCCTGCTAAGATTTATTCTTTACAAATCAAGCTGCGTATGGCTCATGGTTATCTTTTAGAAAAAATAATTAGACTAACAGGACAGCTATTGCCAACAGTCAGAACAGTATAATTCTCTTGAGGATAGCTGTTCCTGTGAATTGCATCCCAAATTAAGAAAGTAGGCACTCTCAGTTTTAAAGAACTGGAGTGAGATAACAGAGAATGGTTTGAAGCATGTTTAAATAATAGGATCACTATAGATGTAGTTGTATGAGACCGTACAGTTTCTGAACCTAAAAATAAAAATTTAATTCCTGACTTTGAAAGAGGTACATGGGTAAAATTCACTCCAACCCAGTTCACATGAATGGAGAATAAAGAAGTGATGATTTATCCTAGCTGAAAGTTCATTTGTATGCTTCTAATTACAAAGAAGTCTCTCAAGTTACCATTTTAGGCACAAGTGTCACTACACTTGCCTAAAAGTTGCCAATGAACATCATAGAATAGATAATTTAAAAGAAAAAAATGTTCACATTTATAGAGCTTTGAAAAATGCTTAAAAGCTTTAAAAATGAGAGGTCAACCTCTTACACAGCTCTGTTTATATAAATGTTTGAGAAAGGTGGGATTTGTACATATCTTAATTGAATTGCCAATGAAATGAAATAGAGAAATGTATCTCAGATTAGAATTAGGCTATAAATAGTCATGTACCAACAAGTGATTAATATGTCTTTGCTTCAGGAGGCTTCTGTGAACCCTTTGCTTCAGGATGCTTCTGTGAACCCATTCCTTCAGCTTCTGAGTCCCTAATAATGACAGCTCTGCCATGTAGGGTAATAACTACTTGCACTAATTTTGTGTTGTGGGAACCTGATGATGGTGCACTCCATTCCATTAAGCATCAAACCAATGAAGATGTGAAACAACATGGCCCCTCGATTTTTCCATGAAGAATGCAAAGTATACAGGCACTCATGTTCAACACAAAGAAAAAAGAGTTACTACTTGAAATTTTACTTTTGTAGTCCATCTCCTGAGGCCTAAAAATAGTTTCATTAATGTTGCAGAGGATTTCAGAGTGAAAAGAAATCCAGATCCAAACTTTACTGTTTTTATCAACTTAATTCTGAAGTCTACAATGTCATTGTCAAACATAAATGTCAAGTCAGGAGAGAATCAGAGGTAGAATGATGCACTGGAATAGCTATCATTATAACTAGATTCAAAGCTGGAGTGATTTGCATGTAAAAAAATTAATAGTTCATAAGAATAGTTTCCTGATTTTGAGAAATTAATCGAATGTATAAAAGAGCGGATTCATGAATCTTTGTAGAATTCAAAGCTCTGCTACATGTTTGTTATTTCATCCCTTAATAAATTATTTGCCCATCTGTGACAGGAATATTAAAGCAATTTACCAGAAGATGGTATTTTCCCCTTTTTTTAAAGTTTTATCCAAGCAGTCGCCCTTGGCTTATACAAATTATCAAAGCTCAATGGCTACAGTAGCGTTTACAATTCACATTGACAGCCTATCAAAAACAAAGTTTTACATAGTTGTGGAAACTTGAAAGTCGTAATAATCATCCATTCTTAAACTGGCTCTGGGTATAACAAAATGCAAATAACATAACCCTAAAATACTAGCACAGTAGGAGAATGTGGAATTATTGTGGAATCACTGCAGTGCTTAAAGAGGTGAACACATTTTGCTTCAGCTCAGGGAAAGAACTAATTTTCCAGGCTTTTCCAATTCTGTGTCTCTCTGTAATCAAATTGTAGGTAAGGCAATGGTTTGGGGTCTTCTTCCTGACTTCTTGAAATCAATCTTGGGGCAATAAACCCTATTTGCCTTTCTTACTTTTCAACTCTAGTAGACTTTTTCTTGGCTCCTTTCGAGGTTCAGAGGAACTAGCAATTTTTTTTTTTTGGTTTCAAAGATGCACAACCAGAAAAAAGTACTTGAAGATTTTTTATTACTTGAGTTGTTGAATTTTCTCTGGCAGAATGCAATGAAATTGTTGCATAAAATATTAGCTGTATCAAAAGCAGTCTGCTTTAGAAAAAAAGTGTTCAAGCATCACACAGTATAAAGGGTGGTAATATATAATCCTGCTCACTTAATGCATCAAGCAAGCTCAAAATAAGAAAGCCTCCACCCAGAGTTGGCTCATCACATTTCCAATTGTTAACCTGCCTCATTCATGCACACCTATTATCTCTCACTAAGCATGTTGCCTTAACGCAAGATCTAGTTTTCCTCCTTCTTATTAAATTACAAGTGAAAAAAGACAAAATTTAAAATTCAAGCAGAAAGTGTTTGAACACCTACAACAGTCCAGGGCTAACTTTCTTGAGCCTTCTAGTTTTAGTAAAACTTTGGTGAACAGTTGGTATATCCTCTGATCAGCATAATTGTATATCATCAGAAGCTTATTTGAAAACATGAAAATAGTTACAAGGCTCCAGAAAAACTGTATGGATGATAGTCATATTAGTTACATTTTCAGTCTCTGGCATATTGGCAGAACATCTTACTTGTCAAACTCCTGACTTTCATTGGCTCTTAGATCTCAATTTTGAACCCTGCGAGCCTGCATTAAAAGTGAAAGCACGTTGCACTCCCACAAAGACTGCAATTATTTTCAAATACGTCCATTTGATGCCTACTGCTTCTTCCCTGAGATTAGCTCAGTTAGTTTGAGCATGGTGCTAATAACACCATGGGTTGTGGGCTTGATCCCCATATGGGCCACTCACTTAAGAGTTGAACTCAGTGATCTTTGTGGGTCCCTTCAAACTCAGAATATTTGTGATTCTGTCATTCCCTATTTTATATTTTGAACATTGACAAATTGCCAAGGAATATAAAGATATTTCATATTGGTGCCATATAGCCTTGTGTTTCTGCTTGATAATTTCATATGTTACATTGGAAAAATTTTGCAGATTTTTTCTTCTTTGACAGACAAAAAAAATTATTCTGGTTTCTTGAGAACAGGTTGGAGATCAACAACGTCTGTAACCTGATAAACTAAGCCATGAAGACCCATAACAGAGTTTTAACCTCTCCAAAATATTTCAACTGCAATATTCTGAAAAATGAAGTCTTTCTTTAATTTTCACCTGTCAAGTCACAATGTCAAGTAAGATGGAGAAGTTAAACATCAAAATGTTTGCTTAAAAATGAAAGGTGACATATCAGGACTCAGACTCCAATTCTCAAACACTAACTGCATTTCAACTAGAGAATTGTCTGGAGTTTGACAAAAGGGCTTTTCTGGATTATCACATGTAAGAGAGGACTGGAGTTACAAGTGGCTTTTAAGGAAGGTCCTCTTTAGGGAGAAGGGAAAGGAGGAGTTCCTTTTAACAGAAATATTTGTTTCAGAAAGATTAGAATTTTTTTAAACTTTTTTGAAGTCTCTGGAGAGCAGGATTTCTCTATCCAATACTTTTCTGCTTTTTTTTCCCTTTCAGCATGTATGATGAATTTCTTACAGAAATGGAGGTAGTAAGAAACTTCTAACACAGAGACATGGAAGCTTTACCTATAGCTCTGTCCACGTGTGTGTCCTTCCATCAATCACCTTTTCTTTGGCTCCTTCTGTAGTGTTTCATTTTCTAAGTAGACCACAGCATGAGTAATAACGGATATTGGAAATGTTTTGAAGTGCTCCATCTGAGGACAGGAAGAGAAGAAAAGTCTTTAGCTAAAGACTAGCCAGCCCATTTGAAGGCATGTCTGAATACAGCACGCTGGGAGACCAGTAACTGATTGCATGAATTGACTGGTGATATTTGTCTGGGATACAAGTTTCACTTCCACCCTGTTGTTAGTTTTAGTGCACTTAGAAGACAGGTATAAGCTTCAGCTCCTCCTTTGCTTTTAACACCATGTAGGGGGAAATACCCTTTTTCCAGAAGATTTTACTATGAGAAGACAGGTGTCACTTAGGAAGTCTTTCCTGCCTAGAAAGTGCCTTTCTCAAGGGGTCAGATGTTTTTTTTCCCCTTTTGCCTTCTGCATTCCAGAGAAAGTGCAGATTCTTTTTCTGATGTACAAAGAGATAAACAGATGCTTCAGACCTTCGCATACAGCAGGGAGAGCTGGGGGGTAGCGGGGAGCAGTGATAATAAAGCCTAAAGAAGGAACAGGAGACGGGCCTTTCTCAGGCTCAGAGCTGATCCAGTACTGCTAGTTTTCACTTTGTAAGTTTTGCTAGCATTCTCCCCCTCAAAATAAGTATTCTTGGCTTCTTTCCACTGCCTGGGCACTTTTGGGGGTACCTGTGTGTATCTTACTTAACACACCATCACTAAGGAACTCACCAGTTCATGACCTCTGAAGCTGAAAGTTACATTGCCACATTAGGTATTTGTTCCTAGTAGTGGGCTTGACTCCTGTTTTAATTGCCTTCTTCAGGAGCATTCAATTCTAATATGCAACAGGAACTAGATTGTAACGTTGATATTAATGCCTTAAAACCCCATGTGTATAACTCTACTGTTGCTGGCAGCAGGTCTCTGTGTGCAGCTTTAGTCTAGGATAGCCAGTGCTCTCCCAGACAGCACCAACACACGGTATGGTAGCAGCACAAAAAAGGAGAATATTCCTAAACTACCTGCTTAGGGACAGGTACCAGATTTCAGGTGGTGAGGCAGCTGAAACATGCAGACATCAGGAGGATATAACATCTGCCCTTACAGACAACAAATGGCCCTCAGGACACTTTTTTGGTACAACAATATGTCCTGTAAGCTTATTTCTCAGGAGTGGATAGGTGTGATGGTGAAAAGCAACTCTCAGGATGCATCATGGGCAAGTGTTTCTGTGGGGCCAGGGCCTATGGAGATCCCCTCTGGGTGCTCTCCACAAGGGCAGGACCTGGCGCCACTGCCTTTGTTCTGCTATGGCATTGCTGGTGCAGGGGCTAACAGACCTGGGGGGCTTGCATGGGGTCCTGTGCTGTCTTAGGATCAGGGGAGCTCTCAGGAGGCTGGCAGGTAAAATCAGACCATCAGCGCCCCCAAGGCTCTGGTATCAGCAACAAGATAGCACTGTTTTTGTTTATTTCTGCAAGTATTTATTTTCCTAAGAAATTTAACATTTTTGCTTCCTCATAATGTATGAAATCAAAATGGATAGAAAAAAGCACAGCAAAACCGCTGACATTTCTGCATGGCTATGCAGTCTTCTATAAAAAACAGCTATTTATTTTGTACATGAAATACTATCAGTTCAGGTAAAGATCACCATAAAGGATGTGACCCACAAGATACTAAAATTGTCTCTTCTGTCTTCTATTAGCAGCTGAAGGCCTCCACTCTGAACAGAGTGGCAGTGAGCGATAGCAAAATTAACATAAAACTGACCTTTCTTTATGTCCTGATTTTGTCTGGGATAGAATTAATTTTTTTTCTAGTAGCTGATAGAGTGCTGCGATTTGGATTTAATATGAGATTAATGTTGATGACACACTGATGCTCTAGTTGTTGCTAAATAATGCTGATTCTAAGTCACGGCTTTTCCAGTTTCCCAGACTCTACCAGAACACAGGTGCACAAGAAACTAGGAGCATAGCCAGAACAGGTGACCTGTGACCTGAACTGGACAAAGGGATATTTCATTCCACAGACATCATGGCCAGTATATAAAATGGGGGGATTTGGCTGGAAGGGGCTGATCACTGCTCAGGCATGGGCTTGGCATCAGTCAACAGGCAATGAGCAATTGTATTGTACATCACTTTCTTCTCTTAAGTTTTCTTTCCCTCTTTTTGTCGTCTCCTTTTTCATTAATATTACCATTATTATTGCTGTTGTTGTTATTGCTGTTATTATCATCATCATCATCATCATCATCATCATCACCATCATCATCATCATATTTCTATTATTAAACTGTTATCTCAACCCATGGGTTTTACTGGTTTAATCTTTCTTTTCCTATTCTCATCCCCATCCCACTGGGCAGGGCAGGGACTGTGAGTGAGTGGCTTCATGGTACTTATTTGGGAGCTGTAGTTAAACCACGACAGTTTATGCATATGCGGTAACTTTTGATTCTCTTACTGAAAGACAGTACTGAAAATTATTAATCATCGGCTAAGAAGATTCTTGGAGGTATTGGGGGATCTTATGAAATGCCTTCATCTAAAGCCAATGATCAGATAATTAAACAGGAAACATTTGTGAACTCTCCTTTTCTACTGTGCTTTTTTTTTTAATGGACTGATTTATTTCACTGTTTCTTGTCTTCAGATTGTATAAATTTTTGATGTGTCTTAGTTGAAATGAGCTATTTTAATCAAAGTAGAATTGGCCTCTCAATACAATTTCTTCCCTTCATTTAAGTAAAAGTCACTTTTACAACCAGGAAGGTGATGGCTTACATAGTCAGTGACACTTCTATTCTCATCAACACAAGGGGAGAAAAGCAGCAGTTTAAGCAGAGGTATTAGACAAGGAGGATTAGGGACCCTTTAGGGAACCTTAGAAAACTGTAGCTTGTCCTCTCCTGGGTCAGTATGGATTGTACTAAACTTCCAACAGCTAAGGTTTTGATGCAAAGAATTTCTTTGATACTTAAGGGGAGTTTTGACATTACATTCAAACTAAGTTCATGGATATGAATAAATCTTCATTGTTACAAAAAAAAGAAGTGTATAAAATACCCCTAAGTACTTTCAGGCACACCAACTTGAAATATTCTTTCTATGAGTATCCATGGCTGTGAACAGGGATTATTCAGATGATTTTAAGCAGAGAACATAATCCTGCAAAGTATTTTCAAGGCTTTTCTATTGTATCCACTTGCATATCAAAGTGAATAGCCACACCAAAATTATAGCTGTGCCTTGACTGTAGTTCAAATAACATGTCAGACATTATCATTACAGCTGAATCATATCTAGAGAAATAATTTCTAAGGGCAAAAGTTGTTTACAATAACCTGTTATACCTGACATTGAAATAGAGTAAGAGCACTCAAAGACTAATGGAAACCGACTGTGGGGGAATGGCTTAGAGAACACACCACACGCTATGTGGGGGTGAAACCAAAAAGCCTTTATTAGTGGAGGAACTGACTTTTAAGGAGTCAGTTCAGGGAGGGGCTTGGAACAGGGCAGAAACACAGAAGGGATTGGGTAAAATATGTGTTGGTTACCGTTAAACATCCAATGAGAGGAGATCTGAAGGGAGGGCTCTGGAACTTGGTCACAATAGGTCAAGGGGAGGGGCGAATGGGATAACTGGCAACCCAAATGACCAATAGGGGCTTAGGGTTCAGGGCTGGATAGGTGGAAGAGATGGGCAGCATTTCCGGCTGACTGCCAGCAGTGCCATTTCCAGTGGACCACCATAAGTGCCGAGCAAGCATAGTATCCCCAGGAGGGGCTGCTGCGGCTCAGATCTTCCTACAGGTACGGAACACTGCAGCAGTGGTGTGCCACCCACGGCTGCTGCCCACACTGCCCGCACCACCTGGCAGCATTCCCTGGTGGCAGCAATGGGGCTATGGTACTGTTACTGGGACATGGTGGCAGCAGCAGTCTGTCACGGCAGCAGCGGGAGCTGGGCGGCCCTGCAGCAGGGGACATGCCTGGGTGGGACTGATCCAGCCCGGGAGAGATGGCAGCAGCGCCTCCCGGTGCCAAGGCTCATTAGGAAAAACTGCAGGGGGACACATGGCAGGGAGGGGAGGAAGGAATTAGGTGGGGTGCAGGAACCCTGCATGGGGAAACTCCAAAATCCTTCAACATTCAACTTCGGGAGCTTCAAATCCAATTCCCACTGATTCTGCTTCTTCTCTGTCCTCCATCCATTGCTGGCAACACTTTCCATTCTTCGTATGACATTTGTTTCCCTACACTTTGGAACACAAAGCTCCTCACCTGCATTTTTACTTCAATTTGTACTTCCAGCCCATTAAAACACAGTTTAAATCATAATGAAGTGACTTGATGACAGCACAGCATTAGATCAGAGACATCAAAAGACTCACCAGACAATATTCACTATGGATTCTCCATTCTCAGCACTCCACCTGTAGCATTCTCATTTCTTACAGATACTTACTTCTAATTCCAGGACTCCCATCAGGAAATTGGTGGCTGTTGTCCGAACCAAATCCCCAAGGTGTCCCTGCCAACCCCTTTTATAGCCATGGCCCTACCCAGGACACAAAAGGAGGCTACCATGTGACTCGTGAGACCCAAATCATTCTAGGTGGGTAAGAACATTTTCTCAAAGTTCTGGAATTCACATGCTTACCTTACAAAAAGAAACTATTTCTTACACTGAATACTTGCTTACATATATACACTGTACTATCATTGCACATAATGGCCGTATCTAGGACAGAACATATGTGTTAGAAATCCACCAAAAGAAGGAACTCAGCTGGTGAGTGCCTTTAGGGAACCAGCTCTGAACCACAGTTTGCTGCCCTCCATGTATAATGGAGGAACATGTTTAAATCTAAAGGTGCCACTTGAGGCCAGCAAATCCAGTCCTTTCCATCAGCTGTAGAGCTGAACCACATATCTCACAATTGAACAACGACAAGAACCCACTTAGACACCACCTCCAGCTTGACAAACATTGGGTTATTCAACCTCTCACCTCTAACATCAATTAAAGGGCAGTCCATGGCTCTCTTCAGACATTCAGGATAACGTATACTGCTATTGACCAGTTTTAAAAACTAGTCAGAGCACAACTTGTCTCAAAAATTACACTAGAGTAATGTAAGCTCCTCTGGCAGGTATGTCAGCAACAAAATCTTTTAGTTACCTGAACATAAAAGAATATGAGACCCATCACTACAGGCTAAACTTGGGCATCACTTCAAAACAGAGCAGGTGGAGGGTAGAAGCTTTATAAAGAGTAACAGTACCTACCAATGGGGAAATTTATTCTGAGTTTTTGGAGAAAACTTAAAAACTCGCAGTAGTAAAATTAAGTAGTGTTGGATAATAAAAATATCCCACTTTCTGAAATTGTTCTTGCTTTAGACTACAAATGCTTGCTTTTATTGAAAAACATTCGGTGGAACATTCACACTATACAAGAAACACTGACGACTAGTCAAATGCACAGAAGACCAAAGACAAGTAAAAGAACTATCTGCATTAAAACAAAAAAATTGCTGGCAAGTATTCCTAGTTAGTATTTTGAATTAATTGCTCAAACATATACCAAGCTTTGCTTAAAGGAGTGCTGCCACCAGTCTTGTTTGAAAATATCTGACTTTCAATAGCGCATGGAAAAGCCATTTTATCTAATGCTGTTAATGCCTTTATTTATGTCACATTTTAGCTCTGAACTTGCAAAAAACCCTCACCAAACTAACGAACATACAGTTTTTGGGCCATTCCTGTCTCTGAGCATGGGTTGAGCAAAGGCTGTGGAGACAAGACAAGGAAAAGTGACTTAATGTTTTTCTTTTGGACATCACAGCATCACAGCGAGGTTTTGCATTGGTTTAGGAAAATAGACATCCAGTTCGGTAGATATTGAATATCAGGGAAGTCAGAACATAAATTCTTTGCTTTCAGAGAGAAAAATTTAAATAAATATTTACATTAAACCAGAATTCTATAGATCGATTGATCAGAAGTCTTGACTTAAAAAAAAATCTATTTCTGTCTGGGTTATCTTTTTAAAAAAAGAGGAACTTCTTGGCTAGGATGCAGACTCAGCACTGTTTCGCTACAGCATGAGCCACTCATGTCTTTCAGCTCTCTGACAGCTTCTGCAATGTTTCCACAGAGTCCTGAAGATTACAAGGACAAGTTTCATGTTCTCCAGTCTCCTGCAGTTAAACATGTAATTTCTTTCAGACTTTCCTGGGCAGAGGAGCCATACATGACTCAATAGCTGTCACTCTTGTCTCCAGAGCTCTTAATATAGTGTGTGCCTGCAAAACAACGAGGGAAAGGGACTTGGCTATGAATGGAATTTCACAATACTAAGAGCAGAAAGACTCAAATCTGATCTCACATTACCAATTCTATTTGACTCTATTCCTGTTACTTTCATAGTTTGAAAGCTCACTTGACTCCAACATTTATGCTCCACACTCTTTTTCCAGTCTTGGTGTCAGAGCCACACACTCAGCTTCTGCAGTCAACTTCATTATGCTATTTGCTCCCAATCCTCCCTACCTGCAGTCACAAGTTTTCACTAGAGTAAAACATGAACTTGATTTATGATGTAATATTTCAATACAAAGTTACAACAAAAGCATTTAGTCCGTTTGCACAAAAGGCAAGAGATAAGACTAAAAGTGAAGATCTGAAGAAGTGAATCAGAACTAATTAGAAATGAAATATCAAATTACCAAGACATAAATAGGAATCTAATGATGTGTGTGATAAACAGAAAATGCTAATTACTGTGAAAATTGAAGGAAAAGTTACTGAAAATCTGGCATAACACAAGATACTAATGGCATGAAGCAATACAGCAGATGTTACAACCCACAGAATTGCTCTGGATGAAATAAGCTGTTTTGTAGAAGCTCTTGAAGGATATTAAGATTTCACAGAGGTGATTTAAACAAAGAATGATATAAGATTAAATCTTACCCTTTGCAGCACCTCTTGCAAGTCAGCTCGACTTTCAAGAGTCAGCGGCTCCTCATCAGTAAGAGCTTGTTTTTCTGACGATCCTAGAACATAGCTGAAACGCCACAGTTTAGATCATGCCCTTCTCACTCTGAAGGCAAAAAGTCAAAGGTAGTACTGCTCCAGAACTCCCAAGAGAGAGTCATGGATATTCTGGGGTTTCAGGATACAGTAAAAAATTACAGACATGGAGAATGGAGCAGCAGTGGCTGGGAGAAACAGCCATCACCATCACTGCTCACCAAAGTGTCATTTTGTGGCCAGGTTAGTGCTTCAGCAAATTTTACTGCCATGGGAAAAACATAGCTGTGTAATGAAGGAAAAAACTCTTGAAACAATTCTCCAGAGTAAGAGGGTGAACAGCCACATCAATACAGCAGAATAAATGGGAACTTAACAAAAAGCACAAATATTGAAGCTAGCCCAGACAGAAAAAAACTACTGTTTACTAGAGCACATGCTTGCATAAAAGAACCCTGGCGTGGAGCCTTAATTCAGGATAATGTCATTGTAGGGTATTTTAAGACCACCTTAAAGTGCTATAAAGCAATTAAACCAAAGAACACCTTAATTTTCTAGACAGTTTTAAAGACAGCTAAGTGAGAGCCTGAAGCACATACTTTACTCACCTTAGCAATGACCAAGCAGACTTGGCCAGTTCAGGCTGGACCCCACACCAAGTTGTGCCTAAGTCCCTCCGCCCATGTTTCCTGCTGACAATGCAAACGTCTAACAGCTAACCTCTAGCAGCTTATAGGCAGGCCTATTTGGTGCTACCCATGACTGCAGGCTTGTTCTCTTCTGATCAAATGAGAAGGAACCCTCCTGTGCTAGTGACATTTTCTTGGCTGGTATGCAATTTTTTACAGAACCGGCAGCCCCAGTATTGGGGTTTTTTCTGGAATCTGTCTTACACATGTGATGTTTCTCACACTCGAGCACTATGATGCCAACAATACAGAACACCATTCTGAACAGAGTAGCACAAACAGATGTACCTGGACATGCCAGAGATATAATAGGAGAACCTCTCTGAGATACTGGGTGGGTGAAATGGAGCTGTCAGGCTTCCCCATAAACATTCTGCATGTACCTTTCAACAGAGTCAATGCTGAAACAGAACAAATCCCTCTTGTAGTCAAGATGCTTTGGGGTGCACCTGTAGATGTTTCCAAGTGTCCTCGAGCAGCCAGAGCAGAACAAGGTTTGTACCATGCTGTTAAGTAAGACATATAACATTTACTCAAGAACAATAAAAGGAAGAACCTATCCCTGTTCTAAAAAAAATCATGCATTACACTTTTTTTAGAGCATTCCTTCCTGCTTTACATAGTGTAATTATGGGTACTCATCTTTCAGCCTGCATTCCCAGCGGTTCCTTAGGCTGGCTGACCTCTGCAATACTAATTGAATCACTAAATGACAGAAGGGTTTGGGATGGAAGGGACCTTAATGCTCACCCAGTTGTGAACCGTGCCATGGCAAGGACACCTTCCACTAGACCAGATTCCTACAAACCACAGGGATGGGCCAGCTGCAGCTTCTCTGGGCAACCTGTGCCAGGGCCACACCACTCTTATAGGGAAGAATTTCTTCCTAATGTCTAATATTCTTTCATTCTAAGGCCATTCCCCTTTGTCCTATGCCCCTGTGAGAAGTCCCTCTCCCTTAGTCCATAAGCACGTTGAACAGACCTAATCCATAAACACCTTGCACAGACCACCTGAAATGTGTGTTTCCGGGGCTCCCCTGGAGCACACGGGCACTCCTGCCCGCCGGGCCGTTTTACCGGGCTTGTGCTCAGCGCCTTCCAAGGGACCTCCCGGCTACCCTGGACAGGTAGGGCAGTGCCCAGGTGGGTCCTCCCCCACCCCCATCTCACCATCCGCACTCGTCGGGCAGCTTGGAGAGCTTCCGCTCCTGGTCCACCGAGACGCTGGCGGCCGCACCTGCACAGAGGTGAAAGGAAGGAAGGGATGCAGGGAGGCGATCGCGGGGAGGTGACCCACTGGAACACGCCAGGGCCGGCACTCACTGCGCAGCAAGAAGCAGCCGCCCTCCTCGTCGTTGGACACCCAGCTCAGCGAGTCGCCCACCGGCCGCCTGCATCCGGCGCACAGGAACACCATGGGCAGATCCGCGCTGTCCGAGCCCTCCGCGCCCGCCTGCTGCTGCTGAGGTTGTTGCTGCTCCCTGCGCCCATCGCTCACCTGCGGCACAGACACCGCGCAGCTCGGCTCCGAGAGCAGGAAAGGCGCGCCCTCCATCGCCCCCGGACCGCCCCCCGCGGAGGAAACGGCAGTGACGTCAGACACGGACCCCGGAGCGCCCGCCCCCGGAGCCGCCCCCCGACCACCCGCCCCTCCAACGGCCGCCCCCCCCCCCCCCCCCGGACCGCCC
>JAOXXN010000001.1:60753679-60766047 GCA_026770055.1 Myrmophylax atrothorax
TTTCTTTTTCTTTTTCTTTTTCTTTTTCTTTTTCTTTTTCTTTTTCTTTTTCTTTTTCTTTTTCTTTCTTTTTTTCTTTTTCCCTTTTCCTTTCTCTTTTTTCTCATACATAATCCAGACCTGTGCCCCTGCCTTGGCCAACTGTATTGTAGCACTTTGTGGAAAAGCCATGTCACTACCTGGCTACAAATCTGATTAAGTGCAGACAGATCCTTAGGCTAGGAAGACAGAAGTGCATTTTATTACTATCAGATTACAGTTTATTTGGTTCAGATGCTTTTTATATATTCCATGCCCTCTTCACCAGCAGACCTTTACCTACATCATATTGACTCAGCATTTTTAAAACATATGCACCAATAAAAAGAACATCTTTTTATAGTATTTTCTTGAATGATGACTGAATTTCTTATTTATATAAAATTGAAGATCTTATTCTTTTAGCAAGGTTTTGATACTTTGAAGTAAGGTGTTACTGCTCATCTCTTATCCCTTTATTTCACTGCTGGTAACATAACAAAATCAAAACTTAATTGTAAGTACTTACCTTGCCCAAAACAGATCAATCTGCTTCTCTACATATTTCACATGGGAACAGCAGTCAAGTCCAATTGATTTCAAATCTATGTGGCACAACTACCATTATAATACTTTCCCTAAGATGGGTTCATTTACCACTTTTCAAAAGAAGTATTTGCTTGGCTTCCCACCAGTTGACTCATGCATATTACAAACAACCTGGATATATATGGTTTGGGTCCATTAAAAAGTATAAAAATCTAAGCACATAATTTTCCAGAATTTAATGCTTTTGCTTTTGCCTTGAATCTTGAGTTTGAGATCACCCTCAGCCCATCAACCTTAATACCAGCCCTAACAGTTCCTGAAGTGTGCTACAGACTTGCATAAGCAGGTGATTATATAAAAGTTAAAATAAGATGAGTTTAGAAGGATTAAGTGATTCCATATGTTATCTCAAAGACCTGTGGTTCAAGACAGAACAGTTCAAATAATTCATTCCTTTTTTATTTGATAAAAATGTAGGGTTTAACCTCATGGGAAGTCTTTTTCTACAGTGTCAGCAGCAGCTCCAACCTGTCAGTTCAGCAGTACTTCACAACTACTGCAGTTCACTTTCTGTATGATAGGGAAAAGAGAAAGCAAGAATGATACTCAGGCTCTTCCAGGGCTGTGAAAAATGCAAGATATGAGTGACCACATCTTGGTCTGAGATGCTGAAATTATAAGGTTAGTTTCACAAAACAGTTGAAGATGACAGCTTCAAGGCAGAGTAGGTAATAAATAGAAAAATTATTACAAAATGAAAAAGTTCCTCTGTAATGTGAGAACTGGTTCAGGGGACATGGGCTTAATGACTTCCCCTGTCATAGATTGCCTTAGAGATTTTAGGAAAATTACTTAATCTCTTCTGAGCCATAATATAGAGATAGTACATTCCTTTTGTTATTTTTTTCCCATTTTTTCCAATTTGCATTCAAAAAGAAGGGTGGGGGTTTTATTTTTCCTTGCCGCATCTGCAGAAGCATTTTTGCATTGTCTCCCATAATTTTCTTATTGATGAAGTGAAGTACAGGCTAGGTAAATGGACAGAAGGGTGAACTACCTGAGCTGCTAGACTCAAAGAAGTTGAGATCAGTGGCACAAAGTCCAACTGTTGCCCAGTCACAAGTAATGTCCCCACTTGGAGGGGAAGCAATACTGGGGACAATAGTGTGTAACATATTCATTAATGGTCTTGTTTATAGGAGGAGAGCACCCTCAGCAAATTTGAGAATGAGAAAAAAATTGGGAAGAGCAGCTGATAGTGTTAAATGTAGCATAAGGTAGTGCTATAGCTACAGCATCATTCTCTTGAGAATAGGCCAGGGTCTTCCCTGTGCTGGACACAGGGTGTTCCAGTGGCTTTCAGCCAGCTCCACAGTGGACCCACCACAGGACACAGCTAAGCCCATCAGCAAATGAGAGAGGGAGAGGGAGAAGGAGGGGGAGAGAGCTAGTAGGGGGAGAGAGAGAGAGAGAGAGAGAGAGAGGGAGAGAGGGAGAGAGAGAGAGAGAGAGAGAAAGAGAGAGAGAGAGAAATTAGAGGAGAAACAATGGGGGAACACTGAGGTCAGAGGAGCAGGATATGCTCCATGGTAGGGCAGGCATGCCCCAGTAGGGACAGCAGCTTGTGGAGGACACATGCAGAAGCAAATTTCCCCCAATGGGACCATGGTATATAGATGATCTCATGCCAGAACAGTTACACCTTTGGAGGGATTGCACCCTGTAAAGGATTCACACCAGAGAATAAGAAGAGTGAGAGGGAAGGAGCAGAAGAGAGAAACCACTGCCAGACCTTACAATGCCAACTGTCTCATTTAAGGGACTCAGTATAAACTGCATCAATACCAAGGTGAGAGGAGAAGAGTCTGGAGTAAAGCTGAACCTGGGAAAGGCAAAGAATACGTGTTTTCCAAAAGTGTGTGCTTGTTTCTTTTTTTGTTTTTGTTTCCTGATATCTGAATTAGTACTCAAATATTATATGGAAGTAAACTAAGTCAAATTTCTCAGAGTCAGGTATCTACTGCCTGCATCAATAACTGCTAAGTGATTTCCCTGTCCCATGAACTTTCTTGCTCTTATCCTTCCTATTTGCCTGTCAGAGTTCATGAAACATCTAGACAATGCTCTTAAATAGTTTCAGTTTTACGTAGCCCCTGGGTAGCAGGGAGTTGGATTTAATGTTCTTTAAGGCTACCTTCCAACTCAAGACACTATGATTCTATGATTCTATTTCCCCCCCCCTCCTGCTGCCAGGGGATGAGAGGGAAGTGAGTGAGTGGCTGTGTCGGTGCTTGGATGTGAGCCAGGCTGATCCACCACATTGATGCATCAAGTGGTTGTCCTTAATACAGAAGGACCTTGACAGACCAGAGAAGTGGGCACAGAGGAACCTCTTGGGATTCAACAATGAAATACACCAAGTCCTATACTTGGAGAGGATTAAACAGATATACCAGCACAGGCTGGGACTGACCGGCTGGAAAGTATCTTTGCAGAAAAGGCCTCAAAGGTCCTGGTGGATGAGAAAGTGAATATTTTCCCATTAGGTAATATTTCTTTATTATAGAAAATAATTGAAAAAGGCATCCCTCCCAATAAGCATTTTGAGTCAATAAATATGGAAAATACTTTGTATAAAAGGAACTTTTGTTCTTGTAGTACTGAAGACAAGGCTAAAAACCTTGCTTGTGCACCTATTCTTTTCAGACGTGCAGATATCAAAATTAAGGTATCCTGAAGATTCATCATACAAAAAAGGTAGATCTTAGGGTTCCAAAGGGTAAAATACTACATTCTACTGGCTTATTTTATTCACTTGTTGAATATTGTCACAGATATTTTCTACAGCCATTCTTCTCAAAGGATCAAACCAGCCCCTTAGACCTGATTCATTTTTCCCTATCCTCTGTAGGTATATTTGGTGTAAAAATAGACTTCTTATCAGATTAATGCTGTAGACTCCGTTCAAATGTCACAACTCATACCATTTAGGAATATTGACATACTGCAAGGATTTATAACAATAGCAGTGCCATTTGGAAACTTGTATTCTTAGTAGAAACCTGACATTTAGCTTCCTTGTCATTAGCCAAAGTCAGTAATCTGTCTCTATTCAAGCAGAAAATGATGCAGTCCTTTAGATTAAATACTGCAAACCCCTATAATAAACATGCAAAATATTAGAATAAATAATATATTGTTAACCTATAGTAGTAAGGAATCTCTATTGTTTTGTTTTGTTTTTCTTAAAGCTTAAGTAGAAGTTGAAATGTTCCCCAGCTACATAAGAAAATCATTGGGAATTAGGTCAGGTCTATTTCTCTAAAGCACTTTCTGGCCTTGTACTTTAACTTAAGCAAGTTTCTATTTAAAAAAAAAAATTAATTCTCTCATTTTTACTAATCAGTCAAAGACAGTAGTTATTTCTATTCCTGTTTATGTCTGAATAAATCCAAATTAATTGCCTACAGATTTGAACAAGAATAATTTTCATAAGTGATAGCAGAATTTATCCAGTTGTACTTTACAGGAGAACAATTCTGCCTAGGATAAGGTTGACTTTCTTCATAGTAGATCATATACTATATTTTGGATATGTGCCTAAAATAGTGATGACAACTTGTCAGTGTTTTGGCTAGTGACATATAGGGAAGCATCAAGGCTTCATCTATTTCTCATTCTGCCTATCCAGCAAGGAGGCTGGGAGTGGAAAAAACATTTGAGAGGGTACACAGACAGCACGGCGGACTCAAATTGGCCAGAATTAACTATAGCATATGGGAGAGACCAGATACATATCTCACTGGGTTGCTTAATTATTGTGTTAGATCCACCATCTTGTCTCTGCTTGTGCGTGTGCACGTGCGTGTGCGTGTGTGTCTGGGGAGGGGCCATGGTCAGGCCTGCAGCCTCATGGCAGGATCAGGAGGCACACAGTCTGCAGCCAACAAGGCAGCTCAGAGTACGCATGGCCATATCACGAGCTGGGCTGTCAATTTAAATAAGGCCTTCCTGGTAGCCCTCACCCACACCACTGATTGGCTATGGCATTCCTCACCTTGTCTAGGAAGGCATCGAGTGGTCAGTGAACCAGGTGTCTCACCTGGGTGGGGTGGCCATGGCAGCCAAACCATATAAATAGAGGTGCAGAAGGGCTCCATGTTGTTCCACCTTTTCCCCTGGGATCTGCCACTCTGTGACCTCTTGGTGGTAACTATTTTTCTCTCTTTCATCTCTCTTTCTTCACTCTTTTGTTTTTCTCTCTTTCCTTCCTCTTTTGCATAACAATGCAAAACAATGGGTTGTATTTCACTAACTTGGGGGTTGGTGTTTGCTGAGTACTTCTGTGTAAAGCATCTCCTTGGCTGTATTATACTCCTGTAAAATCCTTTTGTCAAAATACTTATTTTCCCACTAAATTAAAAGGAGTTCTTTTGGGAAGCGCTCCTAGCGCATTCTATGTGATTCAAGGTATCATAGAACTAAGACTCTACAAAAGTTTTGTATGGGCAAACTATTGGGGGTCTAAATAAAAGTAAACTGCCTGGGCAGTGTGTGGCTTGAACTCAGCACTTTGAAGCATATAATATCATGCTCAGCAATGACAGCTCAGGGGTAGGATGAGGAGTGGAAAGATATTTGGAGTTGTGGCCTTTGTCTTCCCTACCAGCTGTTCTGCATGCTGAGACCCTGCTTTCCAGGAAGTGCCAAAACATCTGCCTGCCAATGGAAAGTTAGTGAAGGAGTTCCTTATTTTGCTTTCCTTGTGCATGTAGCTTTGCACCACTTATTAAACTGTTCTATCTCAATCCATAAGTTTTCAGGTTTTGTTCTTCTCATACTCTCTCCCATCCTGCTGTAGGAGGAGGGGAGTGAGTGAGTGACTGGGTGGCTGCTTAGCTGCCGGCAAGCATCATCACACAACAAGCACCAACATCCTCAGAATCATTATTCCTTGGGGAAAAAAAATTATATATGTTCTAGGATGATCCAACAAAAAGTAGGACTTTTTCAATATTCCATCCTAAAGGTGATGTAAAGCTGACATGCTACCACTGTAAGGAGAATTTAGTAGTAGTTAAGAGTATAAGAGGATTTTTTCTGATAAGAAAGAAGTCAATGAGAGATATCCTAGGGGCAAATTTCACTGAACCACTATACTAAAAACTGGGCTGGTTTTGGACAGACCACAGCCTGACATACAACAAAAAATCAGAATTAGTACAGTGTGTGTGTGTCAGGAAAGCTCTTCCAGCTGTACCTAGGCTGGCAAGAAGTGGTTGATAAACCTGGGATGTACTCTCATGGGGGCAAAAATTCATGTGTTTTTTGAACTATGTGCTACTCATGGCTTTAATATGGCCATTTTCCTACTAGAAACCTAACTGAGAAAAAACACATTTAATACAAAATACTATATTTTCTGAAACAATTTGGTCTTCCATTACCTGCTTCCAATCCCATAGCTAATTTCCTTTTTTATAGCTCTTGTACTTCCTACCTCTATCAGAAATATCAGGAGACGAGAGTGAAAAAAACCCCCTCCCTGTGAGTATTGTTACTACTATGCCTCATATTAGAGTCCTAATCAAAAATGTACAATGCATCCTTCCCCTGAAAACATAAGAAAGATGACTTGCTCTCAAAAGTATGGCATAAATTGAACTGAAAATTTGATTTTTTTTCTATTTTGTCCTGATCAAATCACAGCTTCACCTTTTTAATAAGAATCATGTATGCGGCCTCTGTATTTTCTCTCCTCATTAATTATTTTCTAATTTCTTGGCTGCTTTCTATCTTTTTATTCTCTGCTTCCTTTCTATGTCTCAGAAGCAGCTCTGCTTTCACCCTCTCTATTCCAGTTTCATCTCACTATATCTTTTCCAGCCCATTTACTCCTCGGTATTTTTAAACAACACACTGATAGATGTCTATGGATTTACATTCCTTTCTCTCCTTCTCATTTTGGTATTTTCTATCAGTCAGTCACTCTTTGAAGTATTCCCATGTTTGCTTAAACTCAAGAGCCAATATTATACCAGGAAATATAAAACTCTGTCTGCCTTTGTGTTATAAAGCTGCCTTTGACTTTTGTAGATGTTTTATGTTTTGCATTTAGTTGAGATTTAGGATCTGCGCATATTTCAAAATATTTAAGATCATTGGGAATTTAGGAACGAGTATAGATATAAACATCTAGAAGAAAGATAAAATAAAGGCCTGGATTCTGGGTTATGCAGAGTAAGTTTAAGAAAAATAGGCACTAGAGTCTTACATTTCCAGAGAACTCTGTGATTTTCAGATACGCATCTCCCACTTCCTACTCCTTTGCTCTGTGGCAAAACTTCTGCGTTGTGAAATACATCTTCCTCTAAAGCAAGTGAAAAATAGCAGGACATTTGAAATGTGATTCCCGTGTCACACTTTGCAATGTATTTGCCAAGTGGTGGCCAACCAACTGGCTTAGCTATTTATCCAAAACCTGTTTCTCAAAGGGTGTAAATCATTAGGGCCCAGTCAAAGAAGAGAGCTACGATATTTTGCATCCTCTGAGTAGCTCTTCTCTACTTTCTGCACAGGTGAACAATGTATTCTACCACTGCAACAGGTGGACCAAAGACTGGCCTCTGTGCCCAGTCTAAGTAAGAACTCTTTCAAACTCTTATCTAGGTCTATTTATATGTGCAATACATAGATATATGGTTGGATTATGTGGCTATCAGATACTGGACTCAAGTCTCACTGAATATATATATATATATATTCCAGTGGGCCAGACCCAACTCAGTGTGTGTGTGTCTCTGTGTGTGTGTGTGCGCAGGAGAAGGGCAGGCCTGGCCCTGCAGGCCCATGACAAGCCCTGCCCAGAGCACAGGGGCTGCAGCCACATGGCCATGGGAGCCATGGCAGGGCTGTCAGCCAAGGCGGGCCTGCCTGGTGACCCACCCACACCACACCCCCTGGAGTCCTTGGTTGGTTGTGACACCCTCACTTTGGCAAAGGAGACAGGGAGTGGTCAGTGAACCAAAGTTCCTGCCTGGAGGGAGTGGCCACAATAGCCAGAGTCTATTAACAGGCACACAGTAGGTCTCCACTGGGAGCTTTGGCCTTTTCTCCTGAGCCATCAACATATGACATTCTGAATGGTGACTATTTTTCTTTCCTCTTTTCCCCTCTTTATTCTTTCTTCTCTTAATCTCTCTTCCCTTATTCTTTTCTTCTTCTTATAGGTAACCTAACCATCTCTTATCTGTACTTCACTTAAGTGGCATGGAGTTTGTGTTTGCAGAATGTAACAAAGGTTCTCTATAGCAATGTTTGTTAGTCCTGGTAATCTATTGTAATGCTTTTGTGAAGTTCTGTTTTTTCTGTAAAACCCTTTTTGCCAAAACATCTATTTTCTCACAAAATTGAAAAAAGCCTCTTAGAGAAAAATGTGTAGTTTTTCTCTGGATGTGAATTCAAAGTACCAAAGGACCAATGGCTTTACAGGGGTTTGTGTGAGCAAAATCTCTTGAAGCCTAAAATTAAAATGTACACCCAGTAAAGCTTGGGGCTTCTGGACCAGGTTGTAACAGTAGCATATGAAGGAGGTACATTGAAATTTCTATAACAGTATTCATAATTTTAGTTAAGATGTACATTTTAGCTACACATTCAGGTTAAATAATGTAGCACCTTTTTGATCTATTTATGACTTCAGAATTTGGAGACATGCAAAGAGAAATAAGAGAATGTGTTTGTTCAAGGCAAAAACTAGGAGCTATGTTAATCATACTCTTTTTTTTTTTCATTGTGGTGCTCTGTGTTTAAATATAAACCACAAAAATATTCAATCCTATTTTCATATCATGAATCACCATGCATGTCTGGTCACTGACCTTAGACATTGAGAGTCAACTTCATGCTGTAAAATACAAGGCCAAGATTCATCTGCTAATGGCTGACATGTAAAGACAGGTTTCTAAGTGTGTGTTACAGAATCCAAGCACCAACGAAAAAGTGAAGTTTAGTCAATAGAGGTGAGTAGTGACAGAGCTCTGACCAAATGTGGGTAGGTACTGTCAGGTAAGTTTAGATGTTTGGTAAACTCCAGCAAGTGTATTGAGCAATAGGCATCTCAAGAAGTGAAGTAGAGCATTCATGTCAGGTGGGAGTTGGGCCAAGATGGTGGACACGTATATTAGGCTTGTGTTGGAGGAAGGGTATCTTTTATATGAGAGGCTGGTGAGATTTAGGCAAAACTTATTCATATTTATTAGAGAGTCACTGGCTAAAAACTAAATGTAGCACTGTGTTGGAATGTGTAGAGAAATGAAAAAGTTTAAATACATTATTTTTGCATTATCGGCACTATCCACAATCAATGGTTATTAATGAAAAAAAGGAGATAGGAGGAAGATAAGAAGGACATGCAGTTTGTACCATAAACTGCTAAAGCAAAAGCAATTACAGCCTTCAGAAACTAAGTTTCATTCTCTCCAGCCTTGTTCTGGGTTACACAAACATTCTGGTATTCATCTTTTCTTTTCTCTTTTCTCCAAATATACCTTTTTTGGTTTTTTGAAGTTTTTCCTTCTTTAAAGAAACTAAACTGCTAGTGATTAATACCTCCAATATTCACCTGCAGTGACCGCCCAGGTGCTGTAAGAGACTGGACTACTGGTGCTAATGACTGAGTCAGCAGAGTGCTTTCCTAAAAATGTGCAGTGGCCACCCAGGCCAGGTGCTGAAGGCATGCACACCCGACACCTCAGGCTACAAGCTGAGTGTTGAACAAGACAAGGGAAGAGGCAAATCCTGAGAGGTGCGTAGTTCTTCTTTTTCTTTACACAAATGACTCAGCTGTGATAACTGCCCAGAACATTCACACCCAGCCTGAAGTTATTCATCTTTTGGTGATGAGCCATAATGGACTCCCCTGCACTGACATAAGAGACAGCTGGAACACCCTAGAAGGTGTCAAAGTCTCCAGAAGTATGCCATGACTCACAGTATTACAGCATCCAGTGTAAAACTCCCTGCCCCAGGGGAGGTACCAGGGGGTGTTCCCACCTGAACCCAAGTTTCGGGACTTTCCTCAGCACCTGGGGCTTCCACTACCACCCCAATGGATCCAGACCGCAACCACCACTTTGACAGGATTACAACCACCAATTCAACCAATGAACATTGAAATTGCCACAACTGAGTCTTGTTGTTGGATCCAGTGGGTGTCTTGTGGGTCCTTCCAGTTGCCTGTACCAGCACTGCAGCCTCACTCCAGCCCCACACAAACATCTGCTGGTATCAAATCACAGCTATCTGCTGTTTCATGCCAGTACTAACTCTCCAACTGTTCCTGCCAGGTTTTCTGGGCCTGGGGGAGGAAAACCATGTGGAAGGGCAGGGAACCTGTCTCTATCCTATGGCCACATGTGTTTTTTCCAGATGGGGGAGACCAGGCGCCATCTCGATCTGGTCCGATGAGTGAGGCTTGGGAAGTTTCTCCTCACTGGTTGGGTTAATCTGTTTTATTAGTATTTTTATTAGCATTTTTCAGTCTTATATAACTGTCATATATTTATATTAAATGACAGAAAAATAATCCTAAACAATAAAAGAAACAAAACCAAAGCTTTTTGCAGAAAGGGAACCAACTTTTTTGTGAAAGTGAATATTATTGAAATCCAATTTTTCTCAATTTCAATAATACAAAAAGTTCAGGTTTGGTCTTTGACGAGAGATATTCTTAGTTTAACTAGTCAGCTTTCAATTTCTATTACGAGGTCCAAATCTCTCCTCATCTGTATGGTTCTACAGGAATTAGTGTCCCACCTGGGTTTCGATTGGTCTTGAACCCCTGGGACCTTAGGGTGTCTCAAAAGGTACTGTGTAGACTATGGAATCAAACCCCATTACTTGGATTTTCTTCCTTTCTTCTCCCTTTTCTTCCTGAAAATAGCCATGCAAAGATTTGTTTTAAAAGTTCTATACACAGCACTTGGCAGAGTTTGATCATATCAATACTCTGTAAGACAAAAATTTAAGCCCTCCATAGGGAGTGAAAACCTTTATCTGAATGCTGATAGATTGTATTATTGAGGCAGGGGTTAAAAACATTAGGGGTTTGGTTTTGCTTTGTTTTGTTTCTTTCCCAAAACCTATTCTTAAACAAATCAGGCAAACAACACACCTTACCAAGCACCATGGGGAAATGAATATAGGGATTCATAAGTACTCCCCTAGTTTGTATGCATGATTCACTGTCTGGTGGCAAAAATCAATTTGTCTCTTTAAAAAGGCCCCGTTGGGGATAGATGAATGCAAAGCTGTAATGGTTTACTGTCTTGAGTGCCTTTGTCTGATGACAAACAGAACTGGAATTGACAACAGAGAGTTATAGTCTTGAGCTAAAATTATTCATGTGTTGTGACTTTTTCCTTCACCTGGCTTTGCAAAACTGCACCTGCAAAACAGTGCATCTTTGTCATTCATGTAGTCATCTCAGTTGCATGCTTCCCTGATATTTACAGACACTGACAATGCCTTGTGTCTCACTAGATATTTATGTGCTCTGCTATCCCTTTGCAAATCAAGCACTCGGCTGTCTGCACAAATGTAAAGGCGTTGGTAGATATTAGACCATGCACAACAGAGAACCCCACTGAGAATGTTTCAACCCTCATGACACGCAGTGAAGTATGTGATAGAAAAGATGGAGTTGTATGTCTACACACCTTTCATTACCTTACAGGCAGTATCAGAGAGTGGAGACAGCATTAGGCAGAAACACAGGAAACACAGGTTTTATTCACAGTTCAGGCCTTGATCTTCTGCATTTCTTTAGACACATACTTTTACCTATCTGTGACTTCTTTCCTTCTACTGGCTCTTTTTTTCTTTAGTTAAAAGGCAAAAATGTGAAGTACCATTCATTTGTATTATAGCTAGTGCAGAGGAGCTTCTGCCTCTTATAGTCACCATCTACTTTTGTATTAGAGTTAAGATTATTCAGTAATACCTTCCCCAATTTAATCTCTATCTTCCAAATGTCAGTGCAGCACTGCTATTTGATACCACATGAAGGTTTGGCACAGTACCTTAGGACTTTTTAAAGCATCTCCCTTTTTATCTACAAATAATGCTAATTACTTGTTAAATTTTACTCTGGAATTAACTGTGGCTTTGATATAATAAATGGACATAGGAGACCATAGACTATGTCAAAAAAATGTGGATTGATCAGGAAACCTTTTGAATTCTTATTTTTTCCAATTGCAAATCTTTAAATTACTTGTATGTTTTTTAATAAAGTTGTAGTGGTTTAACCACAACTGGCAACTATGCCCCGCATAGCCACTTACTCATTGCTCACTGGTGGGATGGTGGAGAGAATTGGAAAAGTGAGAAAATTTGTGGGTTGAGACTCAGTTTAGTAGGTAAAGGAAAAGACATACATGCAAGCAAAGTAAAACAAGGATTTCATTCACTACTTCCCATGGGCAGGCAGGTGTTCAGCCATCCCCAGGAAAGTAGGGCTCCATCACACATAATGGTGACTTGGGAAGATAAACAACCTTCAGAGAGACCTCAACAAATTAGAGAACTGGGCAATCACCAGCCATATGAGGTTCAAGAAGGGAAAGTACCGGATTCTGTACCTGGGGTGGGGCAACCCTGGATGTGCATACAGACTGGGGAATGAAATGCTGGAAAGCAGTGTCAAAGAAAGGGACCTGGGAGTCCTGGTTGACAGCAAGTTGAATATGAGTCAGCAGTGCCCTGGCAGCCAGGAGGGCCAACCATGTCCTGGGGGGCAT